>VXBP01003037.1:0-11764 GCA_013400115.1 Rhinopomastus cyanomelas | reverse complement strand
CTACCTCGGGCTGTCCCGCCAGCCCCCCTTCCTCCTCCTAGCAGCATCCCCACCCCGCGCAAAGCACCGCTCCCGCCTTGCGCCCACGCCTCGGCTCCCTTCGGTGCGGGAGGATGGGGCGGGACCTGCCTGCCGCCCGCGGAGGGTCCGCGCTGTCTGCGCACCCACCCCCCAACCTCCCTCGCCGCAGTCCCCGACCTGACAGCCCCGCCACCCCCCACCCCACCCTCCGGCGGCTGCTTCTCCGGGGAGGGAGGGCTGGTTCAAGTTCGGGCCTGGCCAGTTAGAAGAAGGATGAATAAATGAAAGGGCTCTGCCGAGAACACGACCAGAGGTGCGGCTGGAAATGGGGAGGGAGAATTAGAAATGAAAACAATTTTTAAAAGAGATAGTTGGGGTAATTAAAAAAATGGGGGAAACACTGGGAAAGTACCACTGGGAAAGTGCAGGAATGGAGTCCTGTGGGCATTTAGAAAGGGGGTTTCCCTAACAGTCTAATAAATGTCAAATAAAAGCAAGAATAGGAAAAAATACAAAGCAAACTATTTCTGATTGAATTAATATTTGAAACTTTTTTTTCTTTCTCCCCTCCCTTTTTTAAAAAATGTTTGGAATACTTGTTCAATATCTTTGCTATTATCCCTTGCGGTATCACTGGTGTTATCCTTTTGGGAAGCTTTTCATTATTTCCAGCCCATGTTCCTCAGCCCAACATCAAAACCTCTCTTCCTTTATTCATCTCTGCAACTTCTCGTTGGCAAATGGCAAGGCCCAGCTCAGGTTTTAACTTGAGCTCTTCCAAACTCAGGTTTTAACGCAAACTCTTCCAAAGTCCAGTCCCTAATGTTCTGTGATTCTGTGAAAGACAGGTTTTAGCCTCATCTCTTCGAAACAGATTTTAACCTGAGCTCTTCCAAGCTTGGGTTTTAGCTTCAGCTTTTCCCTCAGATCCAGACACTCAGTTGCAGCTACGATTTGCTCTGGGGCATCGTTTCTTCAATCCTGGGTTAAATACGATACTGTCCCTAAATCATCCCCCTTGCATGCACTCTCCTTTCTGCCCTCTAGCTCTATGGACTTTCCCCACAACCTGGAAAACGTTTCCCAGTGCTGAGCCCTGTGAAAAGATGCTGGGGGATAGGTTTTGCATTAACTGGAGCTGACTTTGCGAGACAGAGCCTGCTCCTACCCTGCTCACATGCGGGGCCTCAGCACGTTTACACACTGAAGCTCCTACAGCTGAAGTTTTCAGCATTTTGCTTTTAATTTGCACTTGCTGCAAGAGTGGGAGTTGGGGCCTCACCCCGTGTTGCCCAACAGCTCTTGCTCACAGAAGCTCTTGTACCTAGCAGGTGTGAGAGGAGGCCCTTTTCTTGCCAATACCAACAAACAGCGCACCAAGCAACCCCACACTGTGACATGAGAAACCAACGGTTGTAAAACGGGATAAAGCTGCAGAATTCTCATTTATTTCTTTAAGCTTTTTTTTCACAAATATCCTCCACAGAGGCATTGCCAGAGCTAGGTTAGGAGAGTCCATCTGTGGTTTGGTTTTAATGTAGCTACTACTCATTAACTGTGAATGGGCTAGATCCATTTTCCACAGCCTGGCTTTGTACCAACCCAAAGCAATTTTGAGGGATTTCTGTTGGTTTATTCCTTCCTCCTCAACCCTGTTCTTCATCTAGCTTTCAACAGGGCTCAAACCAGGGACTAGTTTGTGTGACACACTCCAACACCAAAGCTGAGATGGAATTTCAGTCCCGAGAGCAATTCGAGTCCTAAGGGACAGCTTATGTTTGGATGGTGGTTCAGTACAGGGGAGAGACCAGTCAGAGAGTCACACAGAATCATAGAATCATNCAGAGTAGAGGGGGACAATCACCTCCCTCGACCTGCTGGCCACACTTCTCCTGATGCAGCCCAGGATTTGGTTTGCCCTTTGGGCCGCAAGTGCACACTGATGGCTCATGCCGAGCTTTTCTTCCACAAGCACCCCCAGGTTCCTCTCCTCAGGGCTGCTCTGCAGCCAGTCACTGCCCAGCCTGTATTTGTGCTTAGCATTGCTTCCACCCAGATGCAGGACCTTACACTTGGTCTTGTTGAACCCCGTGAGGTTGGTTTGTGCCCACCTCTCCAGGCTGTCCAGCTCCCTCTGGATGGCATCCCTGCCCTCCAGCATCTGCTGCACCACACAGCTCGGTGTCGTCAACAAACTTGCTGAGGGTGCACTCAATGCCCTTGTCCATGTCACCTACAAAAATGCTGAACAAGACTGTTCCCAGGACTGATCCCTGAGGGACTCCGCTTGTCACTGGCCTCCACATGGACCCATCGACAACCACTCTCTGGGTGTGGCCATCAAGCCAGTTCTTTACCCATCTAGTGGCTTTGCTCAGGTCTAGGTCACCTGCCTCTCATCCACTAATGTTGTGATCTGTTCATAGAAGGCCACCAGGTTTGCCAGGCAGGATTTGCCCTTGGTGAAGCCATGCTGGTTGTACCCAATCACCTCTTCACAATTCTTCTGTCTCAGTAGAGCCTCCAGGAGGATCTGCTCCATGATCTTACCAGGCACAGAGGTGAGACTGACTGTCACAGAATGACTGAGGCTGGAAAAGACCTCTGAGCTAATCCAGCCCAGCCAAGGAACTAGCATCACTGCAGCACCCAGACCAGGGCACTCAGGGCCACAGGCAGGCTGTCCTGAAACATCTCCAGGGATGAGGACTCCACCACTGCTCTGCGAGTTCATTCCAGGGTCTGATCACCCTTTCCATGAGGAAGGGCTACCTAACATCCAACCTAACCCTCCCCTGGCAGCGTCAGGCCCTGCCCTCTCATCCTGGCACTGGATGCCTGGGAGAAAAGCCCAACCACCACCTGACTACAACCTCCCTTCAGAGAGACGAAGAAGGTTCCCCCTGAGTCTCCTCCAGGCTAAACACCCCCAGCTCCCTCAGCCTCGCCTCATCAGACTTTCCCTCCAGTCCCTTCCCCAGCTCCTGTGGACCTGCTCCAGCCCCTCAATCTCTTTCTTGAACTGAGTGGCCCAGAACTACCTCTAATTCTTGAGGGCAGACCTCACCAGTCCTCAGTACAGGGCAGAATTATATCCCTAGTCCTGCTGGCCACTCTGTTGCTGATCCAGGATGCCATTGGCATGTCCAAGTAGGTTCCTTCTGCACTGTCTCCTCCATCCTGATAGCACAGCATCTGTTCTACAGAAGCAGTTGTAAATGTTGCCTCCAACCCACTCACTAGAAATAAGTTTCCTGGCCGTTCCTCTCAAATCCCATATTAAAATGATGTCAGCTATCAAAGTAGTTCAGTCTCTGTCGTATTCAAGTTTCTCTCCACACTTTCACAGAAACCCTTAAAACTGTCTGTAGAAACTAGATGAGGTGGGAGTGGAAACCAGATAATTCTGCTAGCCAGAGGAAAGTGCTGTGAGGGACCAAAAGTTCTAAGGCTGCATTTGTTAGAGTTGTAAGCTACAATTCAGATGAGGAATTGATATACAGGGTAACATGAGGAATGAGCCTCCAGCAAAAAGGCACATTCCCACAAGAATCTGCCAGGATGGTGGAGTACATGTCCTGGATGCAGTGAGGAATAGATACCATACTCAGTTACTTGCAGAACTTGTATTCAGTCTGGTTTTCTATTTATTCTGTTTCAGAGACTTTACCTGGTCCATAATTTCAAGACACAAATACACGGAGTGTTAAGAGACAGCAGCACGGAATCCAGCTGCACATTCTGATTGTCCAGCTTTGCATGGGGAACTTCTTTTGGAAAGCAGGCACTTTGCCTATCCTGCTCTTGGATCCTTGTTAGCATGCTAAGGCAGCTGGGGTTATTCAGCCTGGAGAAAAGAAGGCTACAGGGGAGATCTGATAGTGCCTTTCCAGTCCCTGAGGGGAGCTGCAAGAAGGCTGCAGAGGGAACTGTTTTTAAGGCCTGGAGTGATAGGACAAGGGGCAGTAGTTCCACATTTAGAAGGGCAGATTGAATGGGCTGTTAGAAGTTCTTTAGCAGGAGGGAGGTTGACACTGGATCAGATTGCCCAAGGAGGTGGTTGAGGGCCCATCCCTGGAGATACTTAAGGGGAAGCTGGACAAGGCTCTGGGCAACCTGCTGTAGTTGAGGCTGTCCCTGCTCCCTTCAGGGAGGTTGGACTGGATGACCTTTGGTGGTCCTTTCGAGCCTAGACCAGTCTATCATTCTGTGATTCTCTACAATGCAATGGTTGGACAAGAGAGAAGTCTCTGCTACCATCTTTTGGCCCACATATGTGACTCTAGATTGTTTTTCCTGAGTAAGACAAACAAAGACTCAGGAAGCAGCTCTCCAAAAACCTGCAGTTCTCATTAGGATTAAAGCTACCATGAGCAGATCTCTATAGGGATAGGAATACATGAGTCTCCAACGTGAGCAAAAGTCATGTTATATGGCTTTGGAAAAGAAAAGACTTGGCTTCTTCCCTCTCCTTATTGAACCATTGTAACAGCTGGTTTCTATGTGGTTTTGACACTACAGAACCCTGTGTCAACATAACTGAAGGGAGGAGGGAGCAACAAACCAATCCCGCTTTCAAAGCTTTAGTGTGGGTTCAATATAAGCAAAACCTGCACGGGCCTTATGTCAAGACTTAACAAATTCAGACCCTTTGTGTGCAAAGAGCTACACAAAAGAGAACAAATGGAGTAAGAATCCCATTACTGATAGTGATCTGACACAGGATTTTGGCTCAAAACCCTACGGTCACAAAGCAATTTGTGAACAAGACACCTTCAGCTCCACTCTTACGGACTGGACTTAAGTTCAAAAGCAATAGCTGTGTGATTTGGGATTAATCCATTTTCTGCAATAGGGGAAAAAACCAGAGATTTATTTGTGGCAGATAACTGTAAGCAATTGCTTATTGCTGGGCTTCTGTGAATAAAGGCTTAACAGCTATCATCATAGCTCTTTCTCAGATTTATTGTCTGTGCCTCACAAGTGTCAAGATGCTGAATTTAGAGCTCAGGAGAGCTGTGACGCTCACTTTTACATCTGTTAATGTTGCCCTTCAGGTGCCTTCTCTTGTCCCCTTCTGTCAGTCTGAAATTCATACTTTCTTTTTGTTTTATCTTCCAGACCTTCTTCTAAACAGCAGAGAGATATTCCGCAACATGAGGTTTCTGCTACAGACTTATGCTAACAGGTCGTCTTCATCTTTGGATGACCTCACAGCACCTTGCTGTGAAAGAGTTAATTCCACATCCCTTACCGGGACCCCACTGCATTTTGTCAAACTCTTGTGACAGCTATTCCACGGTTGGTTGTGTTTAACATATATAGCAAAGCTCATGGAACCTTTAATGACAAAGGTGATACATGTGATGGGTTCCTCCTGTTCCCACCCACAAGTCGATCTTAAAAACCACATCCTCATGCCTCCAGCTGTAAACCTTGAGGCACTGTAGAGGCCTCAGAGGAGTTAGATATGTGACATCACCAGTGCATTACCACTAGTAGTAACCAGGCAATCCTTCTCCAGCCCAGAACCTGAACCTGCAACCCTTGTGCAGCTCTGCCCCTGCATCAGCAGGGCAAACTTATCCTCTACTGCTCCTGAGCAAGGCTGCAGCCTACACAAAGAGTAAACTCTGACGGTGCCCAAATCCTCTGGTTGTATTTTCAGCTGTATTAAAATGATAGGATTTTATATTAAAAGGTACTGGGTGCATACTAAAATAAGGCAGGATTGAACTCACCTTATAGATGGTCTCTGTAGGCCCCTGAAGTCCTTGATCTCATATATTGTTTCAGGTTGTAGAAGAAAGTAGGGTAAGGAGGGCTTTGTGCAGGAACGAGTGAACTTGACAGCAAGAAGCAACTCCTGCAGCCCCTGGGTAGTGATCTCACTGCCAACCATCCAGCCAGGCTTTGTATTACTCTATCAATCTCACACCACTTGGCTTTCAAGCTTTAGGCTGAGGCTACAGAACAGTAATTCCAGCAACATTTTCCAGCTTGTAAGCAAAGCAAATCATCAATAGCTGAAGTAAATAAGCATGGAAAGGTAAATATCTTGCACTTATGTCCTTCAAATATTTTTTGTAAATGTGCATCTCAAAGGACATTGTCCTGATGAAAATTAATTTCTTCTGTTCCAGTCAAACATCTGTGGATGCTTCTCTGTCCAACCTCCCTGCTGAGCTGGTTTGGGCTGAGATTGAGTAGCTGGTATCGAGCAATGTTTTGGGCTTGTGACCAAAACCTGTGTTGATAACTCACTGATAGTTCAGCTATTACTGAACAACAGCAAGACCTTTTCTATTTCCCACACTGCCCCATCTGTGAGCAGAAGTGGGTTACACAGGGAGCTAAGAGCTGATCCCAAAGGTTTAGCCCAGACTATGTGATGTGATGCTCGGTAGTTAAAGCTGTGGGGAAGAGGGAGCAGGAGAAGACAGTAATTTGAGTCACAGCATTTGTCTTCCCAAGTAAGTGTCATGCACGATGGATCTTAAACACAAGAAGCAGCGTCTCCTTGTCCCTCCCAGACATGGTAACCTGTGCAATGCTTAGGTCAGGTGCAGGGTGGCAGCAGCACTCTGACAAAAGTGCCTTTAAAATACATCAGCATCAACAACTGCAGGATACCATAAGAAATGCAGTGGTGAGATGTGAACGAGGAGGGTGGTTCAGGTCAGCTTCAGATCTCAAACAGGAGAAAAACTCCATCTGACAGCCCAGCCCATAAGGAGGATGGCTGACTCTTCTTCATGATACAAAATGATACGAAGCGCAGGTGACAAAGTAGCCCCTAATTCCATCCAGCTCAGTCTCGTGTTTTATCTTTGACAGTTTAGATCTTTGAACACCAGTACTTCAAAATAAATGAGAAAGATGTCCCATGTTCAGAACGTTTCCTTAATTCCTTTGGCTGAAATTGTGTTTGAGTCACATGAAGTAGCTGCCTGAGGAGCCGGGGTCAGCTCTGATCAAATGCACCCCATCACATTCAGTATCTGTTTGCATTTTAGCACTCTAAGGATTTAAGCTCTGGAACATCTATAACTCTGTAGAAGTGATGTAGGTTATGTTCTCCAAAGCAGAGCCAGTGCCCTCAAACAGTGGGTGCTGCTACTGCTCCACCACATAAATTACAGATGACAGCCTGGACTACCTCAGCAAACAATCCTTTCCTGAGCTGTCTGCTGGCACATTGCTAATTAACTATTAATGGCCTTCAACAAGATTTCTGCAGGCCAGACGATGTGATACCACAGGGATGTCAGCCAAATTATGTTCATTGAAAGGGACCGAAAACACCTAAAGGTTTTTATACTGCATTGCTTTTTTAAATTATTATTTTGAGCGACCTCTCCAGAGGTCACTTCCAACCCACATCCACTATCTGAAAGGGCACTGTAGAGAGGTGGGTGCTGGTCTCTTCTAACAAGTAAACAATGACAGGACTAGAGGAAATGGCCTACAGCTACATGAAAGGAGGGTTAGGCTGGGCATTAGGAAACACTTCTTCTTTGAAAGGGTTGTAAGGCACTGGAAGGGGCTGCCCAGGGAGGGGGTTGAGGCACTGTCCCTTGATGTGTTTAAAAGTCATCTAGTTAAGGCGCTTAGATATCTGTTATAGGGGTAATAAAGATAAGAGTAGGGTTAAGGGTTGGGCTTGATGATCTTATAGATCTTTTCCAACCTAAATGTTTCTGTGGTTTTGATTCTATGAAGTTGTTGTAAGAGATTTGGGATTTTATTTGTTTGTTAAGGGTATTGCAGTACTTGAGTACTGAATAATCGTCCTTTGCAGCTGCACATCTAGTAAAGGTGTCCCTGCCTATGCTGGGGGGTTAGAACCATATGATCTTTAATCACAGAGTCACAGAATCACTCTGGTTGGAAAAGACCCCTGGGATCATCAAGTCCAACCATCTACCCTACCTTACAAGTTCACCCCTAAACCAGATCCCTCAACACTTCATCCAAACAATCTTTAAACTCATCCAGGGATGGTGACTCAACCACCTCCCTGGGAAGCCCATTCCAGTGCTTGACCACTCTTTCCGTGAAAATTTTTTTCCTAGTATCAAGTCTGAATCTGTGCTGTTGCAACTTGAACCCATTCCCTCTTGTGCTATCACTAATTGTGTGTGACAAGAGACCAGCAACAAACTCTCCATAATTTTCTTTCAGGTAGTTGTAGAGAGTGATGAGGTCTCCTGTCAGCCTCCTCTTCCTCAAACTAAAAAGCCCCAGCTCTTTCAGTCTTCCATCATAAGGTTTATTCTCCAGGCCCTTCACCAGCTTAGTTGTCCTGCTCTGAACCTGCTCCAGCACCTCCACATCTCTCTTGTATTGAGGTACCCAGAACTGGACACAATACTTAAGATGTGGCCTTACCAGTTGAATTCAGGGAGATGATAACCTCCCTACTCCTGCTGGCTACACTATTTCTGATACCAGCCAGGATGCCATTGGACTTCTTGGCCACTTGGGCACACTGCTGGCTCACATTCATCTTCCTGTCATTAGAATCCCCAGGTTCCTCTCTGCCAGATGGCTCTCCACCCACACCTCCCCAAGCCTGTAGCATTGCTTGGGGTGGTTGTGGCCCAAGTGCAGGACCTGTCACTTGGCCTTACTGAAGCTTCTGCCATTAACATTGGCCCGTTGCTCCGATCTATCCAAGTCTCTCTGAACAGCCTCCCTACCCTCTGGAAGATGAGCACCCCCACCTACCTTGGTGTCATCTGGAAACTTACTAATAATACACTCTATGTCCTTATCAAGATCATCAATAAAGATGTTAAACAGAGATGGTCCTGACACCGAGCCCTGCGGCCACCACTTGTGACAGGCCGCCAGCTGGATTTAACTCCATTAACCACCATTCTTTGGGCCCATCCGTTCAACCTGTGTTCTATCCAGCAGACTGTGTGCTTGTCCAAGCCATGAGCAGCCAGCTTATCAAGGAGAAGTCCATGGGGAACAGTGTCAAAGGCTTTTCAAAAGCCCTGGTAAACAATATCCACAGCCTTTCCCTCCTCCAATAGTTGAGGTCATCCTGTCATAGAAGGAGGTCGGGTTCATCAGGCAGGACCTGCCTTTAATAAACCCATGTTGACTGGGCAGGGTTAAGGTCCCTTCCAACCCTGGCCGTTCTATGATTCTATAATCTGAGGACGAGAGCTTCGCTGGTGCAGCAGAAACAACCACATCTGTCAAAAGCCACCCCACTATGCACAGAAATAGCAACATGTCTGTGTTTTAAGAAACAAAATGTAGAATATCCTATTGCTGATCCCAGCTTCAAAATTACTCTCTTGTTCTTAAACTATAGCCCACTGTGGACACTGCTCCTCTTTAGCCATCAGTATGTGCTGTCATGCAGGCAGATCTCATCGATGGTTGCATCCCAAACGTTACTTTACACCGGTTGTTTTGCACTAACCTTTAGTGCAGGAGTGTGATTGTGCCCTCACATATAAACCAACAGAAATGAAGTGATATCCTCCAGGAAGGACAATGTTTTGTTGGCTGCCCCATGGGCAAATTCATTCTGTTCACTCTCATGGTCACCCCATTTCGAAAACACAGTGGGTCTATGTTATTTCTGGAATTATTTGTTTCAGTGCCACTTTGCTAACAGCATCTTGAAGTTCCTAAGTCCCCTTTTATGTTTGAAAATCAGAATCCTGGCCAGACACAGAAAACACCCCATCTATGAGTCTATTTGATTAAAACCACGTTTGGCTGCTGCCTAATGGCTCGCTCAGGAAGCGTTGGGGTTGCATGAAAATGAAGAGGCCAAGGGCAAGTTCCTGAGGTGCATTCAAAATCTGGTGTTAAAGGTCAAAACACCACAGTGAATGGCACCCGAGCTGTACAGGGGCAGAGCAGCAGATTTCAGGACCAGCTTTTCCCACCTTCAGGATTTGCCACTCTGCTTGATTCCTGGCAAAAAGAGCTATAAATTGTGGTTTCTTGCTAACACAAGTTAAACACTCAGGACAACACGTCTGAAGAAATGGTAGTAGCTAAATGTAATCAATTTGACAAGCACTGAAGTTCTGTCTTTCACATTATTGTTGTCCTCCAAATGAGGACAGTTGCTTCGCAGAATATTGTTCTGGCATAGACGTCAGCTCATGTCAGATAGGATAAAATGCCTGGAAGTCTACCCAGGTGAACAATTTCCACTACACAAGCATCCTCCTGTGCTAATTCTTGGGTGAAAGTTAGTATCGGTCCAGAACTGGACGCAATATTCCAGAGACAGTCTCACTAAAGGCTCAGGAGAATTGGAGAGGCTAAAAATAGAGATAGACTGCTTGAGCCACTCTGGACAACAGCCAAATAAGAGCCAGGAACAAGGAGCCCAAGTATCCTGCACCTCTCAGATAGAGGACAGAAGCCAAAGTAGAAGGGGTGAGTGGAACCAAGTGAAGGGCCGTGGCAGAAGGCAAGCACCACCCTTGCCTACTTCACCTTCTCATTTGCCACCCAGAAATAGATATAAGCCCCTACTGGAAGACAGCTGGTCTAATAAGTATATAGAGGGCAGACAATCCATACCAAAGGTCCTAGCAAGGTTGCATAAATCTGGGAGGTCTTCCAGTAATATGACGACCTCCACAAAATGAAAGAGAATCATAGAATCACTACGGATTGGAAAAGAGAAGGGTCCTGGTTATTGGAGATTCACTCCTGAAAGGGACTGGGGGGGCCAATGTGCAGAGCTGACCCTCATCAAAGGGAAGTCTGCAGTCTACCTGGAGCCTGAATCAGGGATATCACTAGGATGCTCGGTAACCTGGTGAGATCAGCTGACTATTACCCACTGCTGATCTTCCAGACAGCTGGGGAGGGAATTGAAGAAAGTCTACAAGGCCTTGGGACATTTGCTGAAAGAGTCTGGGACACAAATTGTATTTTCATCATTGCTTCCATTTTGGGGAGAGGACATGGGCTGCAATAGAAGGACTCAGTCCATTAGTGCCTGGCTATGAGACTGGTGTTACAGGCAGGGCTTTGGGTTCTTTGATAGCGACTGATTCTATAAAATACCAGATCTGATGGGTACACACGGGAGAGGTCTATCTCAGAGGGGAAAATGGGTTCTGGGGCAGGAATTGGCAGGGCTCATTCAGAGGGCTTTATAGTACATCGGCTAGTTGATGGGTGCGCACCAGTGGGACAGAGCTCTGGTCCTAATGAAAAGCAGGTGGCCTTTCGCTGTCCTAGGGTGAAATGTGAGTGCTCAGCTAGCTCCCTGAATTGCCTGTACACCAATGCACGCAGCGTGGGGGATAACCAGGAGGAGTTAGAAATCTGTGTCCAGTCAGGTGATTATGATCTGGTGGCAATTACAGAGACCTAGTGCGACAGCTCACGTGACTGGAATGTGGTCATGGACAGCTATGTCCTTTTCAGGAGGGACAGGTCAGCAAGGCAGGGTGGTGGAGAAGCTTTTTACGTGAGAGAGGAACTGGAATATATNGCGAGAGAGTAACTGAAATATATTGAGTTCTGCCCAAAGGCTGATGAAGAGAGAGTCCCTCAGCCTCTCCTCATCAGCCTTTCCCTCCAGTCTCTTCCCCAGCCTGGTTGCTCCTGTGGACCTGCTCCAGACCCTCAATGTCTTTCTTGGAAGTGAGGTGCCTAGAACAGTCCCCAGTACTCAAAGAGAGGCCTCCCCAGTGCCCAGGATGGGGGTTGAATGATGCCACACTATTGCTGATGCAAGCCAGGT
>VXBP01003036.1:583703-623185 GCA_013400115.1 Rhinopomastus cyanomelas | reverse complement strand
TCCGCCATCTGTCCGTGCTGCTGGCGCGCTCCCAGCATTGTGCGCAGCTGCCGCACCCCGCGCAGCCCCGCGCGCCCCGAGCCCGCCGCCCCCTCCCCGAGCCCGCCGCGGGGCCCCCGGGAGCGGGTCCCCACCGGAGCGCCGCCGCCCCGCTGCAGTCGCGTGCGCGCTCCGGCCCCAACTCGTCCTCCGCGGGAGACAACGGCGGTGGCGACGCCGGCACGGCCAAAGGCACCGCGGCCGACACCAACGGGGCCAACGCGGTCAACATCAGCGGGGCCAACGTCAAGATGCTGCAGGAAGGGGAGCATCTCAGGAGAGGCTGAGGGAGCTGGGGCTCTTGACATGGGAACAGGAGCCTGAGGGTGACCCCATGGGTGCTGCTGGTGTCAGGAGGATGGAGCCAGGCTCTGCTCAGGGGCACCCGGTGACAGCACAAGGGGCTGCGGGTGTGAGCTGGAGCAGAGGAGGTTCCACATCAGTGTGAGAAGGACCTTGTTCCCCGGGAGGGTGCCAGAGCCCTGGCAGGGGCTGCCCAGGGGGGTTGTGGAGTCTCCTTCTCTGGAGCTGTTTCCAACCCTCCCAGCCCCGTTCCCGTGCGACGGGATCTCGAGGACCCAGCTGTGGCGGAGGGGTGGCACTGGGTGATCTCCCGAGGTCCCCTCCAGCCCTGGCGCTCCGTGATGCTGTGGCCAACGCTGGCACAGTGGGCCATCGGGGAGCAGAGGAGCAGGGGAGAGGAGGTTCCCCCCGCGCCTGTTCCACCCCGATCTCGGGGTGGTCCCCGGAGCGTTGGGCGAGCGGCGCTGGAATGATAATCGCACGTTTCATTCAAATTTCATGCTTTGAGGATTTTTGCCTCATTAGAACGCTCGCCTGTCAATCCCGCGCGGGCGCCGCTGCCACCTTCCACCACCCTCGGCGCGAGCGGAGCCAGCGGGGCCGGAGCTGTGGGAGCCGTGGCTGGCCCGCCCTGAAATCCCCCCGAGCCTCCACCTCGGGGTCAGAGCGGCCGACGCCAAAGAGCGGGAGGCACAAACCTCCACCGGACCTGCCAGGCGCCCGACACGCTCCCGTGGCACCGGGGCGTCACCGCTGGGTCCTGGGGCAGGGCGCTGGGACGCGCGCCGGACGCTGGCTCGGACACGTCCGTGGAGTCACCCGGGGCGTTGCGGCGGAGCAGCTCCCTCAGAGGGGCTCTGGAAGGAAGGGGCAGCAGAGCGGCTCCCGGTCTGGCTCGCTCGGATAATCTCATCCTTCTTACACAAATCCGCTGCGGCGGTTATTAAACCGGCCCCGCCAGGGGTGGGCAAGTGGCTGCCGAGGGCCAGCGGCGAGGAGCTTCACCCAGCCAGGGTCCCACCTCGTGCCCTCGCAGGACGAGGGCCGCGACGCCCAGCTCTGCTCCCCGGGGTCCGCTCCAGGAGCCACCAAGACGCTGGGCGAACGCGAGCTGCCGTTTCAGGTTTGAACCCGGAGCGCCGGTTGCCTCGCCGGTAGCCACGCCGTGCACGAACAGTCCCTCCCCGGGCGCCGGGACGAGGCTCGCGCCCAGCCCCGCGCGCGCCCGGGCACGGTATAAATATCTACTCGTACAGATGCTGCATGAATAAATCAGACCCGAGAAGCCACAGCCGCCAGGAAGCTCCTCCGGAGCCACCGCGCGCGGGTGCAGCTGCCGCCCTCCCACCCCACCGCTCACAGCAGCGGCCCCCGGTCCGGGGCTCCCACCCCTCGTCTGCCGGGAGGGATCGAGCCTCTGCCCCGGCTCCTCTCCTCCCCAGGGTGAGCGGGTCCACGGCTGGACTTGACGACCCTCTTCCACGTGAAGGAAAAGCCCTCCAGCAGATTAACCACCACGTTCTCTCAGCCAGAACGCATCTAGGACACTCTGGTCTCCTGCCTGAGGTGGTGGGACCAGGCTGACGCAGGAGACAGGAGGGCAAGTGCCGATCCCACCCAGCTCTGGCGGGTTGGTAGGCACCGAACCCGTAACTGACACCAAACCATCAAAACCTTCACATCACAGAAGACCTCCAACATCAGAGACGACCTCCAACGTTGGAGAAATCCAAGGTCAGAGAAGGTCTCTAAGGTCAGAGAAGACCTCCAAGGTCAGAGAAGACCTCCAAGGTCAGAGAAGATCTCCAACACTGGAGAAAACCTTCAATATCAAAGATCTCAAACGTTGGAGAAGACCTCCAAGGTCAGAGAAGACCAACATCAGAGAAGACCTCCAATGTCAAAGAAGACCTCCAACACTGAAGAAGACCTCCAATGTCAAAGAAGATCTCCAACGCCAAAAAAGACCTCCAAGGTCAGGAAAGACCTCTAATGGTGGAGAAGACCTCCAACATCGGAGAAGACTTCCAACACCAGAGAAGACCTCCAAGGTCTGCCTCACAACGGCAGGAGAGTGAGCCAGCACATGCCCTACAACACGTCTCCCCCTGACTCTACTTGAAGCCCAACCCCGTAGGACATCCCTCCGGGCATCGGGTTTCCCCTGCCCTCGGAGCTGCCGCACCCCCTGCTACCGGGACCATCTCGGCCTCCCTAGGTTGGAGACTGAGTGTCCAACTGCAAGAGACGGGCACCGTGCGGCAGAAGGCCCCAGAAGCTCATGGGCTCCGGCTCGGGAAGGAGCCTCCAGGAAGGAAGCTGGAGGGAGAAGGGAACAGCATGGAAGGCCTGGTCCAGCTGGAGCCCATGGACCTAGGACGCTGCTCGGAAGGAGGACGCCTGACCCTACGCAAGGTCTTCTTTGAGGAGCCTCCTCACAGCCCAGAATGACCGGGTTTGCTGAGCACCACCAGGGCTGCCTCACTCTGTTTGTGCCTCCTCATCATGGCCACCTCTCCTTCTCTCCTCAACCAGCTCTCCTTCTCTCCTCAACCACAACCTCACTTCTCAAGCACCTCACTCCTCAACCATCTCACTTCTCTCCCCAGCCTCCCTCTCGCAAGCTCCGAGGCATCAGCTCCCTTCCCCAGAAGTCAGGATCCGACCTTAGAGCTCCGGCCCCACCAGCGCAGGGGAGCTCCAGGTCCCCTGGAAGCGGCTCCTGCTCCTGAGGCAGAGCCAGATGAGGGGGGAACTTGCTGAGACCCCCGTGCAGAGCTCCTGGGCTTCAGCCTCACTCTGCAGCAGCCCCTGCTCTCGTTTGGCGCCCGCTGACTGCATAAGATGCTCCATCTACCTACAAATAGCCCCAGAAGCCCTCGTTGCCATGGACAGCACCCCCAAACCCCGAGAGGCCAACCCAAACCCAGGGCTGAGTGGGTGGGTGCTGAGGGAGTGGGTGGGTGCTGAGTGGAGAGGAACTCCCGTGGAAACAGCATGGGGAGCCCTCCCTGCTCAGCCCTGGGGTGATGCTGGTTCAACACCACCACGGCATCGGCGGGGCCCACGTTAGGGGTCAGTGGGGTCTACCTAGGGGTCAGTGGGGTCCATGTGAGGGATTGATGGGGTTCACATGAGGGATCAGTGGGTTCCACACTAGGGATCAGTGGGGTCCATGTTAGGGATTGGTGGGTCGACGTTAGGGCTAAGTGGGGTCCTCATTAGGGATCAGAGGGGTCCACGTTAGGGGTGGATGTGGCCTACATTAGGGATTGGTAGGGTCCACATTAGGGATCGGTGTGGCCCCTGTTAGGGATCAGCGGGGTCCAAGTTCGGGATTGGCGGGTCCACGTTAGGAATCAGTGGGGTCCCCATCATGGATCAGCGGAGTCCACATTAGTGATCAGCGTGGCCCCCATTAGGGATCGACGGGGTCTACGTTAGCAGCTGGCGGGTCTACGTTAGGGATCAGTGGGGTCCATGTCACAGATCACTGGGGTCCACATTGGGGACCAGCAGGGTCTACGTTAGAGGCTGGCGGGTCCACGTTCGGGATCGGCGCATTGGCGTCGCTTTCACACCTGGATCGTCCTCGCTGGCCGGCTGCAGCAGCTCTGGCGGCGCATCCTCCGGCCCCGAGCGCAGCCTCGACCCCCCCAGAACTCACCAGGGCGGGGGGTGCGTGCTGAAACCCCGCGAAGCAAGGGCAGGGGAAGGCGGCGGCGGTGCCGCCCCCCGTGCCATGGCGCCGAAGGGGTTAACCGACATATGCTGTATAATTAGGAGATGCATTAATGATTATGAATAGTAAACGGCTCGGCGCGAGGCGGCAAAAAGGGCCCCGGGAAGGAGCCCCGCGGCCCCCTCCGCGCGAAGGGCAGGGCGGCCCCTCTCCGGGAGCTTCGGCGGCGAAACTCCCTCCGAAAGCAGGAGCCGGGCGCCGGCGGCTGCGGGTTGGGAGGGAGAAAGGAGTTGGGAAAGGGGTCCCTGGCATCGTCATCCTCCCTCCCTCCGACATCCATCAAGGGGAAGGCTGGAGGATTTTGACAAACATTAAACACAGTAAGGAGGCAATTATGTATGCATGATTTAATCTGCAACTCATTAATATGCAAATGTATTCATATGTTAGTTACTAAATTAAAAATGCAAAGAAGCCCTTATGGTGATTCTCACCAAAAAAAACCACCCCAGCCCCGGCTCTTTTGGCGCCGGCAGAAGGCTTCCCGGCGCAAAAAGGGGTGCCGAGGAACCGGGGCGCCGGGGCTGCGCCAGGCGCTGGGGTGACCCCGGAGCAGGGAGGAGGGCGGGAGGGGGCCGCAGGGGCAAACCCGCGGCGCAGGGCTGCTGCCTGCCACCCTCGCAAACCTGTTGCACCGGGGAGAGGGGGCTCCCCTTCCGCCCTCTCTGCCGCCCAAGTGTCTCCCTCTCTGTGTCCGAGAGACGGGTGCTCGGGAACGACCCGACTGCCGACCCCGCGGGGAAGCGCACGGGGATCGAGAGGACCCCGTTAGAGCGGTCGGGAGCGGCGCTGAACGGGCCCCTTTGGGCTTGGACGGCGGCAAATCCCATCCCCCTGCTCTCCCCACACACCCCATCTCACCACCCTGCATCCCATCCCATCACCACACATCCCATCACCCTGCATCCCATCCCATCCCACCCGCCTGCATCACCCTGCATGGGATGGATGTTGAGGAAGGGCTGGGAACCGGGAGGTGCGATGGAACTAGTAGGGTGGAGGAGGACGAGGGGAGCCTTTGGCACCTCTCCTCCAGCCGTGGCTCCAAAGGGGAGCAGGCTCTGCCCCTGCAGGGTGCGTCGGGGTGGACCCCAAGGCCGTTCCCAGGGCATCTCCTCGGGAGCCCCGCTGCTGGGCCGCAGGCGGGCTGCAGAGCCGGGTGGATGCGGAGCGGAAGGCACCGAGTGCTTCCAGGCTGTTCCACAGCAAATCCCGCCGGCTCCCCGGGTTTGGGGTTTTATTCCTTCCTGGGCTGCGGGCCAAGGCCGCGAGGGGCTGAGGGCTGGCAGCAGCTGCTCCCGCTCCCACCGCCGGGGTCCAACGCAGCCTGGAAAACCCCACGGGAGCCCCAGATCGGGGTGGCCCTGCCCAGGGAACAGCCTTCCCATAGGGATGGCAGCCAGCGGGGACCCTCGAGGCTGTGGGATCATCGCCCGTGGGGTGTCCCTGGCACTGACACCCCTGAGACTGGATCTAGGGGATCCTGCTGAGGCAGGGGAATGAGACTGGGTGATCTTCCGGAGTCCCTTCCAACCCCTAATGACTGGATCTAGGGGATCCTGCTGTGGCAGGAGGACTGGACTGGGTGATCTTCCGGGGTCCCTTCCATCCCCTGATGCTCTGTGCTATCAATCAAGAGGGTCGTGCAAGCTCTGCTCTTGGGTGGCGAGGGACGAGGATCCCGCGGCGCTGCTAGGCTCAGGACCAGATTCCCAGACCACTCGGGATTGGGAGGGATCCCTGAAGACCCCCCAGTCCAACCCCCTGCTGGAGCAGGATCCCCCAGACGGAAGGGGCTGCAGAGCTCAGCTGGGAAAGGGCCGCTGGAAGGGACCCGAGCCGCGGGGAAAGCAGCTGGAACAGGGAGAGCCCCCGGGCTGCGGTGACCGGGCTCCGCTGGCGGGGCGCCTGCGCCGGGGTTCTGCGGAGCCGCAGCCTGCCCGCTCTGCCTTCCCTCGGCGGCGCCCCGTCGCATTTGTTCTTTTCACTGTCACGGGAAGCACATGTCGGGCGCAATCTGTCTCCGCGCACGCTCCCGCCTGCTCGGGGAGCAGGGGCTCCTCGAACGCAGCGCGGCTCCTCCGAAATAGCAGGAGGCAGATCGGGGGGACGGCGACGCCCGCCCAGCGCCGGCGGGTTTGGCAGGACCCCCTCTCCCCACCGCGCCCGCCCAGCGGCATCAAAGCCCCTAAAAACGCCGACACAAAAAAGAGGGGGAAAGAAACACCCCCAACCGCAACAACAACAACAAAATCCCAGCAGATGCTCCGGGGTCAGGGAGCGACGGGAGTGTTTCCCGAGGAGCAGCCCGCCCCCCGCCGCTCTCCTCGGAATCACAAATGAACCGCGAGCGCAGCGCCGAGGTGCGAGCGGAGGCAGCGGGAGCGGCGCTCGGCGACGGGAAAGCCCCGGCCACAGCGCCATCCCCGCACGGCCGGCACCCCCTGCCCACCCTGCCGGGTGCCAGAGGGGTGCGGGGTCTGGAGCCGGGCTCATCCCACTGCCTCTACTGGGTGCCAATGGGATGCGGGATCTGGAGTCAGGCTCATCCCACTGGCCCTGCCAGGTGCCAGCAGGATGTGGGATCTGGTGCCAGGCTCATCCCACTAGCCCTGCCAGGTGCCAACGGGACGCGGGATCTGGAGCTGGGCTCCTCCCTGCCCTACTGGGTGCCAATGGGATGTGGTATCTGGAGCTGGGTTCATCCCACTGGCCCTGCCAGATGCCAACGGGATGCGGGATCTGGGCTCCTCCCTGCCCTGCCAGGTGCCAACAGGATGCAGGATCTGGGCTCTTCCCTGCCCTGCCAGGTGCCAATGGGATGCGGGATCTGGGCTCTTCCCTGCCCTGCCAGGTGCCAACGAGATGTGGTATCTGGAGCTGGGTTCATCCCACTGGCCCTGCCAGGTGCCAACGGGACGCGGGATCTGCAGCCAGGCTCATCCCGCTGCTGCTCCCACTCTCTGCCCCAGTCTCCAGTGAAGGATCCTCATCAGTAGGATTAAAAACACCCCAGTTAATGGAGCCTCTTGAACTGGGAGGACAACAGGACCAGGGATGGGTGGAAGGAAGGAGCCCGAAGAGCCCGATTTCCACCCTCTGCTGGGGAAGCAGCAGGTCTCGACCTTTCATCCGGGGGAGCCAGTTATGGGATCGCTGAACCCCCACTCTAAATCCCGGGAGCATCCCGTGGCCGACGACGGGACGGCGGGAGCCTGATCCCAACAAGGGGTCTTCCAGCACAACGCCGACGGGCAGCGGAGAACAGGGATGAGTAGTAGCCCGTGCCGGGCCATCGCCAGCCCGTGGGGTCGGTGCCGAGCAGCTCACCGGTCTGTCCCCTGTGCTGCGGGGAGCTGCCAGCACCGGGGCGAGCAGAGGGATCGCCAAGTTCACCTGGACGCAGGGCCCGGGCTCCCTCAGGCCGCCCTGACCCCACCGCGGCGGCGGCGGCTCCCGCGCAGCCCGGGGCGCCCCTGCAGTCCCCGCGGCGCTCTGAAGGGGGAGCCCGTGAGCCGGCGGAGCCCCGGCCGCTCCCGCTGCGTCCCCGCCGGGGCTCGACCCGCCCGGTCCCGCCTCGGGCTCCGCACTCGCTCTCCGCGCTCGCTCTCCGCCGCCGCTCGCATCGACTTCACCCCCCGCACGGGCTCTGTCCTCTGCGCCCAGGGCGGTCACTTCACGTTCCGGGTGCCCCGGGGCCCGCTGCGGCTCCAGCCCATCGACCTCCCGGGCAGCCGCTCTCCCCCCCGGCTTCCTTCTCCCCGCGTCCCGGCCACTTCCACCGCATCGACTGCCCGTCCGCTGCCTCCTCCCGCCGCGCCCATCGCTCTGCGAGCTCCTGGATTGATTAGAACTTCACTCCTAACCGAGCTCATCCGCAGCTGATTCACTTCTCTTCTGAAAATTAACTTCATTTCCATCTCCTTCCTCTTCGTTTCATTTCGTCCCTTTTCATTTCATTTATTTACTTCTCATTTTATTTCCTTCCTCTTCATTTTATTTCTTCCCTTTCATTTTGTTTCCTTCCTCTTCATTTTATTTCTTCCCTTTTCATTTTCTCTCTTTCCTCTTCATTTTATTTCTTCCTTTTTCATTTTATTTCCTTCCTCTTCATTTTATTTCTTCCCTCTTCATATTATTTCTTCCCTTTAATTTTCTTTCCTCCTCATTTTATTTCTTCCTTTTTCATTTTATTTCTTTCCTCTTCGTTTTATTTCTTTCCTCTTCGTTTTATTTCTTTCCTCTTCGTTTTATTTCTTCCCTCTTCATTTAATTTCTTCCCCTTCATTTTATTCCTCCCCTTTTCATTCCATTTCATTCCAGTTGATCTCATTTTTCCTTTATTTGTACCATTTTTAGTCTCTTTAATTCACTTGCATTGACTTCATTTTTATGTCATTTCTTCCACATTAGTAGATTTTTTTATGTAATTAATGTTTCTTTTCTTAGTTTGATTTTTTGAGTATTTTCCTTCTTTTTGAGTATTTTCCTTCTTTTGGAGTATTGTCCTTCTTTTGGAGTATTTTCCTTCTTTTTGAGCATTTTCCTTCTTTTTGAGCATTTTCCTTCTTTTTGAGCATTTTCCTTCTTTTTGAGCATTTTCCTTCTTTCTGAGCATTTTCCTTCTTTCTGAGCATTTTCCTTCTTTCTGAGCATTTTCCTTCTTTTTGAGCATTTTCCTTCTTTCTGAGCATTTTCCTTCTTTTTGAGCATTTTCCTTCTTTTTGAGCATTTTCCTTCTTTCAAAGCCGTTTATTTCCCAAACTTCTTCTATTTCAGCTTCTCCCTCGATCGTTTCATTTCACGTCGTTACGTCTCGTTTCCATCGTGAAGCCCTTCACGGGCTTCCCTCTCGTCCCCCGAATCCCACCCCGATCACAGGATCAAGCGGTCACTCCAGGTGCCTGGATCCCCCTTTCAGAGGACCCCCGACGGTGCTGCCTTCTCCCACCCAGGACATCCCAGGAGCAGTTTTCCAGAGCCCTGCGAGCAGCCGGAAAACTGCGTCCAGCGCCCGGCCAGCGAGCAGGATGAGCTCTTGGCATGACTTCTGCCACCCAAGGAAGCCCACCCCAGCAGGGCCAGGAGCCCAGGAGGTGCCCAGGCAGAGTCTGGGCCACCAGCGTGAGCTCCTGGAACCCAGGCGTGGGAGGAGCTGCTCCAGCTGGGGGCTCACGGCCACCTCGAGCCAACAGAGCCACCGGGTCACAGGCTCTCGGCTCAGACCACGCGTTTGGAGCTCAGCCCATGGCCGCCAGGATGGCCTCCAGTCTCCAACTGGTGTGAGGAGGGCTCCATCCCCTTCCCAGCCCCAAATCCACTTCGAACCCTCCTTCACTGTTCTCATCTCTCGGTTCCACAGCTGAACTGACTCCGTTTTCCCCTTGTGGGGCCAAAGCAGGGCCGGGGCGGCACCTCCATCCCCCCCCCCCCCCGCTGAAGAGACCCCTGTGAGTTCATCACGGCTAATAGCCACCACAGCCATCGCATCTCCACTGCGGCGCCTCCAGCCCCACCCCAGCTCCTCCTTGTCCACCCTGGCACCTCCAGTCCCACCCTGGTGCCTCCAGCCCCACCCCAGCACATCCATCCCCACCCCAGCACATCCATTCCCACCTTGCTGCATCCATCCCCACCCTGGTGCCTCCACCTCCACTATGGTGCCTCCATCCCCACCCCAGCGTCTCCATCTCCAACCCAGTGACTCCATCCCCACCTAGGCACAGCCTCTTTGGGGACAAACCCCCCTGAACCCCACAAACCAGCTGATCCCAAGGGGACCTCACGTGGAGCAAACCGAGGGCTTCGTGAAGCCCAATCCCAGCGGTGGGAGGGGAAGATTCCGCCCTAAATCCCCCCCAAACTGCACCTGAGGGCAGCCACGGCCCCACATCCAAGGGGATGTTCCCGGAGAGCCCCAGATTGGCGCCGGCTCGTTGCCCGGGCAACCCCCAGCGCCTCTTGGCAGCAGCCAGATGCCGGCGGTTGGCACCTGGGTTCAGCCCTGCCAGCAGCTCCCACGGCACAGAGACCCCATTTCGGGCTGAAGGGCGGGGAAAGGACCCCGAAGGCCTCTCGGCTCAGGGGTGGGCGGAAGGGAGCGGGGCCCCTCTGTGCGCTCTGGCCAAGGAGGCCGCTGCTGGCTCTCCCATGAGCTCGCTCCCCCGCGCCAGCGACCCCGCGGCGAGCACGCGGCACTTACTGACGAGGGCAGACCCGGCGGGACCTTGCGGACCTTCTTCGTCTGGACTTCTGCAAGAAGAGAGACGGGAGGCAGTGAGACCCCGGCGGCACCCCGCCTGCGCCCACCGGGCCCTCGGCTCACCGGGCGGCGTGAGCAGGGCAACAGGTCGTGGCGAGGAGACGCCAGAGGGATCCGGCAAGCGATGCCGACGGGCAGAAATGAACCCGCAGGATGAGGGGGAGTGAGGAAGTCGCAGGGATCAGACGAGCGGGATCGAGGCAGGAGAAGGGGAACCAAGCGAGCGGCCGGCCGCGGGGACATGGAGCATTGCCGCACGCACCGGGAGGCGGCTGAAGGGAGCGAAGTGGAGCCGCGCGACGTCAGATGCAGAGAGAAGGGGAGGCGAACGGAACGGAGACAGGTGGAGTGAAAAGACAGGGGACAAAAAGACATGAAAAAATAAATGGAATAAGGATAAATGGAATGAAAATAAAAGAGAAAATAAATGGAATAAAAATAAGTGGAATCAAAATAAATCAAACACAATTCAATAAATGCAAATCAATAAATAAATGAAAATAAATTGGAGATAAAGACAGAAAAAATAAGTAAAATTAGGATAAATACAATAAAGTAGAGCAAATTAAATAAAGGTAAATAAATAGAAGATGAATAAAATAAAGATAAATAAATAGAATAAAGATAAAGAAAAGACAAAGAAAATCAAGACAAATAAAGATAAATAAAGAGGATAAAGGTAAATAAATAGGATAAAGGTAAATAAATGGGATAAATATAAATACTTAGAATAGAAATAAACAAATAGAGATAAATAAATAGAATACAGATGAACAAATAGAATAGAAATAAATAAAATAGAGATAAATAAAATAGAGATAAATCAATAGAATAGGGATAAATAAACAGGATAGAGACAAATACATACAGGATAGAGATAAATACATAGAGCAGGGATCAATAAATAAACAGAGATAAACAAATAAGGTAGAGATAAACACATAGGATAGAGATTAATAAAGATTAATAAACAGGATAAAGATAAATCAATAGAATAGTGATAAATAAATGGGATAAAGATAAAGCAATGGGATAAATAAATGGGGTAAAGATGAATCAATAGGATAAAGGTCAATCGATGGGATGGACACCAATGGGTGGGATAAGGAGAACCAGAGGGAAGTCCACTGGAGGGAGGGGCAGTGAGCGAGGGCCAGTGCCAGGGCGGACAACACAGGGGGCAGGAGGCCCCGGACTCACCCATCGAGGTGCTGTGGAGAGGCCTCCGGCGGGGGTTATTGCTAGAGTACTGGTAGTACTGGGAGCCCGGCTTGGTGGGGGAGAGCGCTCCCGGGTTGCCAATCTCCATGTCACCGCCGAGGAGACTCTGCTGCAAGAGGAGAAGCACAGGAGCGTGAGGGCGCGGGCACCGCCTGGCCGCGCCTGGTGGCCCCGCCGGCACGCGCTCCCTAGCCACCCCGCGGGCAGGCGGCTCTGCGCGGAGCCTCCCGAACCTGCCCGGGACCCGCAGGCGGCCCCGCTGCTTGGCGGCACGTGGGAGCATCGGGGGGCGCTTGGCACTGACTGGGGAGCGGGCAGCCGGGGCTCTAACCATCGACCTCGCACGCAAACTCATCGTCCCGCTGCCCACGGAGCCGGGCTGGTGCCGGGGGCACGTAACGGCCTCAGCGTCTGCCCCCTGCACCAGGCACGGCGCCCACGGCCACGGTGCCTACAGCTGCAGGGCGGGCACCAGGGGCAGGTGACCACATGAGGAGGGGCAACCAGACCGTAGAGAAGGGGAAACAGGACACACGGGAGGGAAGGAGGGAGGGACAACAGCGATGGCCGTAAATATTTACGGTGAATTACAAGCACAGGTAAGTAGGAACAGACACAATGAATAATGACTAACAGCAGATACAACCAATAGTAAGTAACGACGGGTAACGATCGATAGTAACGAGCAGCAGCGGAGGAGGGTGGAAGAAAAGGCTCAAACAAGGACAGAACCGCTCCAACGCCGCCGGCACAACAAAGAGGAAGCGAGACGGCAAAGCCGAACGAGCGGAGCCCGGGCAGGGCTGCGGAGCCGAAGGGAAGACGGAGCGACAAGGCCAAGAGAGGGCTGGACGATGACCCAAGGGAAACCAGGCTCGAGCCAAGTTCCACAGCGCCAGGAGAACCGATGGGTCAGGCCGAGCCCTGCGGCAACGGGAGCAACGGAAGAGCCGAACGGAGGGGCTGAGAGGCTGGAGGCAAATCCTGCAGCAGAGTTCTGCCGCCGAGGGATGAGACGGGGAGGAGAATGAGGAAGGAGAAGTCTACAGCGAGATGGGAAACAACACGAGGACGGGGCCGCAGGAGCCGCCGGGGAAGGCGCGGAGCTGCCGAGGGCAACGGGGAGCCGGCGGCATCGGGCGAAATGATGGAGGGAAGTGGGAAAGCGAAAGGGAAAAGCGAGGGGTTGAGGGCAGCTGCAGCAGGAAATGACAAAAGGCAGCGGTGACGTGACGCTGGAGAACGACGGGCGACGTGGAGCGGGGACAGGAGAGGGTCAGGCGGAGGGTAAAAGGAAACTGCAACGGAAATTGTGCGGCGGAACAATGGCACCGGACGGTAGCGTGGCGTCACGGCGCGAAACAGGTGCTAAGAGGCAGAGTGAAAGAGCCAAACGGTGAAGAGCCACACGGCACAGGGGAGGAAGGGGCTAGCAGGAATAAACGGGACGAATGAAACGAGGGGAGAACAAGAGTGGGAAATAAAGGAGTGAAACGACAAAATGAAAGGATAAAATACAACAGAAGAACAAAAGATAAAGGAAGAAAGTGACAAACTGAAGGAATAAAATGAAGCAAATGAATAAATGACAAAATAAAGGAAGAAAATGACAAACTAAAGGAACAAATCAGTAGAATGACAAAATAAAGCAATAAAATCACAAAATAAAAGAAAATAGAGGAAGAAAGTGACCAACTGAAGGAAGAAAGTGACCAACTGAATGAAAGAAATTGACCAACTGAAGAAACTGACCAGCTGAAGGAAGAAATTGACCAACTGAAGAAACTGACCACCTGAAGGAAGAAATTGACCAACTGAAGAAACTGACCAGCTGAAGGAAGAAATTGACCAACTGAAGAAATTCACCAGCTGAAGGAAGAAATTGACCAACTGAAGAAATTGACCAGCTGAAGGAAGAAATTGACCAACTGAAGGAAGAAACTGATCAAGTGAAAGAAAGAAATGACAAAACAAAGGGATGGAATCCTGAAGGGAAAGAGGAGGGTGACAGAAAATGCTGGAAGCGATGGAACGACACGACAGAGCGAGGAAAGGGAAGAGGGAGATGAGGAAGTATCAGCACAGGACGACGCCGGCAGCAAATGCTGAAAGGCAGCGACGGGGGACAACTGCAAAGGCGAACGTGAAGCGATGCTGCTGCCAGCAGCCCACCGCCCCGGCTGCCGGCCATCAGTTCCTTCTATTGGGGGTGATGTTAGAGAAAAGAGAGGGGAGAGCGAGGGCAGCACCTGGGAACCCTCCAGAAGAAGCCCCTCTAGTGTCGAGCAGCAGCCAAGGCCGCTCCCTGGGTCTGTTCAGCCCCGGGGCACACAAGGGCCACGCGCGAGGGCCGTGCCAGCCGAGCCCACAGCAGTCCGGGCTGCGCCCAGGAGTCACGTCCCCCTGAGCCGCCTGCGGGGCAGACGATGGATGAGTTCTGGGGAGAGGACGGAGGGCTCTGGGGGAGAAGGGAACGGAGGGCTTGGGGGAGAGAGAACCGAGGGCTCTGGGGAGCAAACAGAGGGCTCTGGGGGAGCAGAGGGAGGGCTCTGGGGAGAGAGAACAGAGGGCTCTGGGGAGGGAGAACAGACGGCTTTGGGGGAGTGAATGGAGGGCTCTGGAAGAAGACAACGGAAGGCTCTGGAGGAAGACAACGGAAGGCTCTGGAGGAGCGATCGGAGGGCTCCAGCCCGGCTGCCCCTCCAGTTACTCCGACAGGCAGCCAGCCAGCCAGGCGGAGATGCCTCCAAGCCCACCGGCCGCACACACACGTTCCCCGGCCCGATCTGAGCCTTCAGGGGCTCCAGCCCTGGGGGGGTTCCACGGCAGCACCCCGGGACCCCAGCGTCCGAAGCGCCCCCCGGCTCCAGAGCAAGAGGAACCCTCCCAACTTTATCGTTACTTGTAATCAACTTTTCCTGACTGAACTAATTACTGCACTTGATAAAGTGCCGAGTGTGTTTTCCCTAATCTAAATTCTAATCACCATGTCACTCACAACAGACTTAGCAATGCTTCACTAACACCCCATTCACATGCAAAACACCCTAAATAGGCCAATTATGACTCTGCCCCTGCTCCCTGGTTAACCCGCTGAGAACTGAAAATCTCACGAGGCAGCCGGCGCCTAAAACAAAGGGCTCCTTGTTGGGAGTTAGAGGCCGGCGCTTGGCTTCCCAAACAGCCCAACAAAGTGCCCGTCTTCCTGCTCAAAGCAGTTGGTCAAATACGAGCCCCGAGCCCCAACACCCCAAACTCGAGGCGGCGGCGGCGCCGCGCAGCCCGCGACCCCGCAAAGCGCCCTTCGCCCCGCGGCCGGCCGGGGACCGGCGGGGCTTGCGCGTCTTCCAGGGTCAACGGGGATGGCCAACGGGGATCAGGGAAGGCTCCTCTCCCATGGCCGGCGAGCTTCTCGGGCCAGCTTTGCGCAGGGTTGCGGCGGCTGGCGTTTCCCTTCCCCTGCCATCTCGCTGCCGCGGATCCACCTGCAGCGCCCCGGCGCTTCTCCACAAACAACACCTGCACCGGCGAGGCAGCCCTCCCAGCACTGCGCTGCGTGACGGTGGCGCCGTCCAGGGAGGCCGCGGAGGGACGCGGTGCGGAAGCCCCAAAGCATCGATCACCAGAAAGGGGGTTCGGGGCTTTGGAGCCTCCCTGCCCCCCCGAAAAATGGCTGCGGCTTTGCCGGCGCTCCCTCGGCGCCGCAGCATTTCCATCACGTATAGGGTGGAACATAAAGACAGACCTGCTAAAGCTGCGCCTGCTTCATCCATATGTCGGCGAGTCTGAGGCGCGCGGAGCCATCGGCGCGCTCAATCCCCACAGCCAGCCTCCTCCGCCGGGATTGGGGCTCTGCAGAGAACACCCCACCGCAACCCCGCCGGCCAACCCCACCAGAGCCCGACGTATGGCGCAGAGGGGCTGGGACGCGGCGCAGGCGAACACGGCGCCCAAGGCGCGCGCGCGCAGGCCCTGCGTGGGCTTGGGCTCGTTCATCCCACCCCGGGTGCCAGGAGGAAACCCCAAAGGCACCCTGTTACCGGGAAGGAATCGGGACCGAGGGGCTGGCAGGGACCCACCGCAGCCCCCTGCCGCCGGCTGCACTGCTGGTCCTTCCTCTTGACCCAACAGCTACCTGCTGGAGCCGGGGTCCCACTTAGCATCGCCGACCCCAAGCCCTCAGGTGCTGCTACCTCGGGGGTCTTGGAGTGGGCATGCCTATGGCCCCAAGGAAGGCCCTGGGTACAACCCCAAACCCCACCCCGATCACCCCGCCGAAGGCCGAACCCCACAAGTCAACGAGGGCCAGCAGAGCCGAGCTCCCTCCTTTGTCTGATGGTTTCACTTCAGAACAACAACATCGGCACCGTCACGACACGGAGGGCTGCAAGAACGAGGGCCGGGGAGGGACGCGCGCCATCCGTACGGGCACGGGATCACCCCGCCCGGGAGACCCCCGCGGCACCCCCCTCGCAGAGCCTTCCCTGCCAAGCCCTGAGGAGCGTCACCCCAGTGCTCAGGGCAGATCTGGGAGGGAGGGAGAGGGTTCTCTGGGCTCCCTTTGTTGTGGGAACAGCTGGGATGGGAGCGTGGTGGAGGAATCCCTCGGACACAACCCGCTCCAGGTGTTTTCTGGGCGTTGGTGGCTCTACTCTGACGCCTTCCCGCTGCCTCACAGAACAGCAGGGACTGCAAGGGACCTCGAAAGACCCTCCAGTCCAATCCCTCACCCCCAGTCTCAACCGCGGGGATGCCGGAGGCAGGAGGAAAAGGGGTTGAGATCCTGCTCCTTCCCTGAACTACCAGTGGGTAGTGCTGGTAGCCAAAGGCTCCTGGGATGGGCCACGGCCAAGCAGACACCCCAGCCCCTGCTAGTTCTACTCCAGCCTCAAATCCATCGACTGTCCTCAAGCAACAGGAGCCCAATGCGAGGCTCTACGGGCCACGAGGCTCTTTGGCCACCAGCAGCCTCCTCTTGGCTCCCCAGGCAGCCCAGCTCCGGCGGCCAGGATGGCCTCCCTAAAGCCAGGAGCAAGCGCGGCCCGGGGACGGCACACACGGAGCAAAGCACGGCCTTGGCGGCCGCGCGCGGGCTGAAGCGCCCCTTCTCCCCGCGATCTGCCGGCGGCTGCCGGGAGCCTCGGCAGCAGAGCCACGAGTTCTGCAGAACAAAGGAGCCTCCCTGGCAGCGGCCCCGCTTTCACGGCGATGAGCCGCCTCCGCGGAGCGCTCCCGCGCGCCTCGACGTGCCCAGGTGCCGATGCCATCTCCCTCGGCCAGCGGCCAACGACCTCTCGGCGTCCAGCAGCGCCCCACTGCCGCTCCATCCCACTGACCTCCTCCGTCCCCACGCAGATCCCCGCTCCCGTCCGACCGGCGTCGTGCCGCCGGATCCGTCCCCCAGGATGGCGGCGGGGCTGAAGCTCTTCCCACGCCCTCGCCCCCTGCGCTGCTGGGGACCTCAGCCGCCCCGGAGCTTCGCTTCCTGCTTCCAGCAGCGCTGGGGGACGCAGCGTGTCCCTGGGGCTCTCTCCTCTGGCCGGGGCGATCCCAAAGGGCTCCCCGGGACCCTTTTCCTGCGGGAAGTGAGGATTTGTACTCCCTCCCCTAACAGCGACGTCTCTCACTCTTTCCCATCCCTCCGGTCCCCTCGAGGCGCCTGGTCGTTGCCAAAGGTTAGGTCCTCGTCCCCCTTCACAATCCCCCCTCTTCCCTCGGGCTGACCGGAGCGCTTCCTCCCGCCGCTCTGCGGGGAAGAGGGACAGAACCCCCCAGCTCGGCCGATCACCCATCTCCCGGGGAAGAACGGCCTCTCCCCGGCACAAAGCAGCCGTGGGAGATGCTCTCGGCGGCAGCGCTAACCACGGCCCCTCTGCTTTGCTGCCCGTCGCTCACGGCACCGAGCCCCGGATCGGGGTGCTGGAAGCGCTGCCTCACGCAGGCAGCACCCACAGAAACACCCCCGTGGGCTCCCCTCGGCACCTGCAGATTCACCTCAACGCCCACACCTTCACCTAAAACCCCAGATAGCCCCTACATTCCCATATAGTCACCTAAATTCCCATCTATCCACCTAAATTCCCATCTATTTACCTAAAAACCTACATATTCCCCCAAAATTCCCACATATTCACCTAAGTTCCCATCTATTCCCCTAAATTCCCATCTATTCCCTTACATTCCCATCTATCCCTCTAAATTCCCCTTATACATCCACCTTAACCCCCATATATTCACCCAAAGCCCTGTACATTCACCTAAGACCCCACGTACTCCCCTAAATTCCCCTCTATCCCCCTAAATTCCCCTTACACATCCACCTTAACCCCCAAGGATTCCCCTAAATTCCCATCTATTCCCCTAAGTACCCACAGGAGCACTCAAGTAAATACCCACCAGATACTCCAATGCCCATCAAATACCTGAGCACCCACGGAAACACGTCGGTGCCCCCATAAATACTCACCCAGCTGCCCATAGGTGCCCCTAAACACCCACGGAGGCACCCTAAGACATCCCCACGGGAATATCCCTGCTAATGCCCACAGCGACAGCTGTCACCCACAGAAGTACCCACACAGGCACCTGCACAGTCACCCACATCGTCACCTGAAGAGCCCCGGATGTGCCCCTACAAGCACCCCTACAAGCACCCCTAGAAACAGCATCAGCTGCAAAGGGCCTCAGGAAGCCCCCAAAGCTCCCCAGGCTGCTCCCGGGTCGGAAGAGGTGCTGGCGCAGAGCAAACCCCTCCGAAGCCAGCGGGCTGCTGCTGCTGAGGGACTTGGGGGGCGGCCCCCCGTAGCCATCGGCGCTGCCAACATTCCAGCTCCACACACGGCGGGAGACGTTCCGGGGCCGCAAAGGGGCTCAAAGGCAGAACGGCCATGGCTGGCTACCATATCAGGGGCCACAAAAACCTGCGTGGGGCTGAGCAACAACCAGCTGCCCCCCGTCTCTGTCCATGTATAGGGCCCTGCACAGGATGGACACAGACCTCCTGCAGAGGTGCACGTGAATGCCGTGCGGACACACGCCTAGCGCAGACTGACACCCACACGCCCCCCAGAGACACACCCAGGCCTCCCATGGAGACGTAGTGATCCCCCACACGGACACACCCACATCCCACAGGGATATATATAGCCCCCAGCCACAGACACCCACCCATACAGACACACACGTATCCCACAGAGATACACTTGTATCCCATATGGATAGAAACGCATCCCATACAGATACACGTAGGTCCCACGGGGACATAAATGTATCCCACATGGACAGACATGTATCCCATACAGAGACACATGTATCCCACATGGATATACACACAGCCCATCTAGACATACACACGTCCAACACAGATACCCATGCATCCCATACAGATATATCCTATCCAGATAGCCACCTATCCCATCCAGATAGCCACAGATGACATCTGGTTATCCATACATCACATCCAGATATCTATATATCCCATATCCACGTATCCCATCCAGATATCCATGTATCCCATCCAGATGTGCATACGTCCCATCCAGACATCCATGTATCCCACCCAGATATCCATACGTCCCACCCAGATATCCATGTATCCCACCCAGACATCCACACGTCCCACCCAGATATCCACACGTCCCACCCAGACATCCATACGTCCCACCTGGATATCCTTACATCCCACCCAGATATCCATATGTCCCATCCAGACATCCACGTATCCCATGGAGATACAGCCCACCCAGATATGCACCTGTCCCACCCGGATACCCAGGCACCCCAAGGGGACAGATACAGGAAGGGCCCCGTTACCCAGCAGACGTCCCAGAGCCCCAGTTCTCCCACAACCCCCTCACCAGCACCCCGGGTGCTGCCCTTGCGCACCGAAGGCCAGACCATCCCCAACCCCGAAGCAGCGTCTGCGGGGAGTGGGGCGGACGGGACAGCGAAGGCTGAGCAGACGACGAGGAAAAGCCCAAGGACTTGCTGGCCACAGGCTCTGCGCCCCAGGGGCTCTGGCAGGACTCACTGAGGGTGCCCTCGGCCCGACCCTTCGTGGCTCAGAGAAGACCTCCCAACTGGCCCCCGGCTGCACAAGGAGCTGGAGGCTCCGCTCCCACTGCTAATCCAACGGGGGGGCCCGAGGGGCAGCTCTGCTCTGCTCGCAGACTGGGGGCTCTTCTAACCCAGGCGCCCTCCGACCATCTGAGCGACCCACAAGGAAGTGACAGACCCCCCAATCCCTTTAAATTCCTCTGGGGGTTGGGGGTTTCCAACCTTCTCACGATTCACCAACCTCAACGGCCTCAACGGCGCTCTGCCCTGCTCGGCGATGGGGAAGTGAGACTCCGCAGGGGCAGATGAACCGACTGGCCCGGGGGCTAAAGCTGACGGCTGGTGGGGAGCTGCGGGCACTGAACGGGTTAAACTCCAGGTCTGGGTGCAAAAAGCTGCTCCTGCGCTGGGGGCAGGAGGGGGAAGTGAAACCTGGGCCGCTGGTTACGGAGGACTGGATGCCAACGGTCCGCCAGAGCTGGAGGGAAACCACGTGGGGCCAAGGAGGGACCCCCCCAGGCTCCATCCAGCGCCCCGAGCCGGGGGAACGCGAGCGCTGGGCAAGGGCAAGCCCCCATGGGCCACTAAACCAGAGAGTGGTTTGGGTCAGGAAGGACCTTCAAGCTCACCGAGTCCAACCAGCAACCTGACTGGCCCAAGGTCACCGCTAACCCCTGAGCGCCCAACGCCCAGGAACGGAGGCGGAGGGGACGGAGCCCGAGCCCAGCCGGGGGGCCGCGCTCGGCGCCGAGTCGGCAGAGCTCAGGTCACCTTGTGCTGCAGACAGGACAAAAAATGAGAGTCACCCTCCGGCAGCGGCGGAGTCGGCACATTCGGCCGCGATGAGAAATGGGCAGGAGGGGGAAAACACACGTGGAAGCACCTTTTTCTGCTGACGCGGGCGAAAGCGCCCGGCGAGGCGGCGGCACCGCAGAGCCCGCAGCCAGCAGCGTCCTCCTGCCGTGCACCTGCCGCTCCGCACGCGGCCGCCGGCTGAGCCCCGCGGCCCCAGGGCTGCCCAGGGAGGGGGGAATCAGCAGCCCTGGGGGCAGAGGGCCGGAGCCTGGTGACGGGGCTCGGGGTGGAAGGGGACAGCCGGACCTCAGCCGCTTGCCCGGGTCTGGTCAGGGCGGGAGACGCGGGTCTGCCCCTCTAGGTGCCGCCGGAGCGCGAGGGCCTGGGGCACAGCCGGGGTCCTGGGGTCTGAAACAGGCCGGGGGGAAGCAGGGTGCTCCCCCGGGAGTCAGCCAGCTGCCAGGAAACGAGGAGAGGGAAAGGAAAACAGGAGAGGAGACCGAGAGAGACGATGAGGGGAGAGGAGGAGGAGGAGGAGAAAAAGAGAAGGAAAAAGAAGGGAGGGAAAGAAAGAGGCAGAGAAAAGGGGAAGGGAAGGGGAAAGGGAAGGGAAAGGGGAAGAGGAAAGGAAGACAAAGAAATAAAAAGAGAAGAAAAGAGAAGAAAAGGAAGAAAAAGAGAAAAGAGAATAAAAAGAGAAGAAAAGGAAGAAAAAAGACATAAAAAGGAAAAAGAGACGAAAAATAAATGAAGAGATGAAGAAAAATAGAAAGAAAAAGGAAAATAAAAAGGAAAATGAAAAGCAAAAGAGAAAAAGGAAAAAAAGGAAAAATAAAAAGAAAAAGAGAAAAAAGAAAAAGAGAAAAAAGAGACAAAAGAGGAAAAAGAGACAAAAGAGGAAAAAGAGGCACCAGAGGCAAAACCAGAGAAGAGATTCCAAACAAGAGGAGGAGAAGGAAAAACAGATGAGGAAGGACCAACCCCCCGAAAAAGCAGCAGCAGGAAGTGGCCGCGGAAAGGGGAAGCGGAGCCCCGCAGCCAGATGGCCGCTCTCCGTCACTGCCTTCCGAAGGGAATCAGAACCCTGCCCGGCGCAGCGGCGCTAACCGAAGCAGGGCTGCGGCTACCGGCCTCCCTCGGCTACCGGCCTCCTGCTCTCCGATGTGAGAAGCCCCAGCGCTGCCCCCAGGGAGAGGCGCTGGAGGATCAAAGTTGCTCCATATTCTAGGGGTAGGGGAAGGCTCCGGCAGCCGTGGGGGTCACGGGCAGCCCCTCGGCCGGAGCCACCGCGGCGCCAGACCCTGCCTGCAGCCAAACGTCCGGCGGTTACGGGGGGAAAAGGCTCCGACAGGCGAATGCCCAGCAAAAGCAGCCAAGGGGAAGCGAGAAGGGCCCCGCAAGGCTCTTCCAGACGAACCCCGCTCTCCCCAGAGCCCCTGGAAGCAGCCCCGGGCACTCGGGGGAGCCCTGCAGGCCAGCGCCGGCACCGCCAACGTGCCGGACCCTACGGGGCACCCTACGGTGGGACGTCCATCAAAAGGCCCTTGGGGCTTACCAAGTCCAACCGCTCCCGCAGCACAGCCTGGCCCCACGAACCCCTGTCCCCCACATCCCCAACCCCTCCCAAGCCACCTGGGGAACCCTCGTGGGCAAGCAATGGCTCCTCAGGGTCAACCTCAGCCGCTCCTGGCACAACCGGAGGCCGTTCCCCACCCGGGTGCTGAAGCAGAAGGAGCTGCCGAAGCCCCTTCAGATGGGTGAAGGCTCCGTGACGACCCCCAGCCACGGGAAGTCGGCCGAGCAAGCGGGGCGGGGGCTGCTTTTTTAGGCAGCCTGACGGCACAACCGAGTCACCGCCTGCAGACCTTCCCCCGGAGGGAGCGGCTGGGAGCCAGCTCCTCGGCCGCAGCCCCTCGGCTCTCGCCGCAGCCCCCCGGCTCTCGCCGCAGCTCCCGGGGTCCCCAAGGCGGAGGAAAGGGGCGGCTGCCCGCCGGGTGGGAAAGGACCCTCCACACCGAAGCCCTTTCCTGGCAGACAGGGACATTCATCGGGGGCTCACGGCCTCCTCCAAGGCCAGAGGAGTCACCGAGGCCAGCAGCCCTGCAGGTCACCTTGCCCAGCCCCTGGCCAAGCAGCAGCACCTGCAGCAGACTGCCCAGGATCCCACAGCCAGGCATCTCCTCACGGCGGCGCAGAGGAGCCACGGAGAAGACATCCCAACGCAAACCTGCCCGTCACAGCAGTGAGAAGCTCCAGCCAGGGGCCCTCGGCCGCCCCAGGGGAGGGCTAGGTTGCCCCACAGGCGGCCCTGAGGAGAAACCTCTCCCTGGAAAGGGTCCTCAGCCCCTGGCACAGGCCACCCAGGGAGGTGGAGATGTGCAGGGTGGAGCTCAGGGCCAGGGTTCAGCAGTGGGACGGGATGGCTGGGCTGATGGGTGGCTGGATGACCCTCCAGGTCTCTTCCGACCCAACTGACGCGATGGAAGGGCACGGCCAACAGACCGGACTCACGAGAGCCTGAGCGGGGACCTCGGCTCCCAGCGGGCTTTGGCGCATTCTGCTGAGGGGAGGCAGCTTGCCATGGGGCCACCATAGGCTGAGGGCCCCGAGCACCGCGACGCCGGCAAATCTCATCGGCTGGCCAAGCAGGGGCCAAACCCCCCTCTAACAGCACCAGCAATCGGACTGAGGCCGGAGTGACCGCATCGTGGCCACGGTCCCCGCGCAGGGCGGCTCGGCAACCGGGCTCTGCGCGCCCGCAGATGCGCCTTGATTATTAGAGGTGGGCTCTGGGTAGCGGGCACCATGGCTGCGTGGAACCGCCGGCAGCTGCCTGGCGGGAGAGGCGGCCCGTGGCGGCGCACACGCACGCTCCTGCGGCACAGCGCCGCTCTGCTCCTCCGCTGCAGCTGGGCGCCGGGGACGCGACTCCACAGCCGCCGGAGCCGCTCAAACGCAGGGCGTCTCGGCCCACATGGGCACCTCCTCACCGAGAAAAGCCGATGGCTTCTCTGGTGGAGAGGATGAAGGCTCCCGAGGAAGCACCCTGGCCGTCCCAGCTCGGGCAGACTTCACTCCCGACCCCACTGGGAACAGCGGGGTGGTTCCAGCTGGCCTCCAAGAGCGTTTCGGGAACAGCTGGCACATCCCAACCCGACGCTCAGGGAGTGCTGAGGAGTCACCGTCTCTAGAGGGGTGCCCAAGACCAGCAGCTGTGGCACTTGGTGGCCATGGTGGGGTCGGGTTGACGGTTGGACTGGATGAGCTTGAACGTCTCTTCCAACCTGAGTGATTTACAAGGGGATTTCCTCTTCATCCCCTCCAGCAGACCCTTCCTTCTTCATCCCCTCGAGCAGACCCTTCCTTCTTCACCCCCTTGCACAGGCGCCCGGCCAAGAAAACCAGCTGACGCAGGCCCCGAGCAGGGGGTCAGAGGAGCCACCCGGGTGAGTTGTGGTTGATGCCTCTGCCCCACCGGTCCCCTCCAACACTAAAACCAGCTCAACACCACCAGCAGCTGGTCCGTGGGGACCCGTGACGTCGCGTGGCGTCTCGCGGCGCCCTGACAGCGACCGGGGACACATCTCCTCGATGACGTCTCTCCAACGGGATGAAGGCGTCGCCGCAACCAGCTTGGCTTCCTCTTCCCGCTGGGCTCGGCAAGAGAAGCCAGCCTGGCACCGGGTGCTCGACGCCAGGGCATCCGGAACCGTCCCGGCAGCACCGTGAGCCCCGGCAAACGGCCCCGTCAGGCGTCATCTCGGGGTGGCTTCAGCCGGGACGGGACCCCCAGGAGCAGCCCAGCTCTCACCCTTGGGTGGCGCCCACCGCACACCGGGGACCCCGCGAGAGGACGCGAACACCCCAAGCCCGCCCCGGCGCAGAGACGTCCAACCGGCGACGGCCAAGGGAAGGGGCAGCAAAGACAGGCTCGGGCGACGGGAAGGAGAGGGAAAGGGCTGGAAAGGGCAGAATCACAGTAAAAAGGGGGCAAAACAAAAGCCTAAAGAGCAAAACATCAACAACCAAAGGGAAACACTGAAAAAGAAAATGAAAATGTGTAAAAACAGCTTTATTTTTTGAAATGATAAAAATAAAATGGTGGAAATTAAGATAAAGTGGTAATAAACACAGTGAAATTGCTGTTAAGTGATAAGGAATTAAATAAAGTGATGCAAAAGAAGAGAAAATGGTAAAAAATCAAATAAAACAGAAAAAAGAATTGAAAATTGATAAAATAAAATCAAATTAGAAAAACAAAGCAATAAAAAATAAAGGGATAAAAATAAAATGATAAAAAAATGATAAAAAATAAAATGGTAAAAAAACAGAGTGACTTTTGAATTGATAAAAAGAAAGTAAAATGTTACAAAACAGAATGGAATTTTTTTAAATTGATGTAAAATGAAGTTAAACGTTAAAAAATACAAGGGAATGATTTTAAATTGATAAAAAATAAAGTAAAATGTTAAAAAACACAATGGAATGATTTTTGAATTGACAAAAATTAAGCAAAATGTTAAAAAATACAAGGGAATTTTTTTAATTGATAAAAAATGAAACAAAATATTAAAAAATACAAGGGAATGATTTTTAAATTGACAAAAAATAAAGTAAAATGTAAAAATCTACAATTGAATGATGGTTAGATTGATAAAAAATAATGTAAAATGTTAAAAAACCCAATCAAATGATTTTTAAATTGATAAAAAATAAAATAAAATGTTAAAAAATCTAATCAAATTATTTTTAAATTGATAGAAATAAAGGAAAATGATAACAAATAAAATTGAGTGATTTTTAAATTGATAAAAAATGAAGTACAATGTTAAAAAAATCCAATCAAACGATTTTTAAATGGATAAAAATTAAAGTAAAATGTTAAAAAATAGAAGCGAGTGATTTGTAAATGGATAAAAAATGAAGTCAAATGACCCAAAGTCAAACAACCAAACAAAATGACTTCATTTCTCAAAACTTCGAACCAAGGGCCGGACGTTTTCCACGGCAGGTGCCCTGGACTGCCCCAGTGAGAGCCAGGGGGACGCAGCGACAGGAGAGCGACGGTCGCAGAGGAAACGGAACAGGAAGGTTGGGGGAAACCGCAGAGAATCAGCTACAAACGCTCAGACGTCGACCAAGAGAAACTGAAAATGTCAGCAAAGCGGGAGAGCAGCGACATCACTCCAGGGCCACGCGAGCGTTTGCCAAGGGAGCCGGAGCCACGCCGGAGCACTTGCCGGGAGCGAAGCGCAGCCGGGCAGCAACCACCCGGCACCGCTCTGGACTCACCCCAGAGAGCCGGGCGAGGGTGCCGCCCGCACGCCTGCTGCCCCGGCCTCGGGCAGCCAACGGAGCCGCTCCCCCTGCGGCTGCCCGCGCCCCCCTCGAGACGGTAGCCTGCCGGCCTTGACTCCCAGCCAAGAGCAGCTCCCAGACAAACGGGGACGGCAAACGCCATCTCCACGGCCGCTCCCCTCCCTCGACGCGGGCTCATTCCCGTGCAGCGCCCCGCCGCACCAGCGTGGTGGTCGCCGGCTGAAGCGGGGGCTCATGTGAGCTCCCGGTGCCGTCCCGCCACCCGCTCAGGCCTACGGGGCGGGATGGGGCGGCTCGGCACAAGCCCTCGCAGCCTCTGCGGGGCGCTCCGGGGATCAGTGCGGCGCTGGAGGCGGCGGGTTCGCCCCGGAAGGCCGCCCCTTACCTGGTGACAGCCCTGGAGGTTGGAATCTCTTCCGTAGGACGAGTAGGACCCCCGCTCCGTTTTACCTGCGAACACAAAACACAGCCCCGTCAGCCCGGCAACTGGAGGAACGGCCACGTGCCGCCGCCTCCTGGGACCTTGCCCACGGTCGCCCGTGGCAGAGGCGCCACCCACCGCGGGAGGCACCGGCAAGGGGACGCGGCTTTGCCCCGGTGGGAAGGAGCCTCCCTGGCTGCGGGTGCGAGGGGAGCCCCTCCAGGCCGTGGCCACCCCACCCCTTGCCAGCTCTCCCGATGTCCCCTGGAGATGCGGCGATCGTCCCCGCGCTCAAGGTGTGACGGAGCTTGCACCTGGGGAACCTGCCGGGGTTGGGTCTGAGCGGCAGCCCGGTGACCACCGACACTCCTTCAGGCTTTGGGAGCCTGGGGAGCCCCTGACGCTCAGAGCCCCATCCTGACAGGCGGCGCCTTCGCCCAGGGCACCGCGGGCCCGTTGCGTTGGAACGGGCAGTGGGTGTCTGCACACGGCACTGAGCCACGGCCGAGCAGCAGGGCGCCACGTGCTCCGAGACAAAGAGCAGCCGGGAGGGCTCATCCCGGCCGCGTCGACGCAGAAAGCCCACCCTCACGGCGACGGGAGCCACAGGAGGAGGGGGCAGCTCCTCTGCAGCCAAACACGCCGGGACGTGCCGCAAACCGCCCACGAAGCCCAAGTCTTTACGGCAGGGCCGGGGCACAAACCAGCCACTCGCCCCAGCCCGCCTGCAGCTCCACGGCGGCACCACAGCGATGACCCAGAGCTCCTCTTCCCTTCGCCGCACTACCCACCCCATCTGTGCGTCGGCAGCACAGACCAGGAGGGACACCCCTGCCCGTCGGTTCGCCTAGAGGGACCTTCCTGTGCCCGGCCGGGGCCTGGAGGGACTGCGTGGCCTTCACAGCTTCTCGCCGGCTCCGGCCGCGGAGGCAGCGACGTCCCACGCTCTGCAGACGTGTTCATGGGTCGACCCGGCTGTCCGGGGACTTTGGCGCAGCCGGGGGGAGGCCGCCGGACCTGCACGTGCCTGACGGCAGCCGCACCCGTCTTCACGCTGCCGGAGACACCGCGCTCGGGTCTCCCCCTCGTGCCGCGGTTCCCTCCACGGCTGCGCCCAGCTCTGCACTTCTGCTTCTCTGTGCTCTGCCCCACGGTCTTAAGTTGTCGCAGATTTTACTCTGTTTTTACCTATTTGTCTGTATTTTGCTCTATTTTTCTGTATTTTAATCTATCTTCAGATATTTTTCTGTAGTTCACCTTATTTTTATACATTTTACTCCATTTTTCTGTATTTTATTCTAACTTAATATATTTCACTCTATTTTTATGTGTTTTACTCTACCTTCAAATATTTTTCTATTTTACCCTATTTTTCTACATATCTTTGTATATGTTACCCTATTTTACTCTATTTTTCTACATATCTCTGAATATTTTACCTAGTTTACTGTATTTTTCAATATTTTACCGTATTTTTCTATACCTTTCTATATTTTACTCTACTTTTTTATATTTTACCCTATTTTACTCTATTTTTCTATATTTTACCCTATTTTTCTATATCCTTCTATATTTTACTCTGTTTTACTCTACTTATATATTTTACCCTATTTTTTATATTTTACTCAATTTTTCTATATTTCACCCTATTTTTCTATATCTTTCTGTATTTTACCCTATTTGACTCTATTTTTCTATATATTACTTGATTTTTCTATCTTTCTCTCTTTTATTCTATTTTACTCCATTCACACGTATTTTACTCTTTCTGTATTTTACCCCATTTGACTATTTTTCTCTATTTTACCCTATTTTACTGTTTCTCTATTTTACCCTATTTTTCTATTTCTTTCTACATTTTACCCTATTTTACTGTTTCTACATTTCACCGTTTCACTCTAATTTTCTACATTTTGCTCTATTTTTATCTCTCTTTTGACGTTTCAGTCCATTTTACTGTATTTACACACCTTTTACGCTGTTTTTCATATTTGACTCTATTTCTCTGTGTCTCTCCCTGTTTTGCTCTGTTTTTCTCTCTCTCTGTACGTTTTCCTCTCTTTTGCTCCGTCTGTAGGTATTTTGCCCTGTTTTTTAGACGTCACCCCATTTCACTCTGTTTCTCAGCACCTGTCCGTGTTTCGCTCTCTCCCACTGCACCCGCACGAACTTTACTCGGCCCTCCTGCGCTTCCCCCGTCTCACTCTCCTGCTCCACATCTCTCCACACTTTGCCGTGTTCCCCCGTTTTTGTACGTGTCTCCCTGCTCCGCGTGCGCGCTCCGGACTCGCACCGAGCCCGGCTCTAGGCGGGCACGTACCTCGCGCCCGCGCCGCCTACCCCTCTGCGTTCGGCCACCTCGCGCCCGTGCCGCCCACCCCTCGCGCCGCGCGCCGCGTCCACCTGGCGGGGGCTGCCCGCGCACGCTCGTGCCTGCTCACAGGCTCACGCAAACGCCCGTGGCTCTGCAGACACTCGTTCCCCTGCTCTGCCAGCGTGCGGCTGGCACCAGGGACTGCCAGGGTGCCCTCTCTAGCCCTGCGCGGCAGCGCCGAACCAACAGCAGGACCAGGCCTACGGCAGATGCTCCCTAGTGTCTTTGACCTCCGGAGCTGCCATGAACTGCGCTCCCCGCGCCAGAACCACACGCCTGCCATCCCGTCCATCCACATCCGGCTCCGAGCAGCCTCCGCATGGGCTGCTCTGAAGCGGTTCCTCAGGGCCAGGCCGGAGAAGACTCCAGCCTCTCCTCACTCGCTGGGAGCCCTGGTGGCAAGAGCCCTCTCCCACTGGAGACGCCGGCCAACGGCGATCGCGGACGGCGGGTCCACAACCCGTCACCCCGAGAGGGCCGGCGCCCCGACGCGCAGCTGCGGACGGGCTGGGGGAGCAGACCACCACCGCCACCCCCGAGCCGGGCGCTGCCCCGTGCTCTGCCCGCTCCCCGTCGCCTCAGCCGCCGGCGGCCCCGGCTTCATTTCAGCGGTGAAGAAATATTTACCCCGATACCAAAATAACCCCCCAGCGCAAATTACAAGTTGTCAGGGTTAAAAATCTCCCTCCCAGGCGCGTGGGGGAGGACGGGGCGAGCAGCGGAGACATGAATCACTCTCGGTAATTTGAGTGTTTCCATGACATCAATGGGCACCGGTCCAGGACTCTGTCGAAGCCTGCGAGGTACCAGGCGGCAGCAGCAGCCAGCGGGAGGCTGACTCCGGCTCTTTCTCTGCTCTCGCTCCCCGGTGCAGGGGGGTTTCGCCGACCTCAGCTCATCGCCCCCCGTTTCCTTTCCTTCACCCCATTTATTTGATTTCCAGGGCCACCTCTTCCCCGGGACGGCACCCACCGAGCCCAACGCCCTTCTGCCCCCGAGCTCTCGAGCTCCACTCCGCCGTCTCCGACACGAACCCGCCCGAAAGCATCCAGAAGGCACCGGGTGCTGGCAAAGCCCTTCCGGCCGCTCGCCGGGCGATCACCCCACGGGGTTCAGGGGGCCGTGGGGAAGCGAGGGCCACGCAGCCCCTTTGTGCCGCCACCACGCTCGCTCCCCTCTCGGCGGCGACTTTCTGCCCCGAGAGCGGCGGCGCCTCCGCTGCAGATCATCACCCTTGCGGGCTCTGCCCGGGGCTCGTGACGCCCCACAGAGCCCGGCGCTCCGAGGGTCCCCCGGCGCCCCAGGGTCCCCCGGCCCCATCGGCGGCTGCGCCCCACAGTGATCGGGGGAGGGCGAGCGGCGGCGGCTCCGGCGGCACCCGACGCATCCACTGCGGAATTTTCGAGACGAGCCCTCCAGTAGTAGAATGCGGCAGCCGCTGCGGATATTTTTTGGCACAAAGACAACGGTGGCAGTGCCAAGCCCCATGGCTACAGCCGCTCAAAAGAGGCGTGAGGGGGGCATTAATCGCTCGGGTCGCTCCGGCGGCAGCCTGGGCTGCCGGCCGCCTTCCCCGGGGCTCCGGGGAGCCCGCCTGGGCATGGGCTGCTGTGGGGCTGGGGAGAGGGAAGGAAGGGGGGGACGGGAAAGAAGGGGAATGAAGGGGGAAGGAGAAGAGGGGGAAAGGGGAAAAAGGGGGGAAGGGGAAAGAGGGAAACAGAAGGTAATCAAGGGGAAGGAGAAGAGGGGGAAGGGGAAGAAGGGAGAGAGGGAAAAGGATGGAGAGGAAAGAAGAGGGGAAGAGAAACAAGAGGAGAGACAGGAAAGAAGAGAAATGAATGAAGAAAAGAGAAAGGGAAAAGGAGAGGGAGGAGAGGAAAAAGGAGAGGGAAAAGGAGAAAAAGGGGGAAAAGAGGGAAAAGGGGGAAGGGAAAAAGAAGGGGAAAAGGGAAAATGAAAGAGAGAAGGGAAGGGGAAAGAAAAAGTGAAAAAGAAGAAAAAAGACAAAACAGAACAAAGGAAAGAAGAGGAGAAACGGGCAGGGAGACGCAAGACGAAGAGGAGAAGGAAGAGCCCAGGAAAGGAGCTCAGGAAGAGCCGCTGCGGTCACACACCCAGTGGGTTTCTCCGTCCTCGGCAGCAGAAGCCAGACTCTCCCGCCGGGCACCAGCCCCACGGCCCCATCCGCACCCTTCGGTGGCTTTAGGAGGCGACGGCCGAAGTCCAGCGCCCGGGAAGACGCGGGGCTCCATGTGAAACGGCCCTTCGGCGGGTCAAATAGCCCACTGGCCACCAGCAAAGTCCCCGTCAGCTGGCACCGCGACTGGCAGGCGCGGGTGAGACAAAGGGCCACCGCGTGCAGCTCCTGCTGCCCCTTGGGGCTCCGCACCCACAGGACGTCTCTGTCCTCACGAACCCACCGCGGCAGCCCCGAAGCCGCTGCCTGGCCACACCGGGCTTGGAGAGAGCCACCAAACCAGAGCCCTCTGCCCCGGCCCTGCGGCCGCTCGTCCCGCGAGCAGAGAGACGGGAGCCCCTTCAGGGTGCCGGAGCTGGCTGGCACGAGGAGCTCGAAGCCATGGCGCTGCTGGGACCGGGCGCTGCCACGTGTCGGTGGGGCCGCTCTGCCGGCGCGAGGACCCCAACCCGCCCAGTGCGCGCCCCAACGGGCAGCGGTGGGTTCCGCAGCCGAGGGCTCCCAGCGCGACCCCTGCTCCTGCCTCGCAGCAGGGCCGGCTCCGTCGGCCACCGCCAGCCGGGTCTGGCGGCACAGCCTGGGCTGGCGACCAGCAGAGAGAGGAGAAGGGGCAGAGGGCGAGAAGAGCGGGAGCTGAACTAGAGAGGGAAGGGGAAGAGAAAAATAAGGGGGGAGGGAAAAGAGAAAAAGGGGGGGAAGGAGGGAAAAGATTAAAAAAAGGGGAAGGAAAAACCAAATAAAAGGAAATAAAAGAAAAATGGAGAAAAAAAAGAAATTTAAAATAGAAGGGAAAAATAAGGGGAAAAATAAGGGGAAATAATGGAAAAGGAGGGGAAAATTGAGGATGGAAGTTAGGGAAGAAATTAGTGGGGGAAAAGACAGGAAAAATGAGAGAGAATGAAGAGAAAGAAGGAAAAAATGAAGACGAAATAAGGGGGGAAAAATAAGGGGGATAAATAAGGGAGGAAAATAGGGGGGATAAATAAGGGAGGAAATAAAGAGGAGGGAATAAAGGGGGAAAAATAAGGGGGGATAAATAAGGGAGGAAAATGAGGGGGGAATAAAGAGGGAAAAATAAGTGGGGATGAATAAGGGGGGGAAATAAAGGGGGATAAATAAAGGGGGAATAAAGGGGGATAAATAAGAGGGAAAATAAAGGGGGGAAATAGGGAAAAATGATGAAAATCTGAGGAAGAAATCAAGGGAAAAAAGAAGAGGGGAATCAAGGGAAGAATCAGGGGCCATGAGGAAGAGCCAGGGAAAAGGACAGGCAGAGCAGGGCAGCACGGAGGCAGAACAAGGGCAGGATGGGGGAAGTGGGGAAAAGATGAGGAAGAAATAAAGGGAAACCAGGGGAAAAGAGAGGGGAAGTCGGGGGCGAGGAGGACGGAGTGGGGCAGAGGGCGGCGAAGCAGGGACGGACCGGGCAGGACGAGGGCAGCCCCAAGGGGCGGCCGGCTGGGAAGCGCTTCCCATGGCACCAGCAACGCTCCCGGAGCGCTGAGCACGGGATGCGGCTGCACGCAGGCCCCCGGCACCTGGGGCCACCAGCTGGCTCCCGGGCTGCTGACCCCGGGTGGGGGACCGGGCGGCGCGGGCGAGCATGGGGAGGCAAGAGCGGCCACGGCACTGTCCCCACAGCGCGGGGCGCCAGTAGTGGGGGGCGTGCGGGCACCTCTGCGGGGAGCGGGGCACCTCGCGCTTTCCATCACAAAGGACCGCATCCCGCACCAACAGGAGCGTCATGGTAATGAGGCACCGCGGCAGCGTGCCATCTGCGCTGCAACACGCGGCACTACCAACCTCGGCCCCGTGTCCAGCGCGGGCAGCGGGACCGCGGCCGGCACCTGGGCGCCACCACGCCCCAAAACGCGGCACCTCTTTGTGGGGTGGAAGAGACTCGAGGGGTCTGGCAACGCCACGGCCAGGGCCGGCACGAAGGGAGGCGGAGCGTTTGGTCTAGACCTCGAGAAGGAAATTCAGCCCTCAAACTTCATGGGCAGCAGGATGGATCGAGCCAAGGGAAGGGGATGTCGGGGGAAGCGCGGCCTCCCCTCGCTCTTCTCACGCAGCCCAGGATGATCCTCCACAGCCCCAACCAGCTCCTCACACCCCAACGGGACCAGCTCGATAGGACCAGCTCTTTGCACCCTGATGGGACCAGGTCGATGGGACCAGCTCCGGGAGCACAAGGGGAGCTCGGTTTCCCCCTGAAAACCCCGGAGTGACTCGGGCTGGAGGAAGGGCTCTGGCGCTGCTGCCGGGTGATGAAACCCCGTCCCCGAAGCAGGAGCTGGAGGTGAACTGCTCCGTCCACTCCTGCATCGTCCCGAACAGCGGCAGCGGGGCAGCAGGGGCTGCTGCCGGGGCGTCTGTTGGAGCAAACGAAATCCTACAGCCCCGACTCGCACTCAGGAGCCCCCCTGACCTCGGCTGCTCCTCACCCAAACCAACCCCATCCTAAAGGCTCCGACCCCAACAGCCAGCTGCCTGCGGCCCCGCGGGGGCACCTAACCCCACTGGAAGCCGCTCGCCGAACCCCTCCGCAACAGGTGCACAGCGCCCCGAAGCGCCGTGGGAGGAGGGGCAGGTATCGCCGCCGCCGCTCGGCAGTCCCGCGGCCGGGGCTCGCTAATGAGCTCCGTCGCGAGCCCGGGCGCTAATTGAGGCCGCGCTCAGCCACTTCCATAATTCAATTAGCTATCTGAAGCAAGCGGCGGCGGAGCGCGGCGCCGGCGGGAGGCTCCGACCGAGCGAGTCCGAGGGAGCCGAGGGCCCTCCTCGCAGCAGCGCCGGTCCCCCGGGCCCCGTCAGCTGCACCTGGAATCACACGGGCAGGGGGAACCGCTGCGACTGCCGCTGCCCCAACACCTGGGCTCCTCTGGAAACGGGCAAACTCCTCCTGCGCCGACACGGGAGGGGTGACGGAATCCTGCTGGATACGGGATGTGGACGGGCAGCGGAGCCCCAAAACCCCCAAAGCTGAGGAGCAATTCCACGCTGCAGAGCTGGGGGGACAACGGGGAGCCCGGCACAGGCCCGCAGAGCCGCTGGCGAGGGAGCCGCTCATGAGGGAGCGGGGCTGAAGCGGCAGCAGCTAATCCTCCTCTGACACCCCCAGACCCTCCCTCGGGGCGGCTCTGCCCCCTCGGCCGGCCGATCGACCCCAACTCAAGCCTTCCAGAGAGCGCCGCAGGGTGAGGAGGCCACGGGTTCGGCTCTGTGGGGCACAGAACCGCCCCTGGGGCCGACAGCCGGTGCCGGCCCATTGCACCGGCGGCACCACCGCTGTGCCAGCGCAACCGCGACGCAGCTCTTCCGTGGAGAGGCACCCGGAACGGTGGCTCCTTCCTCAGAAAACACTTCGCACCCAAGGGGAACCTTAGAGTGAGGGGCAAGCTTTGGGCTCTTTCATTCTCTGTCTGGGCTACTTGATTTTCTGTTTGGGCTACCTCATTTGCTATCTGAGCTACTTGATTTTCTATTTGGGCTATTTCATTTGCTATCCGGGCTCTTTCATTTTCTATCTGAGCTACTTGATTCTCTATCTGGGCTATTTCATTTTCCATTAAAGCTATTTCATTTTCTGTCCGGACTAGTCCATTTTCTATCCAGGCTCTTTAATTTTCCATTTGGGCTGCTGAATTTTCTATTTGGGCTATTTAATTTTCCATCTGGGCTCTTTCATTTCCTTTCTATTTGGGCTAATTCATTGTCTATTTGGGCCGCTCAATTTTCTATTTGGGCTATTTAATTTCCTTTCTATTTGTGCTCTTTCGTTTTCTGTCAGGGCCATTGCATTTTCTATTTGGGCTGCTTGATTTTCTATCTGGGCTACTTCAGTTTCTACTGGGATACTTCACTTTCTATCTGGGCTACTTCAAGTTCTCTCTGGGCTAATTCATTTGCTACCTGGACTATTGCATTTTCTATCTGGGCTACTTCATTTGCTACCTGGGCTCCCTGGTTTTCTGCAGGAGAAGCTGCAGCCAAAGGAGCACCTCCAGCAGGGCCGGACTCGCAGCTCCCGGGGCTCCCGGTCAGCGTGTGAGCGGGCCGGGCTGCGGCTGAGCAGAGGGGAGGGTCCACAGCCCCCCGGCAGCCCCTGTCAGGGCTCCGGCAGCCTCGCTGGGTCCATCTCACGCTGGTGTGGAGCCTCCCCTGCTCCAGCTCACACCCGCTGCCCCTCGTCCTGTCACCGGGTGCAGAGCCTGGCTCCTTCCCCTGCCAAAGTCTCCGAGGCCCCGGGCACGCAGGTGGCCCCATGCAGCGCCCGTTTGCCGGCCGCGGGCCCTCGCCGAGCCTCCCTCGCGGCCAAGCGCTCCCCGCGGGAGCACGTGCGCAGGCGGCTCAGCCTGGCCCGGCGTAAGCGGCTCTGACAGGCGGCCGGCGAGGGTCAGCGCCGGGGAGGCCGCCCCCCAGCGCGGGGCAAACGTGGCGCCATCTAGGTCACCGTCTTTGGGGGAAGTGCACGGCGCGGCCCCGCCGTCCCGCCGCCATCCCTCATCCCGAGCCCCGAGCGAGATGCGAGAGAGGAGCCGAGCGCTCAGAGCGCAAATCTGCTTCCAGGACAATCCATTACAGCTGACAAGTTAAATGTTCCGTGCTCGACCATATGGCAGCGGCGCGGGGCCGCCGACGAGCGGGGGAGCTCGGCGAATGCATCACAATTAAGGACTTCGACTACAGGCTCTGCTTTGATTTACTCGCGCTGCTTTCGGGGGGATCGCGCTCGGGCTGCCGCTCCCTCTCCCACTGCCAGCACCGCCGGCCCGGCGCCCAGGTGCTTCTCTAGAACCAGCATCCCAAACATCGTTGTCTCCAAAGCCATCATCTCCAAAACCATTGTCTCTATAGCTATCATCTCCGAATCCATCGTCTCCAAACCCATCGTCTCCGAACCCATCGTCTTCGTAACCATCATCTCCAAACCCATCATCTCTGAACTCGTCTCCAAAGTCAGCCTCCAAAATCATTGTCTCCATAACCATCATCTCCAAACCCATCACCTCTGAACCCATCATCTCCAAAAACAGTCTCCAAGCCCATCGTCTCCAAAATCACTGACTCCAAACCCATTGTCTCCAAAATCATTGTCTCCACAACCCATCGTCTCCAAAATCATTGACTACAAACCCATCATCTATGAACCCAACATCTCCAAACCCATCATCTCCAACCCCTTCTGGTCTTGGCTACACTAGATAGTCCTGACGGGGCTGTTCCTGTCCCCCAGGAGCACTGACGAACCTTTGGGGGAGTCTGTCAGGGGCCCAGGAAGAAGCAGAGACGGCAAACGACGCCTCATCCCTGTCCCCAGGGCCTCAGCGACGGGTTCTCAGCAGCAAGGTCACCTCAGGGAAGGGCCCAGAGCCCACTGCCACCGTGCAGGAACCATCCTGCCACCACCTGTGACTGCAGAGGTTGAACCAGAGCGGCCCCTATCCCCAGGGGATCTCATACGCGAGTGGGGTGGGACCGGGTGACCTCCGAAGGTCCCCTCCAACCCAGACACCAAGACGACCCGGAGGAGTTTCCCGTCTCCAAGGTCCGTCGTGTCGCCTGGAAGCGCAAAATTCCAAGGCTCTTTCAAGGGGGCCTTTGTGACCAGCTGTGGGGGCAGCGGCTCGGGCACAGCCCCAGCTGGGACTACTGGTTCGGCTGCACCTTGACCGACGTCACCGATGAACTAGGCAGTGAGAGGGAAGCCCGGGCACGCGAGCGGTGGGGAGCCGCGTGGAAGGGCGGCGCTGACGGCAGGACCCAGGTGGCGACTGGTGTCTCCCGGCGTCCTCGCGGGGACTCTCCTGGGCTAGAGGGCACAAGGATGGACGGATCCCCACTCAGAGAGACAACCTGGGGGACCCCGTCTGGACCAGTTAGGGCCCTGTACTGGCAACAAGAGATGCTTGGCAGAGGGGTCACGGGGGGAACAACGACCAGTGTGAGCTACAGGGCTTGGGGGGGACCGGGACACAGTCGCCGGTAGGAAGAGCGGCGGCAGCGCCTGAGACGACGGGAAAGGATGTTGGGGCCGGCTGGAGCGGCGGCGCCGCCGCCTCGCACGACTACCGATCGCTGAGCTGGGCACAGCCCCAGCGCCTAATGGCGCTTTAATCCACTCTGGCAGCGCCGGCCCCCTGCGAGCCCCCTTCCAGGAGACGTCGCTCCGCACCACTGGTCTCATGGAAGGGCCGCGCGGCTGCCCCGCGCCCCGACCTGCCGCTCGGCGGCCGCCGGAAGAGGAGCCGGGCAGAGCCACAGCGCCCAGCTCGGCCCGGCAAGGCGGCGCGCAAGGAGGCGGCTCTTTGTGCTCCGCGAATGCCGCCGCTCGGCCCCACTGCCGCTGCCAGCGCTAATTAAAACCCCCATCTGCTCGAAGCCCACCTGATCCAAGGAGCTTCAGAGCGCCGGGGCTGCGCGCCGGGAAACGCCGCCGGCACCTACCGCCGGCCGCAGCCCTCAGGACCATCAGCGAAGGAGGAGAAGGGGGTCTCTGTGAGAACAGACGAGCAGAGCTTGAAACACCCCCAAACCCCCACACGTCGGGCTCCTCTGGCCTCTAGAAGCTGCGCAGCGACCCAGAGGGAGACTCAGCCCCGCGACCCCCAGGACCTCGTCCACGCCCGGCAGCCCCCATCCCTGAGGTGACTAACTGACAGGTAGCCCTGTGGCCAAGGCTGGACCCGAGGACCCGCGAGGTCTCTCCCACCCAAGGAGGCTCCATACGAGGCCGCGGGACTGCGCTTTGGGGACCCCGGAGACGGCTGTGGGGAGCCCTGAAGGCTCCGAGGCCAGGCTCAGCGCTGGTTTTACAGGTGTGGGATACTGGGAGAGCAATCCACGCCACGGCTGGGCGCTCCCAGTACAAACCAGGGCCGCTCCCAGCTCCTCGGTCCTTCTGGCCACTCGGAAGCAGCTCTGAGGGTCGTCACTGGGAGGCGGAAGGGGCTTGTGCTTGAGGGAAAGGACAGGCGCTGGTTGAACTGGGAGCTGCTGGGATAAGGGGGGTTCCCAGGGAAGGAAGGAGAAGGGTTGGGACCAGCGCTTCCCGAGGAGGCACCGGGACCCGGCCAAAGCCCAGCGCGCAGCCCGGGCCAGCCCAGGGAGCCCGGCGTCACCGCAGAGCACGAGCGGCTCCCCCGGAGTCCCGGCTGTGCCCACACCACCCCGTTTCGGAGCCAGCCCTGGGGGTCTGAGGGGAACCGGCCCCATGGGCAGACCTGCCGCCTCCTCGCCGCACGGCTTCTACGGGGCTTCGTGCGGGGCTCGGGGAGACCCCGACAGCCAGGGACTCGGGGACGGAAGAGGGAGAAGGGGGGAGAGAGGAGGAAGGAGAGGAGGAATGGGGGAAAAAAGGGGGAAAAACAGGGACAGGAGGGAGGAGAAAAAGGGAGGAGAGCAGGGGGGGCACAGGGAAAAACAAGGGGGAAGGGGGAAACAGGATAAAAGGGGGAAAATAGGGAAATGGAGATAAAAGGGGAAAAACAGGAAAAAAGGGGAAATGAGGGGGAAACAGGAAAAGGGGGGGAGAGGAAAAAGGGAGAAGAAGGAGCAAAGGAGCAGGGCAGAAGGACGGAGGCCAACGCGGGGAACAGGTCCAATTTCACAGGGTGCAGAGCGACCCAACGCGGCCACAAGGAACCCGAAGGCCGGTCGGGAAGGAGCCGCAGCAGCCACAGGGGCGGCGAGAGGCTCTCGGGAGGCAGGAGGGATGAAGGCCACGGAGGCAGAGCACGCTGCGGCGGCTCCCGGTGCCGGCGGCGCCGCGCGGGGAGGGAGCAAGCCTTGCTCCGCAGAGCGCGCGGCCGGCTCACAGGTGACGCTCCGCCATCTGCTCGGGCAGCCTGCCCACTGCCACGGCGCCCGCCGCCGGCACTGCCCCCGCGGCCTTTACGGGGAGGGCTGCGCCGAGACCCCCAAACCCCACCGATGCTCCCGCGGGTCACGCCGGTTCTCAGTGGGTTTGCACGGCGCGCTGCGGGGGACACCGGGACGGGGCTGCTCTGCTCCAGCTCGCGGTGCTCTACGGTCCGGAGTAAAACCCTAAAGGTTCAGGGGTTTCTGCCCATCACAGGCCATCAGGGACAGGAAAGGTCACCCAGGCCAGCCCCACGGCCACAGCAGGATCCCCCAGATCCAGTCATTAGGGGATGGAAGGGACCTCAAAAGGCCACCCAGTCCCATCCCCCTGCCCGAGCAGGATCTCTCCCTCAACTGATGGGACTGGAGTCGGGGCCAGGTCCCACTCCCTACCCCTCTGACTGACACCACTGTTTAGACCTGAGGACACCTCAGACCTACAAACAACTGCAGGATGTGTGGGATGAGGACTGGAGAGAGCAGCTTCACAGGGGCTGCCCAGGGGGGTGCGGAGTCTCCTTCTCTGGAGACGTTTCAGACCCTCCTGGCCATATTCCTGTGCAACTGGGTCTAGGGGATCCTGCTGTGGCAGGGGGATGGCACTGGATGGTCTTCCCAGGACCCTTCCAGCCCCTAATGACTGGGCCTAGGGGATCCTGCTGCGGCAGGTGGACTGGACCAGATGACCTTCTGAGGTCCTTCCAAGCCCTGCTGGCCCATGGTCCCAAGGCACCAGCCCAGGAGGAAAGGGCCGGCATCGCAAGGAGCTGCGGCGGGGCGGCTGCTGCTTTCCTCTGCCTCCCTGGTGGCCGGGGGCGCAAAGAGTTAACGGCTCCCCGCTGCCGCCGTGCATCTGGCGCCGGGGCCGCGCCGGGGAGCGGGCCGCCGCAC
>VXBP01003036.1:546954-583263 GCA_013400115.1 Rhinopomastus cyanomelas | reverse complement strand
TCCCCGCGCCGCCGCTGGGAACGGGGCTCGCGAGCGGAGCGGCGCCCGGCGCGCGGCAGATGGGCCCATTACACATGACCAAACCAATCAATCACAGATGAAGGGCCCAGGTGCAGCGCAGCCGCGCAACAACGCGCCATTTCACAGTCTGTCACACACGTACACGCGGTCGGACATGAATGACCCCGCGCCGCTCCCCCAGGACCTCCGCTGGAGCCGCCGCTCCCCTCTCGCCTGCCGCCGCTCCCGCTGACGTCTTCATCAGCGCCCCAGCTCCGCAACGCCAGCNTTTGCACGGCGCGCTGCGGGGGACACCGGGACGGGGCTGCTCTGCTCCAGCTCGCGGTGCTCTACGGTCCGGAGTAAAACCCTAAAGGTTCAGGGGTTTCTGCCCATCACAGGCCATCAGGGACAGGAAAGGTCACCCAGGCCAGCCCCACGGCCACAGCAGGATCCCCCAGATCCAGTCATTAGGGGATGGAAGGGACCTCAAAAGGCCACCCAGTCCCATCCCCCTGCCCGAGCAGGATCTCTCCCTCAACTGATGGGACTGGAGTCGGGGCCAGGTCCCACTCCCTACCCCTCTGACTGACACCACTGTTTAGACCTGAGGACACCTCAGACCTACAAACAACTGCAGGATGTGTGGGATGAGGACTGGAGAGAGCAGCTTCACAGGGGCTGCCCAGGGGGGTGCGGAGTCTCCTTCTCTGGAGACGTTTCAGACCCTCCTGGCCATATTCCTGTGCAACTGGGTCTAGGGGATCCTGCTGTGGCAGGGGGATGGCACTGGATGGTCTTCCCAGGACCCTTCCAGCCCCTAATGACTGGGCCTAGGGGATCCTGCTGCGGCAGGTGGACTGGACCAGATGACCTTCTGAGGTCCTTCCAAGCCCTGCTGGCCCATGGTCCCAAGGCACCAGCCCAGGAGGAAAGGGCCGGCATCGCAAGGAGCTGCGGCGGGGCGGCTGCTGCTTTCCTCTGCCTCCCTGGTGGCCGGGGGCGCAAAGAGTTAACGGCTCCCCGCTGCCGCCGTGCATCTGGCGCCGGGGCCGCGCCGGGGAGCGGGCCGCCGCACGTGCGCGAGCGTGGGGCCAGCCCCGCGCGCGCGCCCTCCTCCCGCGCTCCCCGCTTCCCCGCGAAGTTGGCAGCGGCGCCGGCTTTCCATAATGCAAGCATTTGGGAATTGTGAGCGGAATGAAACCGATCCAATCTCCTGCCTGCGACATGAATTTTCATTAATTACAACCTTGTCAGCAAAAGCATTATCAAAGCTGAATATGAAAATGCTAATGAGCGCTCATTTGCATATTTTGCTTTGTTGGAATGTCATTAATTATTACATTTTATGATGATGAATGCAGCTGTCGAAGCTCTCCGATGCATAATTAGCCATCAGAATGCCAGGAGCCGATCAGCAGATTTTTTGGGGGGAACAAGAAGAAGACGAAGAAGAAGAGGAAGAAGAGGAAGAAGAGGAGGAAGAGGAGGAGGGCAAAACCCGACGACAACCAACCAAGCACCGACTCCGAAGTCACCCGAAGGAGCCGGCGCCCGCGGCTCCAAGTGCCGGCCGGAGCAGCGCCTCCCCTCCGCGGGCTCGGGGGGTGGTTGGAGGGGTCTCTGCTGCTCTGCGGATGGAGGCCGCTCTCAATAAAACAACCAGGAGCGAGAGAACAAAATCGTTATTCCAGCTTAATTAATGCCACGCTTAATTATAACGCCATGATGTCAGCGGTTTTAATTAAGCGCTGGCTCGGGTACAGCAAAACTCCTCGCCGCAGTAAGAGTCGCCGGCCCCGCGGCAGCGGCGCTGGGGGGCTCTGCCTGGCTTTCGGGGGTCTCTTGCCTTCCGCCGCCGCCCCGGGAGTCGGGCGTCACAGGTGTCGGGGCGCCCGCGGGAGCTGCGCNGCTGGAGCCGCCGCTCCCCTCTCGCCTGCCGCCGCTCCCGCTGACGTCTTCATCAGCGCCCCAGCTCCGCAACGCCAGCGCTGCCGCGCGGGGAGGGCAAGGCGCTCGGGGGGTTCGGGGTGTCGGGGGGCGGGATGGATCACAGGGGGAAGAGCAAGGAAGAGCTGCCTGGTGCAGCTGGTGTCGTGACCCACCACCACGAGATGACCCCAGAGCTCCCCGGTGTCTTGGGTAGACAGATGGGCATCAGGAAGAGCTGGGTACTATGGAGAGAGAGAGACGGGCATGCAGGAGTGACACAATGGGCACCGAGGAGAGAGAGGTGGGTACCATCAAGACATGGGTGTCATCAAGACATGGGCACCAAAGAGAGAGAGAGAGAGATGGGTGTCATCAAGAGACGGGCACCAAAGAGAGAGAGAGATGGGCATTGAGGAGAGAGAGATGGGTGTCATCAAGACATGGGTGTCATCAAGACATGGGCACCAAAGACAGCGAGAGATGTGCAGTGAGGAGAGACAGGCACCAAGGAAGGATCGCAGCAGCTGCGGTGGGGCTGGCTCCAGTTCAGCCTGAGGAGCAGCCAAACTCCACCCACGTGGAGGCCATCACCTCAACCCTTCTGACCACAAGGAGAAGGAGCCCACGTCCCAGCACCCACCACAAGCCCCACCCCAGCAGTGCAGCCACCCCTGTGGGTCACCCGCCCCAGCAGCACCCGCTGCACTGGAAAATCCTGGGAGAAGCAGGAGGAATCTCAGCCAAGCGCCTCCACCTCAACTGGGCAGACGGGGAAGGGAGAAGCAAACACAGAAGTCATCTCCAATGACCCAGGAGGAGGCCACCTCTCTTCTGCCTCTACAGACACCCCAGCACAAACAGCAGATGGGGGGCTGATGCCTTCAAAGCCCATTTCCCACAGCCCAGCTCATCCCAGCCCCAAGATCCAAGGTGCCCAAACTGCCGTCTCCTCCCCGCACCAGCCGAACTGTGGGGACGTGGGGCTTGGGTTGTGCCTAACCCTAACCCAAACCCCAAACCCTAACCCAAACCAGTGGGGCAGAAGGGAACACAGAGCCGGGACGGGGGACAGTGACGAGGACAGGGCCAAGGGCCCAGAGCCAGCACAGTTGCCTCTGACTTTCATTCAACCTCAACAATCAACCGAAGGCAAAGAAACCCCCCAATGAGCCCCAAAAGCTGCTCTGGATCCGGGGGAAGGACTGAACGTGCCGCTTGCCATCAGCTCTGTCACTGGAGAACCCTCCCAGATCTCCCAGCGGTCCCCCACCAGGAGAGCAGCACCCAGGTTCCTCACAGAATCATCCAGGTGGGAGAAGACCCCCAGGATCACCGAGTCCAACCACCAGCCCTACTCTGCGAGGTCACCCCTAAACCAGATCCCCCAGCACCACATCCCAGCGACTTCTAAACCCACCCAGGGACGGGGTCTTGGGCGCCCGGTGTCGCTTCTCTGCTGCTGGGAGTGCTGAAGAAGCGGCAGGTCCACGGTACCCCGTGCCCCTCTCCCTAGCAGCTGCAGGAGGAAGGTTCATGTTCTCGAGGCTCCCAAAGATCTCACATCACCCTCGTTCCCACCAGAGCTCCCAGCTGGCTGCTCTCCATCTTCATTCCCACCAGGGTTCCCAGCTGGTTGCTCTCCATCTCCAGGCAGGAGACAAGAACCATCCACCTGCCCCTCCTTGACATCTGGAACCATCTCCTGGCACCTCCACCAGCCTCCTCCCGACCCATCTTTCCCCTCTCCTTCTCCACTCCAGCCACCAACCTGAAACCCCCAAACCACGGCCATCGGGAGAGTCTCATGACACCACGGGGCCACGCTGAAGCCGGGGGGTTCACTGCCACGGCAGCCTGTGGCCAACGCCGGGGTCCACGTGGCCTTGGAGCGCAGGTTGCCCCCTCGCTGCCCCATCTCAAATCCCATCACCTAGGGGAAGACGCAGGGGACCCTTGAGGGCGAGAGGAGCCCCGAAGCCCAGGGAGGTGCCGCCGCGGGCCAGCTGAGCGCCACGTGGGCCAGCTGTGGCTGCCGGGGCACGATGACGGCCCTGGAGAGCCTGATCAGAACCCCCTCTTGCTCCTCCACCCCGGTGGAGCTGGACCCCTGAGCCTGCTCCCCTTGACCGTCCCCAGGAGTGATGCCAGTCTCGTGCTCTGTCACAACGGCCCCAAGGGGTGCCAAGGGGTACCAAGGCTGGAGCTCCACGGCCCCGGAGGCAGCCTCGAGGAGGAGGTGTGAAGCAGGGTCTCAGCTGGAGCCCCACGAGCGGGAACGCTGCTGGCTCACAGCGACACCCAGGCTGCTCTGCATCCCAGGAGGTCAGAGTCGCTCAGGCCGGCAAAGACCCCCGCGGCCATCGAGTCCGACCCTGCTCTACAGGGTCACCCCTAAACCAGATCCCCCAGCCCCACACCTGTTTCAGAGGGGGGGAAGGCTACTCCCACCAACACAAGGCACAGTCCCAGCTGCAGAGCACCGGGAGGTGTTTTACCTCCCCAGCAGCTGGGAGAAGGTCCTCAGGGGGAAGATGCAGCTGGATCCCACCTGAGTTTTGAGGAGACGCCACCCCTCAGGCAGCAGCCTTCACCCCCTCCCCGGCGCGAGCAGCGAAGGCAGGGGACGGCTCCGGGCCGCGGGTCAGCGCGGCGGCTGGGCGAAGGCAGCGGCGTCTCTCCGCCGGCACGTTTGCCCTGCGGCTGCGGAGACCAGAAAGCAGCAGAGCAGATCTGCCAGCAGCTGCCTCTGGGAAGAGGGGAAGACACCTCTCCGGGGACAGCAGGAAGGGCTTGGTCTTCACCCGAAGAGCTGAGGAGAAGCTTCTGGCCTGGGGGATGGGAGATGCGGCCTGACCTGGGTTCTGCTGCTGAAGCATCATCGCAGGGTTTGGGAAGCCACTGCTCTGCTGAGTCAGCTTCCCAGCCCCACGACCAGGATCTCCTCCGCCAGATGGACGACCCGAGCTCAGCCTCGGCGCGCGCTTTCCTTCCCACAACCTGCCCAACACCGACGACTTTGGATGCTCTTCTCATCTTACTGATGACTCCGGCGGTTCCTCCAACCTCCACGCTGAGGAACAGCGCGAGCGTGACCCTCGTAGGTCATGGAGAGGCTCAGAGAGGAGAGCAGCACCCAGGCTTTGGGACTTCATGGTCCTGACTCCTGGGCGTGTGGATCCACAACAGTTCCCCCACAGGACATCTGCTCCTGACCCAGCTGAGCTGCTGCTGCAGCCCCAAGCCCCATCTTCCTCCTGCACAGGGCTGACCCCAAAGGATCATCCAGTCCAATCCCCCTGGCAGAGCAGGATCCCCTAGATCCAGCCATTAGGGGTGGGAAGGGACCCCAAAGGATCATCCAGTCCAATCCCCCTGGCAGAGAAGGATCCCCTAGATCCAGCCATTAGGGGTGGGAAGGGACCCCAAAAGATCACCCAGTCCTGTCCCCCAGCAGAGCAGGATCCCCAAGATCCAGCCATTAGGGGTGGGAAGGGATCCCAAAAAGATCATCCAGTCCAGTCCCCCGGCAGAGCAAGATCCCCTAGATCCAGTCATTAGGGATTGGAAGGGACCCCAAAAGATCATCCAGTCCAGTCCCCCGGCAGAGCAAGATCCCCTAGATCCAGTCATTAGGGATTGGAAGGGACCCCAAAAGATCACCCAGTCCCACAGCAGGATCCCCTAGACCCAGTCACACAGGAACAGCCCAGGTGGGTTTGAAACGTCTCCAGGGACAGAGACTCCACCACCCAGGTCACACAGAACTCACGGGGACAGAGCACTGGTCGAGCACACGGGACTCGGCCCTCGCGCTCGTCTCTGGGGTCATGAAGGAACGGAGGGGATCGTCCGCTGCTCCGCTCTTCCCCCCCACCATCAGGAAACGGCCCCTTCTCGTCCCTGGCTGAAGCCCACAGTGCTGTGGCCTCACCAGAGGAGCGCAGAGCGGGAGGAGAACCTCTCCATCCACTTCCCACCCTCGTTCTGATCCAGCCCAGGATGCTACTGGCCTCCTTGGCCACCAGGGCCCATTGCTGGCTCCTGCCAGAGCCCCCCACTGCAGTTCAGCGGTCAAACCCCAGCTGATCAAAGCTGCTGGTTCCCGTTAAGCGGGTGCCCCTGTCTCCCTGCGCACCCCGCGCACCGGTGCCGTCCCCAGCGCAGCCCATCTGCCCAGATGATCTCCTGCGGGAGCTGCGGCACCCTCCTGTCAGACCCTTTCTAGCATCAACCGCTCAGGCTGGAGCGCCGCGGAGCCAGGCACGCGGGGCGACGAGTCGCGAGCGCCGCCGGCAGCGGGGCCTCCGCAGAAAGGATTAAAAATTTAACCGCCGAGCTCGGAGCCGTTCGGGGTGGGCTCCGCTCCCGCACCCTCCTCGGGACGCGGCCACGGCCACGGCGCGGGGCCGCAGGAGGAACCGCTGCAGCAGCGCTGCCCTACGGCGCCCGGCCCCACAGGCTCTCCCCGTTGGGGTTTCCCAGGAGGAAACACCAGAACCAGCCACACAGTCACCCAGCATGGAGAGAGCTTGAAGATCACCAGCTGCAACCGCCCACCCAGCCCCACCAGGTCTCCCCTGCCCCAAGTCCCTAGATCACCGGGTCCAACCATCCACCCAGCACCAGCAGGTCTCCTCTGACCCTAAGATCACCGGGTCCAACCACCCACCCAGCACCAGCAGGTCTCCCCTAACCCTAAGATCACAGGGTCCAACCACCCACCCAGCACCAGCAGGTCTCCCCTGACCCAAGTGCCTAAGCAGCAGGTTTGCTCCAGTCCCCTGGGACGGTGACTCCATGGCCCTGGGCAGCCTGTTCCAACGGCCAACAACCCTTCCAGCAAGGAAACTCTCCCAAGAGCCCTGGCTAACGCCCGCCCCGGCACAACTCAACCTGGTTCCGCCAGCACCTGGCCCGACCCAACACCCCTCCTCGCCGCAGGCAGGCAGGGGCTCCCCGCGATTAGCAATGACCCCGCTGCGCCTTACCCAGGGAGCAGAACGATCCCATTGTTGGGGCCGGGCTACTGGACCGTGAGTGGCCCAGCCGGGTGACCGGCCCAAGAACCCCACCAACGGGCCGGGCTTCGCACCTTTTCCCACACAAAATGCAAATCTCCTCCAACGTCCCGGCCAGCCGCAGCCGGCCCCTGCGGGACTGCGATCCGGACCCTGTGGGACCACAAGCCAGTGACAGGACCAGCAGTGGCTCGGAAACGCAGGATCCGGGGAGCAGCTGGGCTTTGGGATGTCTCATTGGCAAGTTGGTTGGGTTTGGGGTGTTTCATTGTCGAGTTGGTTGGGGTCTGGGGTCTTTGGCTGGTTAGGATTCGGGGTGTTGTGACTCCTACCACAGACAGTTCCCCAGACCTCACGTTGTCCTCTCCCTGTGACTACTGGAAGGAAGTTTCGGGGTCCTCCAACAGCTCCAACAGGTGAGCGCCCCGACTCGTCCCCCCCCAAGCCACGCCACCGCTCAGCCGGAGAACGCGTCCCAAAGGCCCGGCTACGCCCGCGTCGGGAGCGGGCAGCAGCTCTTTAACCATTAAAGCGCCTTCTGGCCGCTCCTCTGAAAGCCTTTCCCTCTTGATGTGCTTTCAGTGTCGAGTCTCGAGCAGAGGAAGCCCGGCTGGACCACACGGCCCCCGCTCCGTGCAGGCTGGAGACCCTCCAGGGCTGCAGCAGTGAGGGCTGGGGCTGCTTGCAGGAGGATCCTCTGGGGTTGGGGAAGCTGGGGGAGACCTTCAAGCTCTTTGAGTCCAAGCCCAGAACCACGCAGGCTGGGAAAGACCTCAGGAGCACCAAGCCCAAGCGTGACCCCTGCCCCGCTGTCCCACCCCTCTGCTCCAGACCCCCGTGTCCCGGGCTGGCGAGTCAGCTCCCTCCCCGGGCAGCCTCCACCAAGGCCCTTCCCAGGAGAAGCGTCTCCTGCGCGGGGGATCCGGCACGGGGGGAGCCTGACTTCGCGCTTCTCCCGCCTGGAGACGGCAAACGGGCTGCTTCGGGGAGACTTGGCAGAGGCCCCTCACCGATGACTTCTCCTGCACCGGGGCTGGAAGCCCTGTCTGGTAGCTGCGCTCACCGGGCGCGGGAGCGCGAGGGGTGGGCTGGCGGGGCTGCGCGTCCACGCAGAGCGGTTGTCGGGGCAGAAACAGCTTCAGAGCCCAGTAAAACCCCCGTGAGATGCACAAGTGCTCCCCAGAGTCCGGCCTCACCCCACCCGGGGTCTTCTGGGGATGGGGCAGCCATGGAGCTCCAGCAGCTGGATCCCAGCTCACCCACCCCAAACCTCCTCATCTCCAGTGCAAACCGTCGCAGATGGAAACCACAGCCCTGCTTCCAGCTCCTGAAAAGTCACCTCTGGCTGCTTCCCGACGGAGCAGACCCGGCTGAAGTCATCCCTGCAGAGGGCTGAACAAACAAACCAGCGGGGCTGCGTCAGACCACAGCCTGGCACGAGGTCTTCTCCAGCCCAAACGGGTCTGTGATGCAGGGACCCCACAATCCCACCCTCGCGACGCTCTGCCCTGCACATCAGGCGGAACTCGGGGTGGCGAGAGCCCCCCGAAGCAGCACGAGCCCTACAAATCCCTGGTGGACACAGCCAGGAGAGGAGGCGAGTTCTGGAGGAACCAGCAGCGGCCACAATCCAGCCCCAGGAACCAACCCTGGGCACCCACCGCTGCCCCAGTCAAGTCAACCGTGCGCACCAGTAGGAAACCAGTTTGATGGGGATGACTGGTTGTCCAGAAGACTAGTTCAAGGGGGACGACCCGTTACTGGTTGTCAAGAGGAACACGGGGGGAAGACTCTCTGCGTGGCCAACACCAGGGTTAACGGGGACTGCTCCTTGAGGAGGGAGCTCCCAGCACAGCCCTCCTCCTCCACTAGCACCCCGCACAGAGCACGGCTCCACAGCTACTCCAGGGAGCAGAGGGCTGCCCCACGGAGAAGCCCAAGCTCCTACTCGGAGCATCACAACTTCCACCGACCCTTCCTTAAGCCCAGCAGACCCACGGTGTCACCGGTATGGGGGAACACCGGTGCTGGGGGCGAGGCTGCTGCGGGCAGAGGTGGCACCTGCAGTCCTGACGACGCGGAGCAAAGTCCCAGAGACCCAGCAGGTCCCCCCCAAGAGCCTGGGGACCTGCCCCAGCCCCACGGCGTGAGAGTGCTGAAACCCCGGTGCCCTCCGCAGCCGACGGGGAGACCTCCCAGCCCCAGAGCCGGGGTGCTGCTCAGGGTCCCCATTAGAGCTGCCCAGCGACACGGGGCAGCGCCAGCTCCCCGCCGCGGCTCTTGGCTGCCGCTCAGCCCTTCAAAGCGCTGGCCGCGCCGCGCTCAGCGCCGGGAGCAGGGTGGGACCCTGGCCCGGCTCCGGCATTACACCAGCGCCTTGACCTCATCTGTTTACTTTCGCCCCGCTCGGCAACGACAGAGCCGGGCCGTCGCTCGCCCGTGCGCAGTCGGGGCCTCTCCTGGCACCGCCCGGCTGAGCCAGCCTTCGGGGTGTCGGCGCGGGGCGCGGGGCCAGAGCAGGGGCTCTGCCAAGTGCCCCGGGGCAACAGAGCGCTCAGCGGGCTGGCTGCGGCTCGCAGGTCCCGGCACGCAGTGACCCGGCGGCTCCAACGCGAGCGCCCGCACCCCTGCGGACACAGTCACGGCACCTGCGGTCCTCCTCCTCCTCTCTTCCTGGCAGCAGAACCAGCCACCTCCCCAGCTACTATCACAGAACGTCACGGGTCAGAAGGGACCCCGAGGGACCATCCAGTCCAGTCCTGTCCCCCTACCACAGCAGGATGCCCTCGGTCCAGTGGCGCAGGATCGACCCCAAAGCCCTCTGCAGCAGCACCCTGGGCTCCACAACCGGCAGCGGGGCGACTGTCCCACAGCCCCAGATGCCCACAACCCCACCCTTAGCCCAAACCCTACGGGAAGCCCCTCGGAGAGGTCTGCTGGCTGAGGGGTGGCCCCACGGCCCCGGGAGGGAGGGAGGGAGGGAGGGAGCGCGAGGGTTCTTACTTTGTCCTCGGGAAGTGACAAAGGGAGGAGAGAGATTGTCATGCGACCCGAGGTCTCTGCTGGCCAAGTGCTCATAGTGAGTCCCATCGCCATAGCTCTGTCAACGAAACCGGGAGAGAGAACACAGTTGGACGAGGTTCCGCGGCAGCCGGCACGGCCGCTCCGGCAGCCCAGAGGGCCGTCCTTGGGCCACCAGGAACGCGGTTTCCGGCATTCTTCCGGCAGAGCCTCCCGAGGCTGCCCCGAGCAGAGGCGGAGGGCGCCTCTCCCGCAGCTCTCCACACCTCTCTCCACTCCAGGCACCTTCCAGAAGCTTCTCAGCGTTCGCTAAGCCAGACCGATACCTCTCCTAACACCTCCCAAGTTAATCAAATGAAGGCAGACCTTGCCCCTCATGTTTTTAAACTGCCAAGATCTTTTCCCAAAACTTCCCAAGTTCCTGAGACTTTGGCTTTCTCTCAACTTCTCTCCATTTTCTTGAAAAACCCCACATTTCTCCTCGATTTCGCTGAACCCAAATGATGGCCTCCTCCTGCATCTGTGTGGATTTCAGTGACTGTCCCCTCCAACACGAAGAATTCCTCGGAGTAAGGCTGGAGCTTTCCCCCCCCAGTGTTCTGGGTTTCCACCCGTGAAGTCAGACCTTTCTCTGGGGGCTGCGCAAAGTGACCTCTGCGAGAGCATCGATCCCCCTGCAGCGGTGCCGGGCTGCAGCAGAGCCTGCAGCGGTCCCCCCGGGGCCTCTCCGGGTGCTGGTGGAACCCCCCTGCGCTCAGCCGCCCCTGCAGTAGCTGTCCTGGAAGGCAGGGGCAAGGACGGGCTGAGGAGGGGAGGGGGCACGTTGCCCCGGGCCAGCCCTGACCCTCAGGAAGTGATTCCAAGGGGATCTGAGCAAAGGAAGAGGGGGACCCTCAGTGCCCAGCCTGAGCCCCCACGAGGGGTTTGCTGGAAGCTAGTGGGACCCCCCCGCCCCGGGGGGCTGCGGCGGGGAGCAGCTCTGCCGGACGCAGCCAGGGAGCGAAGTCTCCATCCCCTGGTGCCGGGGGAGCCTGGGGAACCATCTGTGGCCACGATGAGAGCACAAACGAGCCGGCACCAGGCAGCAGCTCCCTGAACCCCATCCCCAGAGGTGGGGGGGTGACTACCTGTCCCAGAACGACTCGGGTATGGGGGTGATGTGTGGAAACACCACCTGCAAGGATCGGGAGCCCCAGGGCAACGGAGGGGTCAAAGGGGCACAGTGGGACCAGCTGGCAGCCCCAGCGTGGCGGGACGGAGCCCTTCTCCAGCTTCACTGCCCTGGGGTCCAGCCGGCAAGCTGAGGGGTGCCAGACCTGTCCTGGGGGCTTTGGCGACCCTCACGGTCCCTAAGACTCTACCTGCAGCCGACAAGGCGTCGGGAGCCACGCCTGTCCCTGCCTGGCAGACGCAGCCGGGCAGGCTCCACGCTCGCCCACCGGGCTGGCCTGAAAAAGGGCCAAGAGGCCGAGCAGAGGGAGCGGAGGCTGCTGCCCGCCGGCTCCCCGCACGTGGAGGGGGTCTGCTGTGGGGAGGGAGATTAGATGTACTTACCCTGGCTGGGCTAGGATGTCCTGCATTCCCCCAGGACCCTGAGCTAGTTCTGTCTTCTACATCTAGGGACAAAAAAGTTCTTTAGGCTGATTGCAGTAATTCTCTCCTTTTGTCAAGGCACTTGCACATTAACGCCGGGAATTAATCTCCTGGCGCCTTTCATTACGGCTCGGGCACGGGGCTACCAGGGCGGCGGTGGCTCCTGACCCACTGCTCAAGGAGCTCGTTGAAATTCACAGCACAGGGCAGCCAGACCCTCGGGAACTGGAGCCTTCCACTGGAAAGCTGCTGCAGCGGCGCCGGGGCTGGGCCACTTCCAGTCCCACCAAGAGGCCCAGCACCAGAACTAGGTGGTGGCTAGCAGAAGACATAAACCACCGCGGACCTCTGGAGACCCTACAGGTCCAGGTCCCCTCCAACCCTACAGGTCCAGGTCCCCTCCAACCCTACAGGTCCAGGTCCCCTCCAACCCTACAGGTCCAGGTCCCCTCCAACCCTACAGGTCCAGGTCCCCTCCAACCCTACAGGTCCAGGTCCCCTCCAACCCTGCGGTTCTACGTTCCCCCTCCCCGTGAGGGGGCTTCTCTGGGTCCCAGGTTCTGCAGGTGGATGCTCCGCACCTCACACAGCTCCACTTCCCCAAGACCTTCCCAGTGCAGAATCATTCAGGGTTGGAGAAGCCCCCCGGGATCACCAAGCCCAACCATCAACCCTACTCTGCAAGGCCACCCCCAGCACCACATCTAAGCGAGCTTTAAGCTCATCCAGGGATGGGGACTCAAGCTCCACCGTGAGCAGCTCAGTCCAGTCCCTGACCGCTGTCTCCAGGAAGAATCTCTTCCTGATGGCCACTCTGACCCTCCTCTGGTGAAGCCCTTCCCTCTGCTAACGACCTGTGAGCAGAGCCCAGCACCAACATCCCTGCAGGGTCCTTTCAGGCAGCTGTCGAGAGCGATGAGGTCTCCCCTCAGCCTCCTCTTCCTGAACCTACCCAGCCCCAGCTCTCTCCATCAGACTGATTCTCCAGGTCCTTCCCAGCCCTCCTCTGTACCTGCTCCAGCACCTCAATGTCTCCCTTGAACCGTCCATCAACCTGGCTCCTCGTCAGGAAGCCACCATCGAACCTCCTCTGCCGAACGCGGCGCCTCCAGCGAGCACAAACGCCCCGCAGGAGGGCCCGCGGGTGATCTCCTCCAGAGGAGCCGGCTCGGCGACACCCGCAAGCCAGGCACCAGGGCCGGGGCGGCTGCCTCCCAGGAACGCGGGAGCAGAGCCCGGCGAAGCGGTGCCGCCACCCCGGTGCGCCGCAGCAAAGAGGAGGATGCTAATCGCGCGCGACACTCGCGGTAAATACTTCACTAAGCGTCAGCGAAGGAGAGACAGAGGCTCGAGTACCCGGCAGAGCGGAGCTGCCAGCCCCTCGGGTGAACTAGGCTGACTCCTTCAAAACCACCCGGGTCACGTAACAGGCAATTAACCGCACCGAGCCCCGGCCTGGGCACTGTGACGGCCACCGGCCGCCCTCGAGCGGAGCTCTGAAGCCCAGCAGCGAGCGCCGGGGCTGAGCCGCTGTGACCCGCTCACGGTGCTGCTCCTCACACCCCCGGTTCCGCCGAGGCACAGGGGAGGCACCCAGGGCTTTCCAGAACAGAGTCACTTAGGTTGGGGAAGACCTTCAAAGCTCTTTGAGTCCAACCATCAGCCCAGGTGCCCCAAGGTCACCACTAAACGCTGCCCCTGAGCTCCAGGTCTGGGGGAACTGAGGTGGGAGGTGACCCGCTCATCGGGTCCAACCATCAAACCAACTGTCCCACGGCCACGGCCCAGCCCTGTCGCTAAGCTCTGAGCGAGGGCTGGCAATCCGGCCCCTCCCTGGGCAGCCCGATGACCGCTTCCATGAAGAAGTTTTTCCTAAAGTCAGACCTAAACATCCCCGGTGCGGAAACACCGACATCACGGCCAGCGTGACGCCAAAGGAGCACGGTTATGGTTCAGCAGGGAGGGGAACTCCTGCCCAACCACTCTGTGCTGCCTCCTCACACAACACAGGGGATGGGAAGGGACACACTGGGACCACCTGCGAAGGAAGGGGCCAGAGCCGCGGAGAGGCGACCCCGCTCGAGAAGAGGAGCTGGAGGGAGCCCTGAGGAGCACAGGCAGGGGATCGGTGCTCGGAGCCACGAGAAGCCCCCCTAGCGCAGCTTTGGCAGCGCCCGGCGAAGCGCAGAGCGAGGATCGTGAGCCACCGGCAGCCCCTGCACGGCCGAGCTGCCGCGAGCCCAGCGACACGGCTCTGCAGGCCAAGAACACGGAAGGGAGGGCCAGGCGCTGCCCGCGGGTGGCCGGCAGCCGCGGTAACTCAAGCCCTTATCTCCACCTGCATCAGCAGAGCCTTTGATGCCAACCCCGGCAGAGACCGCCGACCGCGGGCGCGTGCTGACGCCGTGCCGGCCGCCCGCCGGAGAGGGCCTGGGGTGAGAGTTTGATCTTCAAGGGAAAACTGGCTGTTAGACAGGGAGAAATGGCTTGTGGCTGGTAACGCAGAGGGGCTCCGCACCGGGAACAGCCAACAGAAGGGACCCGACGCCCCAAACCAGCCCCAGATAGGGGAGTTGACGCCCCAAACCGGCCCCAGATACGGGAGCTGACGCCCCAAACACAGCATCTGACGCCTCAAACAGCCCCAGATACAGGATCTGACACCCCAAATAACCTCAACCAAGGGCTGTGACACTCTGAACAGCCCCAAAGACAAGAAAGGCCCACGATCTCCCCAGAAGGAGACTCCTCCACGCGGCTCGTCCGTACCCATCGTGACCTCTTCTCATTGTAGCATCAGCCACGAGAAGAGTGAGGAAAAGAAGCCCCAGACTAACGATGACCTGGCCAAGGAGGCCAGAGCGGGCCGCCAGGATGGCCGGGTCCTCCCTGTGCTCTGAAGCACCTCACGAGCCCACGCGAGGCTGAGCACAGCCGGGGCTGCAGCCCGGGGCTCCGCGGGCGGGTTTGTCCCCTCAACAACCAAACCAAGACGGGCGCCGGAACACGGAGGGAGGCTCACAAAGCAGCGGACGAAGGGAACGGAGCCGTCGCCCGGGCCCTTGCTCAGGTGGAGGAGCAGCAAGAATTCACCACTGGGGAGACCTGTGGAGAAGGTTTTGCTCCGGGTACCATCAGGACACCACAAAAGGAGCCGGGGGAGCAGCCCCAACGGCACTGGGGTCCGTGAGGAACCTGATGCAGGTTTTGCACCGGGCGACGGGGGAGGGTGATGGGCAGCAGAGCAGTGGCCCAAGCTGAGGCTCAAACCGCTCGGGCCACCTGCCTCCAGCGCAGAATCGCCCCCCCGTGACAGCCAGACCCCAGCCGGGGAGCTTCTCCCTCCCGAGTCATAGAATCATAGAATCATTACGGATCGGAAGGGACCTCGAAAGATCATCTAGTCCAATCCGCCTGCAACAGCAGGATCACCTAAACCAAGTCACACAGGAACCTGTCCAGTCAGGTCTTGAACATCTCCAGAGAAGGAGACTCCACAACCCCCCTGGGCAGCCTGTTCCAGTGCTCCGTCACCCTCACTGTGAAGAAGTTCCTTCTCAGGTTGATGTGGAACCTCCTATGTTCCAGCTTACAACCATTGCCCCTTGTCCTATCACTACATGACACCGAGAACAGCCCAGTGCCATCCTCCTGACACCCACCCCTCAAATATTTGTAGACATTAATGAGGTAAACTAATGAGTCCATAACCAGCCCGCTGCTGGCCTGCTCAAGGGATTAGCCACAGGGCTGTAGGGTCTGGGGAGCCGTCCGCCCCCAGAGCAACAGGGCCAGCGGCCAGACACATCCCCCTCAAGTCAGCTGCTTCTGCTGCAGCCCCAAGTAACTGGGAAGTTCATGGGGACTCAGTGGCCACTTCGTTTTCCACCCAAATTTCCAAGCCATGGCCACGCGGGCGCTGGCCACGGCCAGACGTCAGCGGGGCAAACAAACGCTGCCTGTTGCCCATCCTCACGCTCGCTGTGACAGAGAGGGGCTTTGTGCTGGCCCACGCTGAGGTCACAGACCCCCCCTTTGTGCCAGGGGTTACATAAGCCGTGTTCCAGCCCGCGTCTGACATGCCCCGCGCCCCGGCCGCACAGCCACCCGCACACGGCCCGGCCACCGGTGCCGCCCAGCGCTCGGCCACTCTTTGGTTGCCGGAGATGAGATCGTGGAGTCACAGAGAACAGGGTCACCCCTCAGGCTCCTTTGTTCCCGGCTGAAGAGCCCCAGCTCCCCCAGCCTGTCCTCAGCAGGAGAAGGGCCCCCCCAGGAAAGAGAGCAGCCAGGTTCACGCTCTGCTGGTGCAGGTTAAGGGGGTCACTGCCACGGAGGAGGTCACCCCGCTCACCCACAGGACCAAGCAGGGGCTGCTCTCACGAAACCACGGGAACGACGGCGCCGCAGGGCTCTGCGAGAGCAGGGTCCTCCCCACAGGGCTGAGGGCAAGGGAAGAGAAGCCAGGGTTTGCTTGCCCTCGCAGGGCCGTTCAGCTGTGGTCTGTGACTACCAGCTTCAAGGCCGTGAAGGGAGTCGGCGAGTCGTGCGATGACCGGGAGGAATCCGGGGGCTAAAGCCAGCGGAGGGTCGGGTCAGCCGGGTTAGCGGTTGGACTCTCTGACCTTTGAGGGCTTCTCCAGCCTAAACGATTTCATAGAACCATTAGGGACTGGAAGGGACCCCGAAAGATCATCCAGTCCAATCCCCTGCCACAGCAGGACCACCCAGACCAAGTCACACGGGAGCACATCCAGGCGGGTCTGACCTACTCCCCTCCAAGACCACCTGTCTGCCCGCAACATCTATCGGCACAGGGCAGAGCTGGGCCAGTCTTCAACGCACCACGGCGGCCCCAAACCCAGCGGGCAGAGCTCAGGGCCTTCCCCGGGGGAGGGCTGGCTTCCTGCTCCACCAAAACCCAGCAGCCCCAGGCAGGCAGCGGAGGGGCGGATGTCTCTGCAGCGCGTTTCCAAGCCAGAGCCGGGGCAGCCGCTCCCCGCGGGCGGGAGGGCAGCTCCAGCTGGGAGCAGCTCTGCGGCCACTCCAGCGTCCTCGGCAGATGCCTCTTGTTCCCAGCCCGTGCAGCAGCTGGCTCTGCACCTCTGGCCAGCCCACCCCTGCTCCATCCCCAATATTTACGTCTCTTGGAAACGGCCAGATTAGGGAGGAACGCGGCGCTGGAAGGAGCTGGGGTACGAGAGCCACGGCAAAGCAAACCCCGCAAAGGGACACAACCCACCAGCCCCGCTCACCCCGATTAGCCCGCCGGCAGAGCGCGAAAGCCATGGGCCCCACGCGGAGCCGATGAGAGGCAGCTCCCCGAGCCGAGGGACAACTGCTGCTCAACGGCGCGACGCCGCAGCAGAGCCTTTGCACTCGAGCCCGGCTTTGAATCTGCTTCATCTGGACGGAAATCACCTTCCAACGGCCCGACGCGCCGCGTGGCTGCGCTCGACGCCAGCCCTCGAGCATCCCTCACCGCGCGGGCCGGGGCTAGCAGCAGCCACCAAACGCAGAACACGCTGCCTGTCGCGCCGCAGAGGGTATCTGGCCCTTTGTGGGTGTCTGCTGGGTTCTCCAGGACGCGGCCCGTGCCGTCAGAGGAGAGCGCGCGAAGGCCTCCTGACAGCCGTGCCAAAGCCCAATTAACTCGTCACCGCCGGCGCCACCGCAGCCAGTGGCAGATTGACTCGTCGCCGCTAATGCGCCGAGCACTTCCCGCTCACGGATGGGCACGGAGGGACACGCCAGGAGCGGCCCTGGGTGCTGCTGGCCGCGGGAGCAGCCCCGCTAGCCGCTCAAACTCCCACGCCTGGCGGGCTCTGTGGTTCAAAGGGCAACAGGACTGGCCCCTCCAGCCTCGAGGGTCCACTCGCTCCCCCGCCCTCGCGCCAAGCAGCTCGGCAGCACCTCGGTACCATCCCCACGCACCGCACGCCGTGCGCACTCGACACTCACCAGAGCTCTCTCCAGTCACCTCAACTCCACCGTGCCGGGGGAGCCGGGCGTCCGAGAAGCTGTCGCTTCTGGGCAGCTTCCACCACTGTGAGCCTGGAGGCTCCTGCCAGGGCTGGAATGGAAAGATCACCGAGCCCAGGGGGGCTCCCGAAGCCGCCTTCACCCCTCTCTCACCTTCTGAGGCTGGGCCCTTGGGCAGCAGCTGCCCCCTCCCAGCCCAACCACACGCTCGGGGCTCCTGCTGCTCCCCAGGAGGCTCCTCGTGTTCCCTGGAAGGCCACGGTTTCTCCTGCGAGCCATCTCCTTACAATCAAGGGTCAGAACCCAGTTCAGCACCTCGTCCTCCTCACTGGAGCTGGCAGCCAGCTCCCTGCACGGAGGGAAACCACCTCTGTGGGGGTGAGGAACACAGAGGCCCCTGCAGGGGACCCCACCAGCTGGAGATGTGGAACCCTCCGCCCTGAGGTCACTGGTGACACGAAGCTCCAGAGCTCAGGCAGGGCGCCCCTCCACACAAGGGCCGTTCCAGTGTCCTACTGGTGTTGCACCATCTCCTCCTACACACCACCGAGTGAAACAACCACGAGCTGGACCTGGGGGACGGCGGGACTGGATGGTCCCCCCAGGCAGCCCCTGGCACCCTCCCTGGGAAGGGCCAGACCCCCCCCATTTCATTCCACACCTCTGCTGCAGGGGAGAGCAAACACAGGTCGGTTAGGTGAAAGGAGACCACCGAAAGGGAAGCAGCTGGGAGAGGCTCCGTGCCCATCCCAGTGTCCCCAGACCAAAGCGCCCCTCAGCGCCAGGCACAGCTACGGGACGCGAGGACCTCGGCACCGACAGCTCCCCAGCGTTACCGACTCGGCGCGTTCCCCCCGTTGAGTCCCCAGGAGATCAAGCCAGCGCCCTCCCCAAACACGGATCGCCCCGAAAGGGCCCGGCCAGGCGGCAGGAGGGCTCGCGGGGCTCTGCACCTCATTAGCGGCCGCGTGTGAAGTCGCGTTTGTTCTGCGCGGCTCCTCCACGGGGCCGCTGGGCTTGGTGCTGGCGTGGCCGCGGCGAACGGCACGGAGGAAGCCGCCTGCCGGATTAAACAGCCCCTTGAAAGGGATCGTCGGCATCTCCGGGAGCAGACATGAGAAATAGAATCGGGGCGAGTGAAAAAAGCACCTCTGCTGCGGGAAACAGCTGGAAACAGGAAGCTCCGGGGCTTTCATCCTGCCGGCTTTGATGGCACCGCCGCCCCGGCGCTTCGGCGGGGAAGGCGACCGAGGGAGGCTGGCTCGACGGTGGGTGAGGGGAGACCCTCCGCAGCCCGGCGAACCCGCCCGCAGGGACGCGCCACAAGGCAGCAGCTCTGCACCCTTCCCCGGCGGCACCGCAGGCGCCCTCTTCCCTGGGGTCACCCCAGGCGCCGCCACCCTTCTGCTAAGGGGGTGACCCCGTGGACACCGCTGCCTGCTGCTCCCCCTTGGCCCCCGTTCCCAGAGGTCTCGGCCACTCCTCTGCCTGTCGCCCTCTGACACCCACGTTCGTCTTCCCAGTCGGGCCAGCGCCCGTCACTGGTCAGAGGTGCAAGCAGCAGCACTGGGAACTGAGAGACACCCGACGGGAAACAATCCCCTGACCCAACTCAGTGACTTCACAGCATCCCAGGGGTTGGAAGGGACCCCGAAAGGTCACCCAGCCCAAGCCCCTGCCACAGCAGGGTCCCCTAGATCCAGTCGCACAGGAACAGTCCAGGTGGGTTTGAAGTGTCTCCAGAGGAGGAGACTCTGTCAACCCACCACCAAGCGGCCACCCACCCGCCTCCTGGGGCTCCAGAGACGAGGGCCCAAAGACCTCCACGATCACCAAGTCCAACATCCACCCCCCTGAGCTCCATCTGGGGTGGCACTGCCCCGGGCAGCCCGTTCCAAGGCTCCTCCACACCTGCAGACTTCTCCCAACATCCCAGTGTCCTCCAGCTGAGGGAAGGAGACTGGAAGCGTCTCTTCCAGCCACAAAGAGACCCTGGGAGGTGCCACGACCCCAGTCGCTGGATCCAGGACCAGCTTGGAGACATCCCTGCACTGGCAGCCCAGCTTCACAGACCTCCAGGTGGGGACCCCACGGTGCCTGGGACAACCAGCACCAGGGGACGCGCCAGGGGAAGGGGTTTCCACAACCAGTCTGCACCTCCCGCCCCCAGTTTGCTGCCGGCACCCCTGTTATGACACCTGATGTTACTGGGAGACACCGGCGTCACCGTCACCACAACCACTCACTGCTGTGGTCTCCCTCCAATGCTTCAGCGGGGTGCTGGGTGCACCAGCACCTCCTGCTCCCACAGCACCTCCATTCTCTAGCCATTACCACCTCAGCTTTGGGGGCGCTGGTGCCAGGACCCCCCAGCCCCGCGATGTTTTCACGGCAGAGCTGTCACCAGCTTCCTGTTTTGCACCTCACAACGTCCTGGGTCACGGGCCAGCGCCCCAGCGACAGCCGGTCCCCAGGCCAAGCACCGTGACCCACGAGGAGGACAGGCAGGGCACCGGGGCTCACGCAGAGCTGTCTGTGGAGGGCACAGAGCTCTCCACGCGCAGATCGACCCCGTAACCGATGCCCCCCATGAAAACACCAGCTGGCTTCAGCCACCCCTGTTCTTGGAGGTTCTCGGAGGCTCCAGCGCTGCTGCCGGAGGTTTACAGGCTCCATCACCGCAGGAACCCCACCAGAGCAGCGGCAACCCCGGCGCACGCACAGCACCAGCCTCTGCCAGAGCCAGGGCGGCCGTGCCCCTCGGGAAGCCCGGGGCTAGCAGCACAACAACAGCAGGACATGGCTCATTTCCTTCAACCGGCTGGCCCGGCGCTCGCCGAGCGCTTCGGAAACTTCCTTCCTCCTGCAGCTGCCTGTCGAAGTGTCGGCGGGTCGGGGGCTAATAATATCCTGCTGACGTCTGCGCGGAGCGGCCTCTTCTCCAAACCAGCACAGAACGGGGCCGAGAGCCGCTGGGCACCGGGAAGGGGCCGCAGCGGAGCCGTGCGACTCGCCCCGGCTCTCGGCAGCGTGCCCTGGGGGACTGGCGGGCCCGGGGCTTGACGATGGAGAAGAACCAAAGCCCCCACCAGCAGCTGTGGGCTGCAGGAGGAGAGGTGCTGACCCGCTGGTCCAGCCTCGAGAGGAGCAGGCCGGTGCCTGGCTCAGGACGCGCCGGGCCAGAGGAGCAGCCCTGGGCTGGAGCCGCCTCCAGCTCCCAGCGGCGCTGGTGGCTCTGCCAGCTCCAGCTGACTCCGGGCTGGGAAGGAAACGGACACCACGACGTGAAGGCAAACAAAAGCCATTGTGAGGAGAGGAGAGGAGAGCAGCACTGACGAGCCACTGCGGCCGAGATTAATTGTTAAAACACTCCCAGGCACAGCCTGAGCCACTCGGAGCCCAAAGCGCCGCGGGGAAAGCGAACCGACGGGAGCACGCGGCGAGGGCCCTCGAGGGAGCCGGCCGAGCCCACGCAGGGGCCACGCGCTGCTCTGCCCAACGCCCGGGACGCCGGTCCCGAGGGATGAGGGTCTCTCCTGCCGACAGAAGCCCATCGCCTTCCCCCGTGCAAACCCGCCCAGCTCAGCGCCGCTCTCCCTCATTAAACTTTCACGTCCAGATGCCACCGACTCGCTCTCAGACACCAGTAAGAGCCTCAGGAGCAGGCCCAGTGGTTCACTGGTCAACCCCGAGGCACAAAACAAAAGCCACGGGGAAGCTGAAGACCTTCACGTGCATCTCCCCCAATGGGCAAACTGGTCAGGAGGGGCCCTCACCGAGGGACAGGAGTGTCCCAAGGCCCTTGAGGGGTTCCAGGCCGACCCAACAGACCCGCACAGAGCAGAACATCGGGGATCAGAAGGGATCTTGAAAGACCACCCGGTCCAAAGCCTGTGCCGCAGCAGGGTCCCTTGGAGCCAGCCGCTCCATCCAGGAGCCAGCACCTCCCAGCTGCCAGAGGGCTACTCCTACAAAACAAGAGGCTGCACAGGAGAGGGGAGCAGGGGATTCCAAGCAGCACCAGGCATAGGGGGCTTCTCCAGCGAAGCTCTGCCTGCAGCTCCAGGGACTCGTGGGCACAGCTCTCCCCGGCGGAGGAGCCGGTGAAGCCCGCCACGGCTGGCGCGGCCCAGGAGAAGCGGGTCGGTGGCGGCGAGCAGAGCGCAGCCGGCGCGGCGCTGGGGCAGCGGCTACTCACTCGTCGTAGGGAATCTGTGTCGTGGAACAAACCCGCGCCCCCCGCCCCTGGAACCCTCCTGTAAATACCCCAGCGGCCCCAAATCACCGGCGGAAGAGCAGCTCCCTCCTCTCCCACTGCTCTGCGGAAACTCTCAATGACTTCCTGTCACCCGCCCCACAATCACTGTCTCCTCTCCAGCGCCGGCCTCGACCGGCTGCCTCCCGGCTGGAAGAGCCGGCTCCTCTCCCCGCAGCTCCAGAGCCGGGGCTGCACCTGCCCTTCTCCCCCGGGACCTCACGGGGTGTCGCTCCAGCGCCGTCAGACGCGAGCCGGGTCCCCTCCACGGGGATCTGCGCGGGTGCCGCGGGTTTACGCTGCGTCAGGCTGAACCCAGACTCCAGCTCAGCCCCGGGAACCAGCCTGGGGTGGAGGCAGCGAGGGATGGGGCTGCCAGAATCGTTCAGGCTGGGAAAGACCTTCAAGAGCATCAAGCCCAACCACTAACCCACGTGTCCCAAGCTGCACCTCACCCTTTCCCGATCCTCACTGCACCCTCTAAACCCACTTCTGTCGCCCCTGACGGGCTGTGAACATCCCGGCACTTTGGGGGTTGGATGTGGATGGAGAACTCCCAGGACCAGCTCTACTAAGGTGGAACAAACACACAGCTCTACGCAGGAGTCGCCAGCCATCTACTCCCACCTCACGACCAGGACAACTCTCTGCAGCTCAGAGGACCCATTTTCAAGAGCTCCAGGTCCCTCCTGTTCCCTCTGCTGAGGGTGCTGCCACAACACCCTCAGGCTGCTGAAGAAAAACAACAGCTAGTTGGTCCAAGGGCTCAGCTGCAGGGTAGGGGGGAGGAAACAGCACCAGGAGCCTTGGGGCGGCCTCACTGCGCGGGGTGTACGAGTCCACTGTGAAGATGACGAGAGGCCACCAGCCCAGGAGGCTGAGGTCCTCGTGGACACAACAGAGAGCCCTGTGCTCCCCCAAATGAGGCCACCAGCCCAGGAGGTTGAGGTCCTCGTGGACACAACAGAGAGCCCTGTGCTCCCCAGGACCAGAGGCAATGGTTAAACTGAAGGAGGGAGAGTCAGCCTGGAGAGAGGAAGCTGCTGAGGGTGGGCAGAGCCTGGCCCCACCCCAGCTCAGGCTGGACCTGAGCATCAGTCCTACACGGACTAGATGACCACTAAGGACCCCTTAGTGCGATGCCCACACCGGTGCCAGCGAGCACCAGCGTCGTGCAGCAGCCTCGGAGCCGTTTGCAACCGCCCAGCTCCACCCCAGAGCTGCACCAGCCACGGTAACGGGGGGGCTCCCGGGAAAGAGCAGTCCGGTCAGATCTGCACCCGACTCTGCGGGGCGCAGAGCCCCTGCCAGAACGAGCCCCACCGCAGCTGCCGCGGGCCGAGGGCGCTGCTCAGCGCGGGCGAGACGCTGCCTCTCGCTCTGAAAGATCCTCGTGAGCTGCAGCGGCTTCTCCTCCAGGCTGCAGCTCGGAACGTGACTCACAGACACGGCCGAGCCCGGTGATTCGCCGGCACGGAGGGGAAAACGGGGTGATCGGTCCCTTCCCAGGAGACAGCCACCCTCACGGGGAAGAAGGTCCTTCTCCCACTGGTGGGGAACCTCCTCTGCTCCAGCTCACACCCGCTGCCCCTGTCCTGCCACCGGGTGCCCCTGAGCCCAGCTCCATCCTCCTGACACCCACTGATCAGTGGTCACAGGGTCACCCCTCGGGCTCCCTCGGCCCGGTGCATTGCAAAGGAGACAGAAGACACTCGTCCAAGGGAAAGTCCCCACCTCCTGGTGCCCTGCTGTGCAGAGACATCAGCAGCCTCTCTCCCCTAAACACAACCAGAACATCTCCTCCATTCCCATCTGCGCCACCAGCGCAGCCCAGCAGCCAACACATCCCATGCTGGAGCTCAAAGACAATAAAGACCAGAACCATGGACTGGAAAAAGACCTTCAAGCTCACCGAGTCCAACCCGGACCCCAGCTGTCCCATCCCACTGCTAAACCCTGTCCCTGAGCTCCAGATCTCCACACCCAGGGAGGTGATTCAACCCCTGCCCTGGGCAGCCTGTGCCAAGGGCTGAGGATGCAGCCCTGGCAGGGGCTGCCCAGGGGGGTTGTGGAGTCTCCTCCTCTGGAGACATCTCCAACCCACCTGGACTGTTCCTATGCGACTGGATCTAGGGGATCCTGCTGCGCGGGGCGATGGGACTGGGTGACCTGGAGAGGTCCCTTCCAACCCCTCGTGCTCTGTGATTCTGTGACCTCTTCCAGGGAGAAGCTCCTCCTCAGGGCCAAGCTCAGCTCAGCTTGTTCTCCAGAGCCCTGCTGCAGCACCTCCCTGGCCTCCTCGCATGGAGGAGCCCAAAGGCAAAGCCAGCAGCAGCGCTACAGCGCAAACCGAACCCCCGAGGTCCGCTCTCCGGAAGCCTCGGGAGCGGCCGGCGAGCCCGCCGGGGCTCCACGCCGGGGCAGAGGAGGGTGGAGGACGTGAGAGAAGGCAGATGGAGGGAAACCAGCCGCTTTGGAGGAAGCCGGTTGCTCGGGGACACCAGCCCTCACGTGGAGCCGCCGAGCAGCCTCCCTCTGCAAAGCCGGCGTCGCGCGCCGAGAGCTCCATTTAAAATAGCCCAGGAGAGGCAGCGAGAGGAGAGCCTCTGCCCCGCAGAGACGAAATTAGCAATCGTGCCCAGCTCCCCTGGCAAGGGGGTCACCCCGAGCCGAGCGCCCAGCCCGGCAGCCAGCCAGGAGGAGCTCTCGCTGCTACACCCACGGAGCCGGCGCCCTGACCCCGCGCAGCGCTCGCGGCGGCGGCGGCAACTACGCTCCTCTCTAATTGCAGGAGCTCTCTCCCGAGCACCAGGCTCCCGAGGTGCCCGCCGAGCTCCGAAATAAACTTTACAGCTCCAACTTCCCCAGGCTTCTATTTTTGCCGCGTGGCAAACGGATTCAGAAGGGAGTTTTAAGCCCTCAGACAGCGGCGATGAGGTTTGGCGCCGGGCTTGGGACAGCTGGGTTCGCAGCTGGATGGGCTCCGGGGCCTTGGAAGGGCTTTTCCAACCTGGGCCACCCAAGGACTCCATGAGAGGGACCATCCCGAAGGTCTCTTCCAGTCAGAGCTGCTCTGTGATGCCAGAGAACAACAGATCTCAACCCAGCAGCTCCAGTGCCAGAGCCATCCGGGGGGGACGGCTGCCCGGGCTCAAGAACCCACCCAGGGCCACCACATGAGACCCGACACGGCGACGGCCAGGCCCCGCCGCAGCACCAGGTGGACACCCACCCCTTGAGATTCCACACTTACTCCCTTCCCCTAAAAGCAGACCCAAGACAGGGGCAAAAGCAGGTTGTGTTGAGGCATCGCCTGCTCGTCTCCAGTACGAGGGAAGTGGCCCGGACTGGGGAGGCCAAACCTCAGCGCAGCGAGCTCGCTGGGCTCTTCCACGCTCCTGGAGAACCCTGCTAGCACCTCACACCCCTTTGGTGGGGCCTCAACCTCCTCTCCTGCAGGCAACAGCTCTTCCCAGGGCACAGCTTTGGCTGCAGACACATCAGGACAGCCCCACATCCCATCTCCCAAGCCCTCTGCCTCCCCTCAACGCTCCCAGTCAGAAGCTGCCGCCTCACAGCGTCTCTAGCACCTTCAACCCGTAAAAACCCAGTATCTTCAACACCTTCATTTTAAGAGCCTAAACAAGCTGCTGGGGATGAGACTCCCCCTACAAAGGGGTTCCCCCCCACAGCTGTGCCTCAACGGTTGCATCGACCCCAGCACAACAAACCCCCCCAAACCCCTCGCGGTGACGGGGCTCTCACACACGTCCTGCTTAGCGGTGAAAGTTGACCTGCAGAGCGTTCTGCACGGAGGTCACCTCAAGAGTCACTCTCAAAGCCCCACAATCAACCCCATGGATGATAACTGTTAGAACTCAACGAGGGCCAACCCAGAAACCAAGTTTCTGCTTTTGATTTCCCAGAACATTAGGGATCGGAAGGGACCTCGAAAGACCCTCCAGTCCAATCCCCCCATGATCTGGAGCTCTGCAGTAGGACACAACCAGCCAGGAGGGGCCAAGGAGGCCCTGAATGGAGCTCAACAGGCCAACAACAGCAAACAGCCCTCAAGCTCAACCAGCCAACAAGAGCAAACAGCCTCAAGCTGCACCGGGGAGGGTGGACAGCTGGAAACACTTCTACATGTTCCTCAGCCCTTGGAAGAGGCTGCTCAAGGAGGGGGACTGAACCCCCATCCCTGGATGTGGAGATCTGGAGCTCAGGGTTTAGTGCTGCCCTTGTGCTAGTGGTTGGACCCAATGGGCTTGAAGGTCTGTGTGAATCTGTGATGTGGAGTCTCAGGATTTAGTGGTGGGACTCTGTGAGCTTGAAGGTCTTTGTGATTCTGTGGAGGCTCAGGGTTTAGTGGACCCCATGACCTTGAAGGTCTGTGTGATTCTGTGATGTGGAGGCTCAGGGTTTAGTGGACCCCATGACCTTGAAGGTGTCTGTGATTCTGTGATGTGGAGGCTCAGGGTTTAGTGGACCCCATGACCTTGAAGGTCTGTGTGATTCTGTGATGTGGAGGCTGAGGGTTTAGTGGACCCCATGACCTTGAAGGTCTGTGTGATTCTGTGACCCAGAGCTCAGGATTTCACAGTGGGACTCCATGAGCTTGATGGTCTTTCCCAACCTAGAAGACTCCACAGACACCAGCTCCACCACTCCCTGCCCAGCTGAAGCACCCGACCAACACCGTGCCCAGAGCCCCAACAGCCCCGCGGGCTGCCAGCCCGGGCCCTGACCCGGCACCAAGCAGGAGGGAAGCGCCCGGACCTCAGCTTCTCGCGCTGAATAGCTGCACGAAAGCAAAAGGAAACCCGTTCTGAGAGCAGCAGGGACGCCGGAGCGTGTGAGTCAGTGGTTCCAAAAATACACCTCCCGAGCTGCCGAGCAGAGCCGCGCGTTGCCATGGCACTTGGGCAAAGTGAACAAGTCTCCGCTCCTCTCGGAGGAACGGCGAGCCCAGCCACCGGAGCTTCCTCCACACCGCGGTCACTTTTGCCGCTGACTTCACCCGGGGTTGTGTTTCCTCTCCCTCCCTCTGGACGCCAGACTCCGACGGGGCGTGTGGAGGGGCAGGGAGGCGCCCAGCAGGGCTTCCACGGGCACCGGGACGCTCTCGGGGCTCCTCACACGCCGGTTAGACCCCTGCCCGCAGAAATGCGGCGGCTGGGGCACGATCCCACCCTCCCAGAGCCCCGGTGGGATGGAGCTGGCCCCTAGCAGACGCCTGGGCTGGGTTTCCCAAGAAAGAGAGAGCAAGCTGCGAAGGAAGCCGCGTTCCCAAAGTGGAGGAAGAGCCTGGAGCCTCTCCACAGAGGTTACGGTCCTGCAGCCAACACCAGCAAGAGCCCAACGCCAGTGGGAACGGGGAGGTTTCGTCCCCACGTGGCAGTGCCAAGGCTGGGGGCTGCAGTTCCCCTCCACAAGATGCTGCCTTGCTCCCCAAAAAGCTCCTGGGGAGTCTCCAGGGCCAGGCAAATCGGCCCTGAGCTCCCCTCCCCGGTGCCGTCACCTCAGCCGACCCCGTCACTGCCTCCACCACACAGTGCCTTCAGCCTCGACACCGCTGCCACGCTCCGAGGGGCTTCCCTGCTCCTTCCTCCCCTGCTGCAGCCTTGCTCTCTCTTCGTGGGGGCATCTAGCAGGCAGAGCTTGGCCAGGGTTAACCCAACACGCTGGTGAGGACTGGACTGACCTTTGGAGGTCCCAAGAGCACCTCTGGCTCACGGGGGGAAGCTACAGCAGATAAACTGTGGCATCGTTCCAGCTGGGAACGGCCTTCAAGCTCATCGAGTCCAACCACTAACCCAACTGTTCCGAGCCCACCCTAAACCTGGCTCCAGATGCACCACTGGTCAGCAAGGTCTCTCCTCATCCTCCTCCTCTTCAGGCTAGCCAGCTCCCTCAGCTGCCCCTCACCAGCTTTGTTCTCCAGACCCTTCTCCAACTGCAACACCTCGACGCCCTCCTGGTACTGAGGTGCCCCAGACCCTTCACCATCTCTTCAGCCCCAAAGGTTCTGGCCCAAAATCAGCACAAGAAGGGTGGGTTCTCATCCAGGTCTCCTTGCAAACAAGCTCCAAACAAGCTCTCCCGACACGCACGCGATTTCTCAGCGACGCAGGAGCATCCCGAGGCCACGGGAGCCAGAGCTCCACATCAGGTGAGAAAACCGACCGCCGAGCGACTCGCGGGGAGGGAGCCACCCTGCCTCCACCTCGCAGCCCTCACAGCAGCCTCGCCAGGGGGTCTCTTGAAAGGAAGTCAAGAAGCAGCCCCCAGCCAGGGCTGCCTCAGCCCAAACCGGGGAGCAGAGAGCGAGCCAAGGAAGAGGGGACGCTCAGCGGAACGGGAGCGACCGGGAGGACCCACCTCCTCGGCGAGGCACCAAAACCAGCTCTCGAGAGCCCAGCAGACCCCCCAGGAGCAGCTCCCAGCTGGGTTTATGAGCTCCAACTCGGGTCTCCCCAACCCAGGCCCCATTTCCCTGGCGCTCACCCCAGAGTCTGAAGGTGCCTGGAGCTGTCGCATCGCAGGGCCCTGAAGGGAACGCAGAGGTCGGGGAGGCGGCTGCTTTCCGCGCGGCTCATCACAGGTCAGGGGAGCCTGCCTGGATGCTCGAGGAGCAGGAAGGAGCCAGCAGATGTGCTCCTACCAGGACCACCCAGAGCCCACAGCGAAAGCCCAGAGGCTGCCCACCTCTCACCTCGACTCTTCCTGCAGCCCACAGCAGCCCCAGCCCCTGGGACACGATGCAGACACGGGGCCAGACAAGCACCTGCTTGTCAGCACCTCTGGATGTTTGAGCACCTCAGGTCCTTCTGAGGGGCTTTGCTCTGCTTCCCTCTGGCTTTGGAGAGCAAGAGGGCTGCTGGACGGCACAACCCCCCCCCCAGAAGCCACCCAGGGTGGTGGAAGTGAAACTGCCTCTGGCCAAGGACGCGGCCACTGGCGACTGGAACACAACTGAGAGCAGGGGTTCAGCTGCGCTCGGCTCTCAGTTTTAAAAGCACAACAACATCCTGAATAATGGACAGGCTGCCCCGGGGGCTGTGGAGTCTCCTTCTCCAGGGACGTTTCCAACCCACCCGGCTGCATCTAGGGGACCGGGCTGGGTGATTGTTGAGGTCCTTCCCAATCCCTAACGCCCCGTGATAACACCCATTTTCGACCTCCCGGGGCCACCCCACAGCTGCTCCCCGTCACCCCTCCGTCCTCACCGCACTGCGACACCCCGAAGGCACCCCCCGAGCTGGCAGACCCCAAACAACCAAGGCAGCCCAGGGCTGCCGGGGCACTCCGGCGCTCGCGGCTTTGTTTCCCCGGCCCAGATATCGGGGTCACGTTCCCGCTCCCCGGCGCCGCTCCATCCAGCAGGAGCGGGGCCCGTCACGTGAGCCCGTTCCCGCGGCATAAAGGCTTCCTTGTTGGATTAAGTTTGCTCCCGCTGCGATCCCCACGCCACATCTGGCGCTCGCCGTGACCAGCACATTCCGCGCTCGCTTCCCGGTAAATAAATTCTCAGCTGCAGGAACGCTCCGGCGGCTGCAGACGAACTCGTGCAAAGAGGCGACGTGCCGGCCCAGCCCGAGCGCTTCTGCGGGGCGGCCGGGGCGCTGCCGCTGCTCGACGCCAGCCCGCGGCTCCGCTCAAGGGCTCCTCTGCCAGCACCGGCAGCTGCACAGCCCGGCGCTGCGGCACAGCCCTCCTCCTGGGCTCGCTTCGGCCGTTGTCGGCGGGGGAAGTTTCAGTGTGGGCTGACAGGGGCCACGAATCCCACCCCAGTGACGCACGGCAGGGATGGAGGGGTCGCCGCACCCCGCGCACGGAGCCAGCGGCACCGGGGCCCTCGTCCTGGCCACAGCCACCGCATCGCTCTGCTTGGAGACCGGCCGCTCCCCACTAACCCCCGTCCCTCACCCCATGTCTCCGCGACCCCTCCAGACACGAGGGCCTGGATAACCTTGGCAGGGGTGAAATCCCAGCAGGGCCGACGGCTGGACCCTGTGACCCCAGGGGTCTCTCCCAACCAGAGGGATTCTGCAAAACTGCTCCTCAAGGCCAACCTCAGCCTCTCCTGGCAGCAGCTCTGCTGCCCAGGGAAGGGGTGGCCACCACAGAGGCGGCAGAGATCTCAACCCCCCGCAGAAGTCCCCCCCCGGTTATTTCTGGGTCCTGCCTTTACACCTCCTCAGGTGGTTTCCCCCCCTTTTCAATAGTTCTCCTGCTTCTGCCCTTCCACTCACTTCTGGGGACTCCCCAGCAGCACAGCCCATGAAGCCAGACCCCTGGGCCTCACCTCCCTGAGGGCCAACACCAGCCCGCTCCCGCACGCCCAAGAGCTACCGACTCGATGCCATCATCGCCGGCTTCCCCTCCCACCCAAGCCCAGGGTTCACCCCTCCTGACTGGACCTCCAAGCCCACCAGCCCACCACCTCAGAGCAGGCACCTCCCCACCACCTCCAGTGCCCTTCCTGCATTCCCAGCCTGACAGGGGGTGACCGACCTGCTCTCCGCCGCCTCCTTCCCAGCTCTTCTGCCCGCAGACAGGGTTGGTGGTTCCCACCAGAGCTCTTCTCCACCCTGGGGTCTCCTCTATCCCAAAGCTGCCCCTGGCCAGCAGAAGCAGCACCCGCCCCAAGCCCACTCTTAACTCTTCCTCAGTCTCCTCACCGCTCGTTGCGGCGCCTCCTCTCCACCTCCAGCTTCCCCCTCTCCAAACCCACCCGAGACCCTCCCTCCCCACGGCACGGGCCATCCATAATTCACCAGCCGCGGCGGCTCAGCTGCCGGCCAAGCCCACCACAGCTATTTATGGCCAACAACACGGGCCCTTTGTTTCCTCGTGCTCCCCAATCTGTCCACCCATCTGTTCGCCCTTGTTCCAGCCTCCAGCCTCACGCTCCTGGGGGAAGGATCCTCCTCTTTGTTCGGGGCACAATGAGGTTACGAGGTCCGGCCCCAGCCCAGCGCCGCCTAAACAGGCCGGCCCCAGCTTTTACTGGCCTTGGGCTCGTTAGAGCCCTTACCCACAGCAAGCTCTTCCCTTTGCACGGGAAGGCTCTGCCGTCGACGAGGGCGACGGCTAAAGCCCCGGCAGCTCCCCTTCGTGACTCTAGAAAGTTCTCAAGTGCAGCCACGACAGAGCTACGGCGGGGCTGCGTCGAGGAAGAGGATTTTCTGCCTTATTCCACGTCGGCCCCCAAATCCGGGCTCCTAATGAGGGATTTAACAAGTCACAACTGAAGCCCTGGGTGCGTTAACTCCCTTTGGCCAAACCCTACCCAGCCCAGCACCCACAGCCCATCTCCCCCAGTCAGCCGCGACGGAGCTTGTACCACAAAACCAGTTCCGTGTGACTGGGTCTAGGGGACCCTGGATGGATGATCTTTCGAGGTCCCTGACGCCTCTGACAGAGGAGACGAGTGAAACCCGTAAGAGCTTCTTGCTCCAGGAGCGTCGCAGCTTTGGGGGGGTTGCTGGGGCTTCCCCCCCCTTTTCCAGCTCAAAACTGGGATTAATTACGAAAAGGAAGGAAAGGGAATAAAAATAGCAGCGCGGGAGCATGGAAAAGCCATCAGGCCCTGCACGAGGGAGAATTAACCGCACGGGGCTAATTGACTTCCAGAACGACTCGTGCTCCAGGAAAGAGCTCTCGGTGGCAAGGGAAGAGGTCATCTCCAGCACGTCCCTGGACGGAGCCCGCGGGGGTAAACACGGCCGGACAGCGTCGCCTCTCGCATTCTTGGGGCCACCAGACAGGTTTGGTGGCTCCGGGTAGCCAGGAGGGCTCCCAGTGGGGGGTGTTTCCCTGTTATCGCAGAATCCCAGAACATCAGGGGTAGGAAGGGACCTCGAAAGATCACCCAGTCCAAACCCCCCATCCCACCTCACGACTCCCACACACACCCTTACCCCGGTGCTGCGGGGAAGGAGCAGGACGAGGAGGCTCTGGTGTCACCTCCCCACAGAGCCCCATGGGCTCCTCAGAGATCCGAGATGGACAGAACGCACCCAGGCCGGCGGTATAACCCCCCTTTTCCGCGCTGCTGTCGGGAATGAAACCCCCCAGTCCCTCATTCAGAGCCCCGAGCTCGAACCAGACTGCTGCAGAACGATTCACGCTGGGGAGGCTTGTCCTGGTGGCTTCTTAAGAAATTCAGGAGGGCAAAACACAACAACTACCCCTGACCCATCCCCTCCAGCAAGGCAGGGCCGAGCGGTGCCGCCTGCCCAAGGGTTTGGCTCCCAGCAGAGCCCCGGCACCGGCGAGAGCAGCTTCTCCCTTTCTTCTAGAGCAACTCTGCCCCTTGATCTGATCTCATTAAGCACGGCCCCAGCAGAAGAGCCCCCAGCCCATTTGTGGGATAACATCTCCTCGCGATGAAAGCCCTCCCAGGCTTTCAAGAGATAGACCCTGTCCAAGGGACAGCGATACCCATCTCTTTCTTCCTGACATCAAGGCCACGACGTCTCTGAACCCCAGTCACAGGCCACAGACGCCAACGGTTCTCCTGATCAGTCCCCAACCCACCCCGATTTACCCCAAGATGACTCCTGCAGCCCTCTGCCACCAGCTGAGGCCAATCCCTCTCCAAATCACCCCCTTCCCAGCCCAGGGTGGGGGTCTGGGGTGCCTGAACTGATGGCCACCAGCTCACCATGCACCCCCGTGGGCCTCGGGGTGGGATGTGCAGCCCGGGGCTCAGCGAGGCCGCGCTGCAGGAGGAGCTCGGCCCCGAGAGCTCCTGCACGCAGATAAATATTATGAAAGCTCCCAAACATGGCTCCTTTCAGCCCAAATAAAGCCCTGGTGACCATAACACACCTGCTCCCGCTGCAGGCAGCGCTGGGCTGGACCTCCCCAGCCACAGCGGCACGGAGAGCCCCCCAAAAGCAGAGCCCACTGAGCCAGAGCCACGAAGCCGCCCCGAGCCTCCAGGTCCCATGGACACGGAATTCAATCTCCTACCTCTGCAGGAAAAAAGGGCACGTGGAAAAAAAACAGCCCTAATCCTGGTGCTTTTAGTCCCTTCTCAATAAGTTCTATCAAATAATGGCTGCTGCTAACCGCGTTAGAGAGCAATTAGGACTTAATGGCTGTCTCAATCCATTATCAGTGTACGTTTAACCTTTCAATATTTAAAGATAATATTTAATTTGAGCAAATTAATGGGCTGCCTGCGAGACCAAAGAGATCTAGTCGGGCTCCCTGCTCTGCCAGGGTGAGATTTCCCTTCAGACAGCGGCCAGGGCGACGGGGGAAGCGGCTCCTTCGAACCCAGAGCTGCTGGGCCTGAAGGGACCAGCAGAACCTCCACCCCTGTTGCCACCCACAGCCCTTCACTGGGGATTTCTGGTCCCATTTGTCACTGAACATTAGGGATCAGAAGGGACCTCGAAAGATCACCCAGGCCAACCCCCTCACCAGAGCAGGATCCCCTAGAGCCAGCTGGGACGGACCTAGCGCTGTGCAACGGCAGAGGTGGGCAGTTCAGTCCCATCACATCCACTGCCTCACTAGGAGGCCCCTCTCACAGGCTCAGAGAGCCATCCTGGCTGGAAGGGAGCTCCAGGACCACCAAGCCCAGCAGCTCCCTCACCCCTAGGCCACAGCCCCAGGTGCTCCAGGCATGGAGATCCCACCGCCTCCGTGGGCAGCCTGTTCCAGCACCCAGCCACTCTCTCAGCAAAGAGCTTCTTCCTAACCCTCCCCTGACCCAACTTGAAGCTGTTTCCCCTCATCCTAGCACCAGTGACTTGGGAGAAGAGACCAGCCCCAGCACCACTACGGCCTTTGAGGGAGCTGTGGAAGAGCAAGGTCTCCTCTCTAGGCTCCTCAAGCACCCCAGTCCCCTCAGCGGCTCCTCACGTTTTCCAGCCTCACCCCAGCCCCTCAACACCCAGACGGGGGCCCAGTGCTCACGGCGCAGAGCACAGGGGCACAGTCACCTCCCCACTACGAGTCACAGACCACCGCCAGCCCCACGCACAGCCCACGAGGAGTCTGGGAATCCCACACTTGGCAGTGAAGGGGGCACTGCCTCACACCAGTCCGTACTGGTTTCTGCTACATGGGGGGGATGTTCAGAGCCCTCCCACCCAGCAGAGGAAGCACCGGCACAGGTAGAGACGCAGCAATCCACGGCAGCAAAGCCGGCCCCGCTCCGCGGAGGGAACCCCGGGCACCCCTCGGCACGGAGGCGAGCACGGCGCACGGGCGCTCCGCTCCCGCAAAGGCGCGGCCTGGCGCCGGGCCCCCGGGAGCGGCAGAACTGGGTTGATGCCTCGTGCACACGCTGGGAGGTTAGAGGTGCCCTCTGCGCAGCAGCAGCTTTAAATAGAGCCTGGCTCCTCGGCACTGACTTAGCAGCTTCCCCCGAGCTCCACCCGGTCTGCGCCGCCGCAACGGCGACGGGACCCTTCCCGGAGCAGAAGCCACCGGGACTGGGCCTGAAGGAAACGGAACGTCTCCGCAGCCTCTCACCCCGCTGCCCGGGCAAACGTCCTGCAGGCTCTGAGCCCTGCACACACCCCGCTGCCAGGATCCACCCCCTCAGCCAACAGCACACACGAGGTGCAAAGGCAAGCAGAGCACCAGGACCCTCCCAGTGCCACACTCCTGTGTCCAGCTCTGCCACCGGGCTGGTCTGGAACCAGAGCTTTCAGCCCAGGAGCTGGGATTTCACTCTGAGGATCCAGCCCATCGTTCCCATCCAGCTCTCAACACCCCAGAGAGACCAGCAGCAGGGCCACAGGCAGCCCCCTGCGCAGAGACACGCCACACAGTTCCACCATCCTAGAGCAAAGCAGAAACCCACCAACACAACTCACTCAGCTCCCCGACACCAAGGGAGGTCTCCAAGACACCCCCAAGGAAAAGCCACCAGGATAAGAGCAGCAGAGTCACCAGCCTCCGTGCCACCCCCCTCAGAGCAAGCAGAAAGCACCATCCTTACCTTTGGGAAGCTGCAGCCACCCCACCAGTCCAGAGCTCCACCACCATCCAGAGCCCAGTGCTGCCCTGCTGCTCTCTTCATTTAAACCCAAACACCTGAGGGTGCCCACACCCACTGGCCACTCACAAGCCAGAAGGCTCCCCGAGGAGGCTCCAGCTGTGCTGCTGGTGGGGCAGGGCTATCTCAGGTGTGTGCAGAGCTGCCTGATGGGGGAGGCACCAGTCAGAGAAGGACAGGACTTCAGGGGCTGGAAGGGACCTCAAAAGACCATCCCCTCCAGTCCCCCGTCACAGCAGGATCCCCTAGATCCTGTGGTCCACTCACTTCCCAGGAAGAGCTGAGAGCAGCCTCAGCTGGGGCAAGCACCCACACACACCTGAGAGCCACTGGTGCGTGGCTGCCTTCTCCTCTCGAGGGACAGGGGAGGGAAAGGTGCTACTTGAGAGCTGGAGCAGGCGTGAGGGAAGAGAAACGGGCCAAACGCTGCGCTGAGACTCCCGGCCGTCGGCACGGAGACGTGGGAACGCGGCTCCCACACGGGGTTTGGACCAGAGCCCCTCCAGAATTCCAGCCACAGGGTGACAGCTGAAGCAAGGGCAGGCACCTGGGCCCAGCCAGGGCTCAGCTCCAGTCCCGAGCCCCTCGTGGAAGACCCCCCCTCCCTGGGAAGCTGAAGCGGGGACGCCGCAGAGGTGGGGACGGCTCAGCGCGCGCAGGCAGCTCTGTGCTCTCAGGAATGTGGGATTACCTGCTCCCAGCAAACCCAGCGCGGAGAGATCATCTGGGTTTGGCTTCTGCTGTCACTGGTGAGACGCAGCAGGTACCCAGCTGTCCGTCCGCAGGGCCTCATCCTGCACGGGCTCAACGGCCGTGGGAGCTGCGCTGCAGCACAACGCGCGCCAGCCCTTCTGTCTTTGGACCCAAGTGCCACTGAGCTGTGACCACTGGACACTCCATTTGGCTACGAGGGCAGGTATTTGTCCATTTGGAACAGGCTGCCCAGGGGGGCTGCGGGGTCTCCTTCTCTGGAGATGCTTCAAACCCTCCTGGCCATGTTCCTGTGCGACTGGATCTACGGGATCCTGCCGTGGCAGAAGGACTGGGCTGGATGATCTGTCGAGGTCCCTTCCCATCCCTAATGTTCTGTGGTTCTGGGACTTCAGAGCAGCCCTTTTCGCCCAGTGAGGCTCCTTTTCCTGCAACACCCTCAGGAGTCTGCCAGACTCTTGGCCTAGAGGACCTCTGGAGGTCCCTTCCAGCCCCTACGGTTCCACAACTGCAGGACAGAACCAGAACCCCACGACCTGGCTGAGATCTTTTGGCTTAAGATCCACACTCCCCCCCCCAAAATAAAACCTCCACCACATCCCAACAGGATTCCAAGCCAGATGGGATCGCTGTGACGCCCCCACCCAAGGTCACCCCTGAGCCTGACCCCCACAGAGCCGACGGGGTCGCTGCGACGCCCCCACCCAAGGTCACCCCTGAGCCTGACCCCCACAGAGCCGACGGGGTCGCTGCGACGCCCCCACCCAAGG
>VXBP01003036.1:532071-546690 GCA_013400115.1 Rhinopomastus cyanomelas | reverse complement strand
GACGCCCCCACCCAAGGTCACCCCTGAGCCTGACCCCCGCGCGGCCCCGTCCCGTTGCAGGCATTTCCTCCGCAGCGCTCCGGGCAGCACTGGGAATATTTATCCCACTCGACAGGGAAAGTCACGTTGTTTGCGGCCCGATGTCTGCTAAGGGCCGCAGAGCAGACACAGGGGCTTTCTCTTCCGGCCAACGTGTTTGGACAGCGCGAGCGATGCTCCTGCGAGCCACCCCGCGACGCTGGGAGCCAGCGGAAGGCTTCTCTTGGCCGGGCGGCGCGTTCCAAAGCCGTGACGGCCGCAAAGTTTGTCTGGAGCTCGGCTCCTTCCAGAGGGAAATACCACCGCGGCTCGCGCGGAAGGGAATTACTGCTAAGCTGCTTAGGAGCCAGCCCCGAGCCAAAATTAATCTGGAGACAATTAGAACCAACCCCATTCAGCAGAGGAGCTCAACCCAGAGGGGTGGAACCCAGCTCCGCTGAAAAGGAGATCCCAGGGCGCGTTCGGCTGAGGGAGGTGGGTGAAGAGGAGGGGGCTGAGGGAGACCCTCAACCCCACTCAGCAGAAGACACTTAAACCCACAGAGGTGGAAGCCAGCTCTGCTGAAAAGGAGCTGCCAGGGCGCGTTCGGCTGAGGGAGGTGGGTGAAGAGGAGGAGGCGGAGGGGAGACCTTACTGCTGTCTCCAGCTACCTGAAAGGAGGTTCTAGAGCAGTCTTCTCCTAAGGAACAGGGGGCAGGAGGAGAGGAAATGGCCTCAAGCTGCACCACGAGAGGGTTAGGTTGACCATGAGGAGAAGCTTCTCCATGGGAAGGGTCCTCAAGCCTTGGAACAGTCAGCAGAGAGGAATCACAGAATCCCAGAGCACGAGGGGCTGGAAGGGGCCTGGAAAGATCATCCAGTCCAACTCCCCTAGACCCAGTCACGCGGGTTTGAGACGTCTCCAGAGAAGGAGACTCCACGGCGTCACGGAGATGGGGACAGGGTCTGACGCTGGGACAGCCGGGTCCACGGCTGGCCTGCTCCACGAAGGTCCCTCCCAACCCAAGCGGACTCTGTGACTCGCTGCTGCTCCCCAAGAGCTGACCTTCCCGCAGCCCACGGCCGCGCCGGCGCTCCCGGCACAGCCCGGATGGCCGAGCGAAGCCCCACCGAGCCCGCTCTGCCCCGGCAAACCTTATGAACGTCAGAAATCACACCCTCGGCGAGCGCCGCCACCACTCAGCAACGCGAGGCGGCCCTTCGGCTGTCGCCTGAAAAGCTCCGCCAGGGCCCTGCGCGCAGCCCCGCGCCGAGATAATTGTCGGTTAGGCTCCTGTTGGCGGCCGTCACACACGGCACCTTAATTTGCCCTTAATGCCCCATAATCTCGCCGAGCATATGGCTGTGGGGCGGCTGCTCCTCAGCCTGCTCTACGGCTGTAACGGAGCCGAGCCGAACTGGGGGTGTAATTAAAGTGAGTTCCTGCAAAAGTGGGAGCTGTGCTACACCGCTAATGTGTAAATGACTAAATAACTTAATTAGGTGAAATGAAGTGCACTTATACCCGCAGATGCTCGAGCCCGATCCCGGGAGCGCTCCTCCCGCTCGGCTCGCAACCCAGCCGGGAGGCCCAGGCGGCGCGCGGCTCCCGCACGGCAGCTCTGGACGCTGGGCGACGCGGAGCCATCGCGGGGCACCGGGGGCTGGAGGGGCCTCGGCAGATCGTCCGGGCCCACCCGCTGCCATGGCAGGATCCCCGAGATCCAGTCGCACGGGAGGGTGCTCCAGCCAGCTCACGGCACGGCCAAGCGCTGAAGTCGTTTGTCAACGAGCTGCTCCAGTCCCTGCAAAGGGCTTTGTCCCCCAGCGAGATCACAAGCTGGATTAGGAGAGAAAACCCTGCTCCTGGGCAAGGGGAAGGGCAAACGGTGGAGCCCAACTGCTCACACAGCCCCAGGCTGCGCGATGGTTTTGTGTGGCCGCCCCACGGAACCTCCGACCCGAAGGAACCGCCCTGATGTGCTGCCTCTAACACGGCAGGGCACCCGGCCACCTTCCTGGCGAGGAGAGGCCACGAGGCAAGGCCAGGGCTGGGCCAGAGCGTGGCCCCTTGGCACCAGGAAACGAGGACAAATAAAACCCAGCAGAACCTGGTGGAGACCACCCTGCCCATCCCCGCGGTGCTCTACCACCCGTGTCGGGCCTTCCCGTGAGGGAAGTGCCATCAGGTTCCAGGCCAAGTTGGCCATGGCTCTGCTCTAGTGTCTGGAGACTGCAGTGACGGGGGGAACAGTGGGTTTCACAGGTCCCTTCCCAAAGCATCCTGTGAATCCACGGTGGAAGGATGGATGGGATGATCGTCACACAATCAGAGAGTCACATCAGGGAGTGGAAGGGACCTTGAAAGACCACCCAGTCCAGTCCCCCCACCACAGCAGGAGCCCCTAGGTCCAGTCACACAGGAACAGGGTCAAGGAGGGTTTGAAACGTCTCCAGAGAAGGAGACTCCACAACCCCCTGGGCAGCCCCTGCCAGGGCTCTGGCACCCTCACCATGAACAAGGTCCTTCTCACACTGATGGGGAACCTCCTCTGCTCCAGCTCACACCCGCTGCCCCTTGTCCTGTCACTGGGTGCCCCTGAGCAGAGCCTGGCTTCATCCTCCTGACACCCACCCTTCACATATTGATCAGTACTATGGGGTCACCCCTCAGGCTCCTTCTTTCCAAGCTCAAGAGCCCCTGTCCTACACTCCAAGCCCTCCCTTTGCCCGTGCCTCTCTCCTTCCTCCTCACCCTACATCAGCAGGGCAGTGCGCTGCACGACCCTAAGGGCAGCCCAAGAGCCCAAAGCTCACGGGAAGGCAGCTGGCAGGAAGACTCCCACTGCTCACCACGCCCCAAGGACCAGCAGGTCCCAGTTCCAGGGAGAACTCTTCAGCTCCCAGGGCCTGGAGAACACGTGCAGACTCAAAGCACGGGCTGACGGTGACAGGTTTCCATCTAAGGTCACCGAACGGAAGGTGAAGAGCCCTAAGAAATCACTGGGAGCACTCGTGCCACCCATTCATCCCTCCTCAGCCCTCGGCTGCCACGGAACCCGCGCTGGAGGTGACTGCCACGCAGGCAGGAGCGTGACGAGGGGATGAATAGCACAAATTACCCAGTGTGAGCCTGGAGGAGGCTTCAGCCCAGCCAGCCAGCAGCCAGGAAACATCTTTCCTTTCACAGCGAACGAGAGAGCGGAAGGGTACGAGGCGGTTCCTACACAAGTACCTACTGCCTCATCTCTCCTTCCCAGAGCAGAGCCGCCGCTACCATCCAGATATTTTAGGCTTTTCCTCCTGGCAGAACACGAGCTCCTCAAAGTGCTGCAGCTCCACGGGCTGCGGAGAGCTCTGCTGGCCTCCTCCAGCGGCGGATCAGACAGGTCACGTAAGCCCCAGCACGTCCTGCCCCCTGCTCCCTGGGCGTCACTCAAGGCCACCAGGTCGCAGGGCCCACGGAGTGATGTCCCATCACCAACTTGCTTCCTGTTGATCAACGAGCTGCCCCTAAGGAGCAGGAGAAGGGCCACTGCTGTGGTACCTCTGAGCGTGAGGACCCACCAGCAAACCTGCCTGCTGCTCCCACATCCAGAGCTTCTGACGCCTCTCCACGAGGAACCTTCCCAGTTCGCTCCTCAGAGACCACCTGGAGTCAGGAGACACCAACCCCCACCTCCTTGCTCAGGAGCAAACTCGCCCCCAGGCACCAGCGGGGCCCAGGCAGAAGTCCCCCCAAGAGCTCCGGCTGCTCTCAGAGGCCGGAGGACAGTCAGCACCGAGAGGCTCCTTCCCGCCTGCACCGGCGTTAGGAGAGGGGACGGCAGCGCCGGGAAAAGGCTCCTCTGGTAGATCCAAAGCAGAGGCCCCTCACAGGACGGGGAGAGGAGGCGTTTCCCTCCTCGCGGGGAAGTGTCACCCTCCAAAGAGGCTCCACGTCCCATCTCCTCCTCGGGAGTGGCTGCAGTCAGTTAGCGCTGCGGCTGGAAGCCACTAACCCTCCAAACGGCACAGCCCGGGCGCGGCGGCGGGTCTCTGAGCAGCGGAACGGCAACGTCAGGAGACCCAGGGGCTCTTCACACTGGGATTCGTCTGGTTTAACTGGAGCTGTCTCAAACGGAGAGCTCTAGTCACCGTGCCACAGCCACTGTGAAGAGATGGGTCGTGCGCACGGGGCACCTCAGGCCTTCCCTATGTTAAAAGCTCCCGGTCCCCTCCCCAACACCCATCTTGGAGGCCAGTCCATCCCATCTCCTCCCCAACACCCATCTCAGAGACCCCTGAGATGGCCAGTCCATCCCATCTCCTCCCGACACCCATCTCAGAGACCCCTGAGATGGCCAGTCCATCCCATCTCCTCCCCAACACCCATCTCAGAGACCCCTGAGATGGCCAGTCCATCTGATCCCCTCCCCAACACCCATCTCAGAGACCCCTGAGATGGTCAGTCCATCCCATCTCCTCCCCAACACCCATCTCAGAGACCCCTGAGACAGCCAGTCCATCCCATCCCCTCCCCAACACCCATCTTGGAGGCCCCTGACATGGCCAGTCCATCCCATCTCCTCCCCGACACCCATCTCAGAGACCCCTGACATGGCCAGTCCATCCCATCCCCTCCCCAATACCCATCTCAGAGACCCCTGAGACGGCCAGTCCATCCCATCCCCTCCCCAACACCCATCTCAGAGACCCCTGACATGGCCAGTCCATCCCATCTCCTCCCGACACCCATCTCAGAGACCCCCGAGACGGCCAGTCCACGCGAGGCCGATGCCACGCTCCGACGGAAGCCGCAGCCGGCCAGCCGGGGCCACGTGAGAGCGGCAGGGCTCTGTCTCGGGGGTTTGTGAGCTCCCCTCCACGTTCACACCGCTCTGCCTGCTCCGACAAAGGCAAGGTGGCAATGCCCCCCGCTCGCCCCGGCCAATCCCTGCCTCTCTCCGCGGCTTAAGCAGCGCTCCAACGCGAGCGGAGGCGCCCGCGACCCCAGGCCAGCGGCGGGAGCTGTCGTCCCACCCGCCCGGAGCCCACCGGGAGTTGACCCGCGGGTTATTCCCAGCAGCAGGGAACGGGGCTGAGCTGACCCAGACGCAACAACTTCATATTAAAAAGGAATAAAGCCGCTGCTTTATAATCCGGCCCTTCCTGCCTAAGCCCCGTCCACTCCGGATTAAGGCAGCATCAGCCTCCATTAGGCACTGCCCTGCTTAGCGGCCCCGGGGCTGACGGACCCGCGCGCTCCCACGGGGCGCTCCTGAAACACGCCCCTGGTGCGGGGACGGCGGCGGCTCCTCGGGGGAGAGCCTTGCGGTCAGCGGCCACACCGGGGCCGCTGCCGGCGCACGGGCTCCAGCAGCACCGACACGCTGATTACAGTCAAAACAACCAGAGGGATCACAGTCACAGTAATAACCAATAACAAGAACTAATCATCAATAACACTAGTAAGTAACGATGACAAGCGATAGTGTTAATGATCATCGATAACACGAACGCTAATCAATAGTGGGTGGTCCTGCTCCGCCAGGGGGATTGGACTAGATGATCTTTCGCGGTCCCTCCCAATCCCTAATGTTCTGTGATAATCAATGATAATAATAATCAATAATGCTAATCAACACTAATGCTAACGAGCTTCTCCGTTCTAACGTAGAGGGTTTCCAACGGCCCAGCCAGAGCAGACGAGATGACGGGACATCAGGAGAGGCCAGCGGCTGCTCCAGTCGCCCTGAAGGAACTGGGATTCACCTGGATTCTCCAGTAACAGACCAGTTTGTCCCTGCGTGCTTCAGCTAAGCTGGGCTGGAGGGCTCAGTGCCAGTGACGGCTCGGTGAAGGACCGGGCACAGCCAGGGCAGCAGCAGCCCCCAGAATGGGAGGGCACGAACTAACTGGCTCTCAACACGGTCCCAGTATCCGTCTCACACTGGGAGGAGGCAGGGAGCAGCAGCAGCGTTTGACACTGACCGAGGAGCTGACGTGAGCGTGAGCCCAGGGCGCTGCCGGCGCTGCGCGGCCACCGCTNATTAAAAGGGGGGAAAAAAGGGGAATTAAAAGAGGAAAAAGGGGGAATTAAAAGGGGGAAAAGTGGGAATTAAAAGGGAGAAAAGGGGGAATTAAAAGGGGGGGAAGGGGACTATAAAGGAAAAAAGGAAAACGGGGAATATAAAGGAAAAAAGGGGACTACAAGGCAAAAGAGGAATGTAAAGGAAGAAACAATTATGAGGCGAAAAGAAGGGAATATGAGGAAGAAATAGGGGAGCAGAATGGAAATAAAGGGGAATCGATGGGGAAAAGGGGGAACAGAAGGAGGAAAAGGGGGAATGGAAGAGAAAAAAGAGCATTATGAGGAAAAAGAAGGGACTCCAGGGAAGAGGAAGGGCAAGGTAAGGAAAAGCAAGGGGAACACAGAGGCAAAAGGGGGACAGAAGGGAGTGTGTTCAGCACGTGGCACACAACCCCAGCACGGACTGCTCGGGAGAGCGGGGCTGGCACAGAAGGGCGACCACCAGCCAGAAGCGGCACGGAAAGCAGCTGAAGGGACGCGTGGAGACTGCACCAGCCAGCCAAACCCGCCCGGGCCGGGGGACGCAAACCGGCGCGATCCCCAGGCTGTGCCGACCAACCCGCGGCTACGGGAAGAGAAGGGGCTGTAAATGGAGCAGCAGTGGCCTCTGCACGAGCAGAGAGGGGGACAGCGCCGGAGCCCGTTAGTTACGGAGCCGCTCCGTAGCGGCACGGCCCAAGTTTACCCGGGATCTAATTTTAGGCCCCCGAGTTGTGCTGTGTTTATGCAGCCCGACGCAGCACTTCCTCCCAAAGTAAATCTTTCCAGAGAGGATAAAATCAACAGAGCCATTAGGCAGCGAGCACCGAGTGCAGCGGGGAAGCACGAACCACCCCGACGCCGCACGGGTCTCAGCCACCAAAGGGCAGAACAAACCCAGCTCAGCACCACGAGGAGCAACCCCAGACCCCGAACCCAGCAGCAGCCAGCAGCAGCCAGCAGCCCGTCCCAGCTCAGGCAGACTGCAGCAGTTAAGCCCCTGATCATCTTTAGAGGAGGTCTGATGGAGAACCTGCCTCATCCCCCCAGCCCCTGCCCTACTCCGTGGCGCTCACAGGATCCCACAACACGAGGGGCTGGAAGGGACCTGCAGAGATCACCCAGTCCAGCCCCCCGCCGCCGCGGGGTCCCCCGACCCAGTCGCACAGGGGGACAGCCAGCAGCTCCAGGGGCTGAGTGGGCAGCAGTTCACCTGAGGACACGGCTCCCCGCGCAGCAGGGCCCTACACACCTCCCCTACGTGCAAGTCCCCGTAATTAAGTCTGCGGATCTATAAGGAGCTAAAAATAATGGGATGGTTATTTCGGCGGCGGAGGCTGCGCTGTCTCTAAGGAGAATCCCCCGAGGAATGACGAAGCCGACGCTCTGCCCTACAGAGCTGCCGGCACACTGAGAGAGACCCAGGCTCTGGGGTGCCCCCGAACCCCGCAGCGGGGCTGGCGGTGCTGCCATCGCGGAGCGGGCTACGCTCCCGAGCAGGGAGGCGAGAGAAGCGGCACCACGCGGCGCACCGGGCTCTGGGGGACGCGATCTGGGCTGGGGCTGGCGGAACGCCCCGTCTCCAGGCCGTGCCAGCGCTCAGAATGGGTCGCACTGGCAGCGCCGGCAGCCCCCGCAGCCCCGTGGCACGGGCAGGTGCTCCCACAATACGAGGCCATAATTCAATCAGGCTTTGGGGCTGACGTCACGCGCCACAAAACAACCCGGGCGCTTCATGAGCAGCACCAGAACCCCCGAGATTCAATTAGGGCCTCGATGTTCCAGCAGGAGCAGACTTGGCAGCCTCCCACCCCAGCAAACCCCCCGCAGCGGGGCCGGGCGCAGGAAAAGCCGCAGCGTGCCGCACCGACCCCAGCCCCAAACCCTCAGGAGCAGGGCTTCAGCCAGACCGGCAGAGCCTCAGCTTTTATATCCCACAGAGCAAAAAGAGCTGAACCCCTCTTTTCTTAGGGGTTCCCCACGGCCCTGAGAATTCAGCTGGCTGCTTCCGTTTGTTTCCCCCCTTCTTTTTGACCCCTAAAATGATCCTGATCCTTTATGGACCCCTAAAATCATCCTGACACTTTCTGGACACCTGAAATAATCCCGCTCCTTTCCGGACCCCTAAAACGATCCTTGTCCTTTCTGACCCTTAAAATTGTCCTGATGCCTTTTGAACCCCTAAAATCATCCTGATCTTTATGGACCCCTAAAATCCCAGTTCTTTTTGGAGCCCCTAAAATTGTCTTGGTCCTTTCTGCACCCCTAAACGTATCCTTTTCCTGACCACTAAAACCATCCTGGTCCTGGTCTTTACCCCTAAAAATTGTCCCGATCCTTTCTGGAGCCCTAAAATCATCCTGATGGCTGCAGGGGTTTTTAATGCAGAGGGGGTCTGTTTGGTTGTTTTAAACCAACCTCCCTGGAAGGCCCAGGCCCAGCCCACCAGGAAGGTCAGAACTCCAAGGTCAGACCCTCCTGCGGCACCAAGACCCTGATCCACGGGATCCAACTGACCCCGCTGTGGGGGACCAGAAGGGCTCCCCAAGAGCACTGGGCAAAGGCAGCGGCGCTGGGGAGAGGCGGCGCTTCCCAACCTGCTCGAGACCCAGCCCGGGCAGCAACGGGGAGCAGCTCCCCCCTGGCACTGCTACCAGGAGCAGGTTGGAAGGGCGCCGCTACGCGGTGGCCATCGCAGGGAGCTCCTGCCCAGAGGCAGCTCTCTGCACCCCAAAGGGGCTCTGAGCGCACGACGCCCGCCGAGTGACGCCAAGCTGGAGGGCGCTCGGCTTCATGAGGGCAGGTGGAGTGGGTTTTACCCAGTGGTTACTAGTTCAGCCTGAACACCGCTGCGTGTAGTTACTGAGGGGTCTTGTTTTAACCGCTGGGGCTCCTCCTGGCTTCTGGGAGCTCCACGGAGCCCCCCGAGACAGGTGGCTCATGCCGTGGCCGCGTGGCCAGCAGCACACGTACGGGACACACGGCTCCTCTCCCCGACGGCCGCACGCCGCACCCCGGATTCACCCGAGCACCACGAATCCATGGATGTGACCGGGGATCCGTCTCACCTGGCTGTCAGCAGCCCGCCCGCAGCAAGCCCCGGCGCAGCCGGCCCCGGCGCATCGCCGGCGCTGTGGCAGGGAACAGGCGCTGCCAGCGAATGACTCAGACTCTGCTCTGAATGGCCAGCGAATGACTCACGATGCTGCTCTGAAAGGCCTTGGGGCAACCTCAGTCTCCTCTACCAGCCACCAGCAGCCCCAGGAGCTGCAGGCACCTGATTTCTGAGAGGCTGCGTCGCGCCAGCTGCAAAACAACAGGCTGTGACGCAACGCTCCGCGCTCCAGAGATGCAACCGCTGCCCCCTGCGCCGCTGTCGCTCACCCTGGGTGAAAGATGCTCAGTCCATCCAAACACGGCCCCTGCTCCCTGTTGAACAGCCTCAGGCCCCTTCTCTCCAGCTCAGGGGAGCTGATCCGAGGACACCCCGCTATCAAACACCCGCAGCCCCGCGGCCATCAGGGCTTCCAACCCTCTGCTGGGCTCTGCACAGACACCCGCTTCCAGATACTAAACCTAGTTTACCAGGAGGAGTAACTGTCTGCTGTGCAGAGCTTGGAGCGCCTTTTGTTCAGCGCAGCAGATGAAAATAAAAAGAGGAGGGGAAAGGGGGGCTGGGGGCTGATCTGAAGCTCAAGCCACAACCGTCTGTGCGTTTCGGAGCGGCTCAGACACCGGCTCAAACCCTCTCGCTTCCCAGCGAAGGGAAAGGCCACCAAGTGACTCCCAGCCTCCGGGACGCGGGGGGACGCCGAATCGAACGCCCTGCCTGCTCTGCAGCAGCCAGGGAAACAGAGGGGAGGACTGGCGTGACCCGGCGCTCACGGGGCGCCGCAGGCTGGGGGCTATCCGTGCCCGCAGGACGACCCTGGGGTGCTCAGCGCGGCTTTGGGGGGACGTAACGGGGAGAGGCCAGGCTGTTCCTCACACCCTCCCCGACGCCTTTGCGCTCCCCGAGCTCCGTCCTTCCTCCTGCCTCGACCCCACGTCAGCCCCGAGGTCGCGCGTTTCACTGACCCAGCTACCTCCCACCCAGCAAAGGAGCGAGCCGGCCGCCCGCGCCGCTGCGGAACACGGCAGAGGCCGGTCGGAGCGTCTCCTCCAAGTGACATTTGGCTGGAGCCTGGCCCCGAGCATCCCCCAGTCTCTCCGACAGCTAATGCGCGGGCTGGTGAATTATTAAATACGGGCAGGGTCAGGACGAGGTAGACACGCAACCAGCGGGCCGCGAGAGGCAGGGGCCGCCCTGCTCTGGGAGCAGGCTGCTCGGAGCCCTTCTGGGAGAGGGCCTCCTCCACTGATAAGGTCCCTCCATCAGAAACCCAGGGGATTCATGAGCTAAATCCCGAGAGAAGACCTTTGGTGATGGGTTTGGGGGAGCTGGGTTCACGGTTGCACCTGATGACCTTAAAGATCTTCCCCAGCCTAACTGGATCTGTGGGACCATCCTGTGCAGGACGCCCCCGGCTCACCCCCGGGAGCGGGGCGCCAGCTCCCCAGTAACCAACCTGTCTGTCAGAACTGAACATCCAGCGGCTCCACGGCGGCCAACGCGAACCCCACGGCAGCGTGGGTCTCCTCCTGCCCCCACAGCTCCCTCTGCGCCAGGATGAGGAGGGGAGGAGGATCGAGCAAGTAAACAGGGCTGGGAGGAGGACCGGGTGCCTCCTCTTCTGGATCGCAATTGCGAAACACTCGGGATGGGACGCAGGGAGGCCAGCGGCTGCCCTCGTGTCTCTGCCCCGAGGGTTTTGCAATGGGAGAGCACAGGAGGGAGCGGAGCCCCCGGCCACCCCGCAGAGCCACCTCGGTCACCCCACCAGCCACGGAGCCGCCGCAAGGAGCGACTCCCTGATGCACACGGCTCGAATTCCCAGGGTGCGGGGTCTGTTCGGCGGGATAACCCCCAAAACTAGAGGCGGGCTCCCCACAGCCTCCCTGGGAAAGGGTCTGTTCCCGTCCTGACACCTGGAGCCCGTCAAGCACCGCGGTGAGCCCAGAGCTTCCGACGGATCCACCGGGAACGGCACAGTTCCGCACCCTTCCCGCGCGGCCACGGAGCTCAGACACACCCTGAAATTGGCCACCATCTACTCCAAAGCGGGGGAAAGGGCTTCCACGCGGGATCGGGGTTTCCCCAGGTACAGGTGTCTTGAGCTCTAACCCCGCTCCAAGCTCCAGTCTCCAACGGCCTTGGCAGCGCCTCCGCTTCCCCAGCGCTGGCTGCGCGAGCCAAGGCTGCGTGGGAAACTAACGGGAAGAGCTGGGAAGGGCTGGGGAAATCGATCTGCTTGGGAGAAACAAAAAGGGAAAGGAAAGAGGATGGAGAAAGGAAGGGGGAAAGGAAGAAGGAAAGAAACCACAAGAGGGAAGGAAGCAGGGAGAAAAATGGAGGGATACGGGAAGGGGAGAGGGAGGAGAAAGGAAGGAAGAAAGCAGGAAAAACAAAGGAAAAGAGGAAGGAAAATGGAGGGGAAAAGGAAGGAGAAAGGATGGGGAGAAAGAAGGAAAAATGAGGGAAACGGGAAAGAGGAAGGGCCAGAGGAAGAGGCAGAGGAAGGGGGAAAGCAACAAGGAAGACACGCAGAAGGAAAAAGGAGGGAAATAAAGAAACTGAAGAAGGAGCCCCCCTGCTCTCTCCTGGGGGCTGCGCATTGTTCAGCTTCAGTAACAGGTACTAAATCACTCCGCAAGGCCAAATGGGACCCGAGGTGACTCCAGGGGAGGCTTTCCCTGCAGAGAGCCCCATTCCAGAGGTGCCCAGCTCTCCCCGCTCGGGTCAGAGCCCCTGGAGCAGCCGGGCTGGCTCGTCCGGGCTCTCTGCTGAACACCTGCAAACATCAAACGCAACCTCTGGTCCTTCCCCGGGCTCACAAAAGCCTTTCATGTGAAAAATGCTCACGGGAACGTCCCGCCGGGGCTCAGGTTTCACTCCTGCCTTCCCTCAGCAGGCGGGAGCGCAGGAATCCTGCCCGCGCCCCACTGCCGGCCGCCCCACGCCCCGGCACCCAGCGCTGCTTGGGGAGCGGGCTGGGCGACCACACTGCCCGAGGAGCGGCCACCGCGCGGCCCTGCTTGGCTCTGGGGGCTTTCTGATCTCTTTCCTGACCCCACAAGAGGAGTTTGAGGTTAAGGCGGAGCACTGACCCCGGCGCATCCCCGCCTCGGTGTCCAGCACTCGTGAAGGAGGCTGGTTCAGGGAAGGTCAAGCTCCAACTCCACCACAGGCTGCTGGCCACCCCGATCACCGCGAGGACGACACAGAGCCCCGGGCCCACAGGCGATTCACCGGCCACCCCTCCGGCCACCCCCTGCAAAACTCTCCACCGAGACCCAAGTGACAGAGAGTCACAAGGCGAGCTCGGGATGCCTTCCCCACCGAGGAGCCCTGCATCCTCCAGCGGCAGAGACGGCGCGTGCCAGCGCTACTCCGGCCCCTCACCTTCCCCAGCCGCCCGCAGCTCGCTGGGGCGCTTCTGTGCCTGAAACCACGCGGTCCGTGTTAGCCAGAGCCCTGGCAGACAACACACGCCAGCAGAAGGGCTCCGCGGACGGGGCTGCCAGAGCACCGATCAGCCGCGACTCCCAGCACACCGCTGGCAAGCGCCCGGCGCCGGCCGCAGCATCGAGCGGTCCGTGAGCGTGACAAACGGATTCGTCCGGCACAGCCGCCCCCCGCGGCCCCCCAGCGCAACCAGCGGCCCTCAAAGGCGGGCAACGGCGCGGAGACGGGACCCAAACCTTTGGCTCACGAGGAAAATTCCGCCTGGGAAGCTGTTCACACCCGGCAGGGGAACTGCCCGAGCCACCGCGCTCCTCGCGCGACCAACGCGGCAACGACGGCACGGCCCCCCCGGTTCTCTGCTTGGCTCAAACACACAGGCAGCGCCGGCAGTGGGATCCCCAACACGTCCCCCGCAGGCTCCCTCCTCACCAGGAAGCTGCTCCCTGGCAAAACAAAGTTAACTGCTGGTGCCGGAGAACACGACGCCGGCCACCGAGCTCCCGCAACGGCGCAGGCTGCCAGCCCCAGCGCAGGGCAGCTGGGGGACGGGTCTGCACCCCATCACAGCGAAGCCTTGTCCGAGCTCACCGACCGCCTCACTCAGCCCAGTCCTCAGCCTCTGAGCCACCCCGCTGCGCCCGGAACCCCTTAAGCCAGCGCCAGAGCTCTGCCCTGTCCTCCTCCTCGTTCGTCAGGACTCCACAAATGCCGAGTTCCACCACAGAGACCCCCGCGTCCCCTCTGGCATCCAGCGGGGCTCTCAGAGAGGCAGGAGCTGCCCCTGGCAGTGCTACCGCGGCCACACCAACCGTCCTGCAAACACACCAGCCCTCCGTCCAGCCCGCAGCGGCTGCCAAGGGCTTAGCGAGGGGGAACACCCTCCTGCCTTCCACCAGGGAAACCGGACCCAAGGATGTGAAACCAGCCCCCAAAAGCCACGCCAGCAGCACACGGGGCGACCTGGGATGCCGAGGAGCTCCTCTGCCCGGAGCAGGCTGGGGTTTAGGCTCCGAGAGCTGCTGATCTGTTCGTTTTCCTCCCGCTTCCCAACGTTTCCTCGCAGGCAGCCGATCAGTTTCTCGGCTCTGCCGCACAGAAGCAGCTCAAACTGTAAATAAAACCCTCTGCGCATTAAACAGTGAAACCATCTCACCTCCGGCTGCAAGTTTAGGGTCTTTTCAATCTGGAAATAGGGTGAAAACATCCGAGCCCGGCGGAAACCCCAATAACAACAACAACAACCACCACTACCACCAGCACCACAACCACGACGACAACAACAGCACAAACAGCCAGCGCCGCGGAACCATTCGGCTCCAATCTGAGCGGATCTGCTCCCCACGAGAGATTAAAACCGCGAGCAGCAGCACCACAACAAAGGTAACGCCTGCGGAGGCGCGACTCCGCGGCAGCGGGGCCGGCGCGCGGGGCACCGAGCCCTCGGTACATACTTGAGCCACTGAAATGTCCGCTCGCCAAGGAAGTCGGTCCATTTTTGCCGCTGCTCACCGGAGGTGAAAACATCTAGAGGGTGGAAATAAAGGAGAAGAAGAGGCCGTTACTCGAGGAGGAAAACCTCGAGCCCTCCGGCGGGCACGAAGTTCCTCTCCCGCCCGCGCCCCAAACTACGCGAGGAGTTGCTCTGCCGCGAGGCAGGGACCTGGAGAGCCGGTCGGGATTCCTTCCAGCCCAGCCCAGCCCCAGCAGCACGGCCCCACACGGCTCTCTGAGCCGCCCCGGTCCCCAAAGGCAGCGCGAAGCAATAAAAATCAAGTTTGGGGGGGTCTAGGGGGAGTTTTGGGTCGAAACCTTGGCCGTCAGCGTAGCAGCGTCCATCTGCAGCCCCGCTCCAGGCTCTGCCCGTCACACGGGCACCCGAGTCATCGCAAGAGGGATAATAGCGCAAAGTGCCACCTGCCCTAAATTCCCATCTCGCCTCTGCCACCAGAGCCAGGGGAAGCAGAGGCTCTCCCTCTCCCTCCCT
>VXBP01003036.1:508577-525693 GCA_013400115.1 Rhinopomastus cyanomelas | reverse complement strand
TTTTTCCTTATTGCCCCTCCTCTACTTGTTTATTTTATTCTTTATTAATTATATTTATCAATTGATTTTTCCTTATTGCCCCTCCTCTACTTGTTTATTTTATTCTTTATTAATTATATTTATCAATTGATTTTTCCTTATTGCCCCTCCTCTACTTGTTTATTTTATTATTTATTAATTATAGTTATCAATTGATTTTTTCCTTATTGCCTCTCCTCATGTATTTCATTATTTATTTTATTTTCCGATCACTTTTTCTTTATTGCCTGTCCTCTACGATTTATTGATTTTATTTATAGGTCGATTTTTTTCCTCGTTGCCTGTCCCCAACTTGTTTATTTTATTATTTATTAGCTTTATTTATCAATTACCCCTTATTTATTTATCGCTTTCCTCCCTTAACTCCCTTTTGTTCGTTCATCCATTTTATTCATTGATTTGTAGTTACTGCTTTTTCGCTTATTTTTTTTACTCCTTGCTCCTTTTTTACTCATTTCTAAAAACTATTTTATTCATTAATTCTTACCGATTCTGTATTTTTTACTTATTTGTATTGTTTTTGATTTCTTGCTGAGTTTTACTCAGATTTTACTTACTAATTTTATTTGTCACCGGCTTGATTAAGTATTCACTCAACTTTTATGTATTCATTTTAGTTACCACCCATTTGATTAAGTATTCCTTTATTTCGTGGTTATTAATTCTATTTCTAATTTATTAATTAAGGGAACCAAGTGGAGGATGAGGGCGCCTGGGGCAGGGGGAGGCCATGGAGCCCACTGGGGACAGGGCGCAGGGTGCAGGTGGTAATGAGTGGGGCTCTGGGGACCCCATTTGTCCCCCCAGAGCCCACCCAGTGACGCTGAGAGACCCTCTGTGGTGTCGCAGAGAGACCCCCCAGCCCTTTGTGCTCCCATGGCACCGCCTCCAGTGCAGGTGGTGGGGGCCAGGCCCGCAGTCCCGGTGCAGGTGGTGGGGGCCAGTCCAGCAGCCTCCAGTGGGAGGGCAGAGCAGGATGCGGGATCTGCTAGTCCTGGGTTCACCGAGGCCTAACTAAGCCTAAGGTGATTTGATGTCACCAGGAACCGAAGCATCAGCAGCCCTGAAGGACCACAAAGACAGAGGCAAAACCAGGGACCTACTGACCTCGGAAGGACGTGGTGCAGGTGAGCCCCGGGGTGCCGACAGGGCTGCTCTCGCCTCTGTGCTCCTGTCCTCTCTGGGGCCATCGAAACGGGGCGTCACAAGCCCTGAGCGCGCGCCCGTTCCCCTGCGGATGCTCCGTATGGATCCGCAGAGCGACCCCGGACGGTCTGTCCCGATAAACGACTGAGGTCTGGAGACTCGGCCCGGAGCCCTCAGAGAGGTGACGGAGCAGAGCGAGGGTCCAGGGGGATCCCCCAGCCTGAACCTGCTGGCGTCCAGCATCAGACCAGGATCGAGAACCTGAGAGGCTTCCGGAAGCTTCGTGCTTCCTTGTTGCTCTGGTTCCTTCAGGAAAACAAGGAGGAACCCGGAACTCTGGTGGAAGAACTTGCCTTGGTGACAGCAGGGACTGACCTGGGGACTTCAATGGGACCTTCTCCTGGGACTGCTGCAGAGAGCCCAGCGCGGAGCCACGGGGGCGATGGAGGGAGGGGAGCATCTCCCTGCTGAGGAGAGGCTGAGGGAGCTGGGGCTCTGCAGCTCAGGGGCTGCCCAGGGGGGTGGTGGAGTCTCCTTCTCCAGAGGCTTCACTAAGTGGGGAGGGACTGGGATCCTTCACTAAATGGGAAGGGACTGGGATCCTTCACTAAATGGGGAGGGACTGGGATCCTTCACTAAATGGGGAGGGACTGGAATCCTTCACTAAATGGGAAGGGACTGGGATCCTTCACTAAATGGGGAGGGACTGGGATCCTTCACTAAATGGGGAGGGACTGGGATCCTTCACTAAATGGGGAGAGACTGGGATCCTTCACTAAATGGGGAGGGACTGGGATCCTTCACTAAATGGGGAGGGACTGGGATCCTTCACTAAATGGGGAGGGACTGGGATCCTTCACTAGGTGGGAAGGGACTGGGATCCTTCACTAAATGGGAAGGGACTGGGATCCTTCACTAAATGGGGAGGGACTGGGATCCTTCACTAAATGGGAAGGGACTGGGATCCTTCACTAAATGGGAAGGGACTGGAATCCTCCACTGCTGAAACTTCCAGGGATTAAAAAGACAGGAGGAGCCGAGAAGCCTCCGGAGCAGCAGCTCAAAGCCCAGTCCCCTTCCAAGAGGAGGCTGCCAAGGGGCCGCGACGTGTCCTGAGGGACCCGTCCACGTCCTGTGAGGCAGCTGGAGAACCCCTTGTGCGCTTCCACCGCTGCCTCGGAGGGGCCGTAACAGGTCTGGAAACAACGAGGGATCTTATCTGCACGTGGGCTGCCAAGCCGCAGGGCCTGGAGAGTGTCACGGCGCTCTCGGGGGAGCGGGGATGTGCCGCTTCCAGCGCGTCAGGAGATGGAGAAGACAGAGGAACCCTCCCGCCTTGCTGCTCGCTGGGGTCGGCGGGTGCCGGTGGCGAAGGGGTGATGAGCGGCGGCGCCGGCACCGTCTCACTCCCACAGCAGAACGGAGCCAAACTGGTGCCTCGTGCCTCTAGTGCCAGCCCCGGGTGGGAACCAGCCTCGTGTGGTGCCCCGACAGTGCCCGGGTCGTGAGGGCAGCCCAGCCCGGAGGTGTTTCTTGCAGCAGCAGGTGCCTCTCACGTTGGAGCGCCCGGGGAGAAGGAGCGTCCCCTGCAAGCAGGCTGCTCCGTGAGAGCTGGACAGGCTGGAGAGCTGGGGGGAGACACTGCACGGACTGGAGCAAGGGCAGGGGAGAGGCTGGCAGCTGGGCACGAGCAGCCCCAGGGACCAGGGCAGGTGGGGACAGACCTGCTGGAGAGCAGCGGAGGAGAGGGGGACCTGGGGGTGCTGGTGGCCAGCGGCGTCGCCCTCTGGTGGCCAAGAAGGCCAATGGCACCCTGGGGCGGATCAGAAGGGGGTGGGTAGCGGATGGAGAGAGGTCCTCCTCCCCCTCCGCTCTGCCCTGGGGAGACCACAGCTGGAATCTTGTGTCCAGTTGTGGGCCCCTCAGTCCCAGAAGGACACAGAGCTGCTGCAGAGAGCCCAGCGCAGAGCCACAGAGATGATGGAGGGAGGGGAGCATCTCCCTGCTGAGGAAAGGCTGAGAGAGCTGGGGTATTGGACCGGGTGATCTTTTGAGGTCCCTTCCAACCCCTAATGACTGGATCTAGGGGACCCTGCTGTGGCAGGGCGATGGGGCTGGGTGATCTCTCGAGGCCCCTTCCACTCGCCAGTGCTCCGTGAGCGTGAAGCCTCCTGGCCGAGGGCGGAAGGCGGTTGCTCCTGCTGCCTACAACCTTCTCCCCGCGCGCTCTGGATGTGGCCACCGAGCTGCCTGGGGGTTGGAACCACACAGGATCTGCCTTAGGGAGCGCCGCCGCGCAGGAGATCCTCGGGGAGCCTCACCGCGTCCCCGACACCGCCTGGCCGGCCCCTAATCTAATTAGGGGCTGACGTGCCAAAGAAATGCGCGGAAATCAGCGCAGAGAGGGATGAAGATGCCGGTAATTGAGGGGATCCATGGTGCCTGGATTAGCTGTTTCCACAATCAGCGGCTCGAATCGGCCCCTTGACAGGCGGCGCCGGGAAGAATGGAGGGCTGGGGGCACCGGGGAAGCCGCCGCTCTAAGTGCATTACGGGGGCGGCAGGAAGAGCCACGGGTTTCGGCTAACGGGATTGTGGGCCCGCTGGCCCGCCCGGCGCTGCGCCGGTCTCATTGCCAAGTTAAGCTCCTCGTGTGCAGCCGGCGATGGGGGTACCAGCCCCTGCCCGCACGCAGGGGCTGGGCTCAGGTTTTGGGGCTTCCTCGAGCATCGAGGGGTGTGGGCACAGCTCTGAGAGAAGGGGCTGCTTTGCTGTTGATCAGCCCCTCATCCCACCCCTGCTTCCCCTGATCACAGACGCATCAAGGGTTGGGAGAGACCTCGAAAGGTCATCCAGTCCAACCCCCTGCCACAGCAGGATCCCCTGGATCCAGTCATGAGGGATCAAAAGGGACCTCAAAAGATCATCCCGTCCAACCCCCGCCACAGCAGGATCCCCTGGATCCAGTTGCACAGGAACAGTCCAGGGGGGTTTGAAATGTCTCCAGAGAAGGAGACTCCACAGTGTCACGGAGATCAGGAGCTTGGGGACAGGGTTTGATGTTGGGACCATTGGGTTCATGGTTGGACTGGACCTTGAAGGTCCCTCCCAACCCAAACGAACTCTCTGATTCGCTGCTGCTCCCCAAGAGCTGAACTTTCCACAGCCCAAGTCTCCACTGGGGCTCCCGGGCAGCCCCTTGCAGGGCTCTGGCCCCCTCGCCGGGAAGAAGGTCCTTCTCACACTGACGTGGAACCTCCTCTGCTCAGCCCACCCCCGGCGCCGGGGGCTGCAGGCTGCACCCAGAGCCACCTCTCCCTGCTGCAGGGAGAAGCTCTCTGCTCTATTTAAGGCACAAGCTGGCTCGCTGCAGCCCCAGCACCGCGGGGAGAGGAGCTGGAGGTGCTCCCTGGTGCTACCTACGCGCGGAGCTGGGCCACCAGACTTGCGCTGCTCGCGCAGGCTACTAGCTTCGCTGGCGGATCAGCCCCAGCCGGAGCGAGCTCGGTGCCAGCCGCTCTTCCCCTCCTCTCCCTCTCGGATAATCCGCCCTGTGGGATGGAGCCTCTACTTCAGCAGCTGCCGTAGGGATCAGAAGCGTGCCCGGTGCCGGGCGTTAGAAGTAGCTCTGCTGAGAAAAGGAGCCAGCAGTCGGGCTGCTCCGAGCCGCCGGGAGCAGCCGAGCGGGCGGCAGCGCCGGATCGCTCAGAGAACCCCACGGCTGTGGCAGCGATGGAGCACCCCGCGCCGGGCTCAGCCAATGGCCGTCGGCACCTGGAGGAGCCGGAGCGGCACGGCTGGCTCCCTGCTCCAAGACACCCGGGTACCCAGCCCAGCTCCTTGTGCCCTGGCTGATCCCAGGATCCGAGCTCCTGAAGCACTCGGGGACCTCTGCAGCCCTCGTCAGGACATGGGACTGCTGGGGAGAGCAGGGTGGCCAGGAGCTAGCACTGGGCCCTGCTGGCCGAGAAGGCCACTGGCATCCTGGGGTGGATCAGAGTGGGGTGCTTAGCAGGTGGAGAGAGGTTCTCCTCTGCGTCCGCGGCAAGGAGTGGAGCCGGGCAGGAGCGCGGGGCGCCCGTGGCAGTGCTGAAGGGGCTGATCGACGCCTGAACCCTCGGCACAGGGAGCCTGGAGGGTGCCGAGCGGGGCGCAGCAGCTCGCGGGGCTGCCCTGCGCTCCTGGCACCGACTCTGCGGCTGGCACCAGCCAGCAGCTCGTCTCACCCTGGAGAACCTGCTCCCGTCTCGGCCCAGCCTCGCGGCGCCCGGCGGGCAGACCCGAGCTCCTCCACCGAGCGAGAACACGGCCGCTCTGGGCCCTGCGCTGCCTCCCAGCCTCTCGTGTGGGCACGGGCAGGCAGCCCGCGCCTCCGCTGCCAAGGAACAGGCAGTCTAGAGCCTTCTGCTCCGCGCTCGCCAGGCAGCCTGGCGCATCCGCTCCCCAGCCCGCCGCTCGAGGCGGAGCGGCCGCAGCCTCTCCGGAGGCAGCCCCCTCCCCACAGAGGAGCCGCTCGGAGGACACTCGGGGCTGACACGGACGCACCGGCATCACTCCACGGGCGCTGGGGCTCTCCGAGCGGGGCGACACCCCGTGCGGGCCGAGCGGAGAGGCTCCCGGCGCTGCGGCTGCTCCCACGGGCGAGCTCTGAGGGCAGCGGGCTCCTGTCCGGCTGCGCAGAGCCGGGCGCAGCTTCGCCTTCCTCCACCGAGTCCGGCACGGCGAGCACAGGGCCGTGGGCTTCGCAGCACCGCAGGGAAGGTCTGTCCTCCCTTCGGCTCCCAGGAGCGCCCCAGCCGCGGCTCCAAAGCAGCGGCTCTGACGTTCCCTGAGCTGGCTCAGTTCTCTCCCCTCCCCAGGTCCGTTCTCTCTGCGCAGCAACTCCCTCGTCAGCAGAACCCGAGGGCTCTCTCTTCCAGCCCAGCCTGTGAGAAGAACATTCTCTGGGTACAAGAAACCCTGGGATCATCGAATCATCCAGGTTGGAGAAGACCTCCGGGATCATCGAGCCCAACCATCAGCCCTACTCTGCAAGGTCACCCCTAAAGAAGATCCCCCAAAGTCCAAGTGACTTTTGAACTTATCCAGGGATGGGGACTCATCATGTGATGATCACAGAAGACATCAGAGGGGTCTCAGTGAGAGGACCCAATGCCTCACCCTGGGGCAAAGGGAGAGGGCACCGCAGCACTGAGACGGGACCAAGGCAGCTGATCAGGAAGAGGATTTCTTGCCCCAAACCTCTTTGCTTGGAAGAGACCTTGAAGATCATCAAGTCCAACCTGGACTTGATCGGGGGTTGATCATCAAGACCAACCAGCGCTGCCAGGTCACCCCCAACCCACCTCCATCAGCACCAGGTCTGCCTGGGCCAGGGTTTGGTCGCCCTGTGCCGGGCTTTGGTCGCCCTGCTGGTCTGTTAGGCTGCAGAGATCCTGGGGGTCCTGCTGCAGCAGGGGGACTGGACTGGAGGGTCTTTCGAGGTCCCTTCCAACCCTCGTGTTCCGGGAGTCTCCTGAGCCGCAGCTCTCCGGCTGCTGCTGCCTTCCCCGGGCAGCCCCGGGGAGGTCTGGCCAGCCTGGGGGCCTCTTCACCAGCCGGCAGCCGCTGCTTCACCCCAGGTCCACTCGCTGATGGTGAACACATCTGCCTCAGGTTCTGCTTTGGCCACGTGTGTCCCCTCACCCCTCTCTGGCCCCAAGCTGTGGCCTCCACCCTCACACTGGAAATCAGGGAATCAGAGAAGCACAGAGGGTCTTCAGCTGGAAGGGACCTTTCCAGGCCACAGAATGACTCTGGTTGGAGCAGACCCCTGGGATCATCGAGTCCAACCATCTACCCTGCCTCGCACGTTCACCCCTAAACCTCATCCCTCAACACCTGCAGCTGCACTGAACAGGGACAACTCCAACGAGCTCAGGTTGCTCAGGTACCCCCAGGGTAGAATCAGCTCCAGGAACTGCCCATGAGCACTCCGGAGGCTCCTCAGTTCCTCCATCCTACTTCAGCCCCTTCATCCTACACAGAATGAGGGTGATTCTGTGATCATCCTACAGCAGAGCTGTGGTCGGTGCTTCCAGACACCAGGAACCAGAGCTGTGAGCTCCTTCAGAATCACAGAGCATTAGGGATGGGAAGGGACCTCCAAAGACCATCCAGTGCCGTCCCCCCTGCCACAGCAGGATCCCCTAGATCCAGTCATTAGGGGTTGGAAGGGACCCTGGAAGATCACCCCGTGCCGTCCCCCTGCCACAGCAGGATCTCCTAGATCCAGTCATTAGGGGATGGAAGGGACCTCAAAGACCATCCAGTCCTGTCCCCCCACCGCAGCAGGATCCCCTAGATCCAGTCACCAGATGCAGCCTCCAGGAGCTGCTCGAGAGGGCGGGCAGGGAGCTCTCCCCGCAGCACCCGACGTGCGGCTCCGCAGCGGGAACGCGGGGCCCTTGCTCACCCCCGCTGGCCGTGTTGTCTGTACAAGCAGCGCGGGGGAGCTGAAAAGGTTGAAAAGAAATGAGGGATTAGGCGCCGAGAGCGAGGCGCTGGCGGGAGGGCGCACAAAGGCGAGCTGCATCTGGCTAGCGCCCGCCCGCCGAAGGCTCCTGCATACTAAACGCTGCCCTCGCTTTGTGCACGTCGAGGCGCAGGCGACGCGTCTGAGGGCAGAGCGGCGGCGCCCCCCGGTCACTTCAACAACTGTTTAACCTCGGGGCACGTCCCGAAGGTCTCAGCCAGCCCTCTCTGAGCCCGTGGGGGTCCCGGAGGTGCTCGGAGCTCTGCGCGGGGCTTTCTCACGGCTCCGAGGTCCGGTGCGGGTCAGGGTGCCGACGCCACGCAGACTCACGTCGTCCCGGGAGCTGCTTCAGCCGAGCGGACTTGTCCTTCTCCAGGTGCCTGTGGAGGAGCTCCCAGGGCGCCGACGGGGGTGCAGCAGCAGGCTGGGACCTCACAGCCCGAGTCTGAAGATCTGCCGGGAGAGTCGGGCTTCGAGTGAGTCCGCAGGGCGGCCGCGATGCCACCAGCTGGCAGCTCAAAGCTCCCGAGGCCGGCTCTTGGCATCTCCCTGCCGAGCAGCAGAGGAGCTGCCGGAGCTGCCTGCCCTCGGGTCTGCACCCAGAAGCTGCGGCGGCGCCTCTGCCCGTGTCCTCCTGCGGGCTCCGGCAGGAGCACGGAGGCTGAGCCGCGGCCACGTCCCCCGGCGCCAGGGAGAGCTGCTCGCCCCTTCCCCAAGACCAGAGGGCTCTGGCACGCACCCTCCCGAAGCTTTAAGGTTTTACCTGGGATTGTGTTTTGGGGCTAAAACAGCCCCAGCTGCCCGCTTTGCTCTGTTTCATTTGCGGTAGGTCAGTGCAATAGCTGATCGATCACCAGTTAAACCCAGTTCAGCTGGGCGGCAGGCACCAGAGCCACCCCAGTTTGGGCTCAGCCGGCTGCCGGTGCTGCTGGTTTACAGGGGGTGGCAGGGTCAGGCTGCTCTTCCCACTCCCAGCTCGTCCCAGCCCCTCTCCCGGGGGCAGCCGGGCCAGTGGGGCTCAGGGGGGCTGCGGAGCGCCGGCCGCCCCCCCGGTCCGGCCCGAACCCCCTCTCCGTGCGCCGAGGGGAGGGCGTTTCGCGCAGCCCGAGCCCGGCGCCGCTCTCCTCTGCCAAGCACCTGCGCGGGGCTGCAGCTGCACTAGCCCACGGGGCCGGCGACGGCTCGTCAGCGCAAGCCCAGCCCCGGACCCACCGTGCGGCGGTGCTGGGGGATGCGGCGGCGTCACCCCGTGAGGACGAGGGGCTCTTCGGCATCTCCTGCCGCGGTGCAGCTGGTGCCCCCGAGCCAGTGGGCTCCCTCCCCGGAGTCACGGACCCACCGGACCGTCCGGGCGGGGTCGAGCCCAGCTCCCGGCTCTGCCCTATAGGGTTAGGGCTGCTCCCCACCCCTGGCAGTGTCCGGGGCGGGGGGCACCCTGCTCTGGTGAGAGGCGCCGCTGCCCCTGGCGGGGGGCTGGCGCCGGGGGAGCTCTGAGCTCTCTTCCAGCCCGGCCCCGCCTGGGCTTCGAGGAATCCCTGCCCTCCCAGGCGAGGGGCGATGACCCGCGGCGACGACGGTGGTGGTGGGGTAGAGCTGCCGAGGGGACCCGCTGCTCCGCCCGGAGAGGGGCTCTGCCCGCGCAAGAGCCGGCGCAAGCGACGGGGCGGGCAGCGGTGCTCTGGCTGCATCCAGGCCGGGGCCGCCCGCAGCCGGGGGCGACGCTGGGGAGGCGCTTTGCTGGGTCCCATTGCCCTGGCACCTCTGAAACCGGGGGAGAGAAGGGGAGCGACCCGCATCAGCCCCCAGCCAGCCACAGTTTGGGGGGAATCTCTGTGATCAGGTCAGAGCAGGCAGACCCGGACCCGGACCCGGCCAGCCTAGCTCGCTCCGCGTTCTCGCCTCTTCCTCGCTGCCCCCCTTCCTCCTCTCCCCCTCCCGTCTCTCTCGCCTCCCTCCCTCCCCGCTCCCCCCTCTCTCGTTTATCGCTAAACCCGAGTTCTCCGCGCTCCAGATGCAGCCGCCCCATAAAGCAGAGCTGGAACGAGGCAGCGAAATTGCCGCAGCCCGTAATGTCTCCCCATAACCCTGAGCAGAAGAGGCGGGGGGCGTCGCATCGAGCTCCTCTTCCCCGTCAGGGGTCCCCGGAGCTGCGCGGCCGGTAAACGCGACAGCGGCTCGGCTTATTAAATTTGCAGGCGCGGGATGCGCGGAGGAAGCTCCGCGGAGCCGCTGGAAGAGGTTGGGCATCGCTCACAGGCAGCCGGTGGCTGAAGGCTCTGCGGCGGGTGGCGGCTGCCAGCGCCGCTCCCGGTGCCCGTTCGCACGCTGAGTTACGGCTTCCCTCCTCCTCCAGCGCTCCGGCGGGACTGCCGGGCTCGCCGCATCCTCCCTGCCCACATCTCCACCTGCACCGCGACTGCGGCTCCTGTCCCCGCGCAGCCCCCCGCAGCCCGCGGCAGCTCCCTCCCCACCGCGGGAGCGTGGGGCTGAGCGGGGCCGCTGTGCGGGCCGGAAGGAAGAGGCCGTCCCGGTGGGTGGCTAGTGGCAGGGGACCGAGCAGGGCACCTCTGCAGGGCAGGCGCTGGGCGCTGCGAAGGGGAGGGAGTCTTTGCGGGACTGGGACCTGCTGCAGGATCCGCTCGTGGCAGGGGGCTGGCCTGGGCGGCCGTTAGAGGTCCCTTCCGACCCCATGGGTCTACGACCCCGTGAGCCGGTGCTTCAGTGGCCCCATGGTCCCCCGATCCAGTGATCCGATGGTTTGATGGTTCAATGACCCTGTGACCCAGTGGCTCTACAATCCAATGAATCTCTGATCCAGTGGCTCTCTGATTCTACGCTCCGATGATTCTATGATCCTGTGACTCCATGACTCCATGATCCTGTGGTCCTACGATTCCCTGATCCCAGAGGCAATGACCCCACGGTGCCATGACCCCATGATCCTACACATGGGCTGTCCGAGGTCACCCTGGGACCCGTTGCCCCCCTGCCAGCGCCTAGGCCGGCGGAGGTTAGCTGGAAGGCGGCGCGGGGAGAGCAGGGGACGAGCACGGCCGCGAGACGCCTCTTCCTCCGGTGAAGTGGAACCCAGCCGCTGTAGCTGCGCCCCGTGACTGCCGCCTGCTTCCTGCCGCCTGATTAAGCCGCCTCGTCCCGGCTCCAAGGGCAGGAACCAGCGGCTTCCCACGGGGCGCAGCGTGGGACGGGAGCTGGCGCGCCCCGGCAGCTCCTGCTCACCCCACACACACCATCCCTGGCCGTCCTCCTCCAGCAGCCGACCCTCCCCCCTGACCCCCGTGGGAGCTGCCTCCTCCCCCCTGACCCCCGTGGGAGCTGCCTCCTCCCCCCTGACCCCCGTGGGAGCTGCCTCCTCACCCCTGACCCCCGTGGGAGCTGCCTCCTCAGATGCAGGATCCAGATGTAGGATGTAGATGTGGGATCACATGGGATCCGTTTAGGGGTGACCTTGTAGAGTAGGGTTGATGTTTGGACTCGATGATCACGGGGGTCTGAAGGATTGTGACCAGGATGGAGAAGCACTGGTGGGGCTCCAGACCCTCCTCTGCTCCCTCCTGCCTCCCTTTCCTGGCGTGGACACTTCTGAGATGTCCCGGGAGAGGAGAGGTCGGGAAGGCTGCTGAGGTCTCCTGAGGTCACCCCGCAGCTCCTTGGGGTGGGAGCTCAGGCAGGGCTGGAGCAGCCCCCATCTCCATCACCTGACACCCCCGCGTCTCCGGGACGGATCCCCGCTCCCTGGGGCTGGCGGCCGCGGTGGGCGAAGGGCTGGCAGCTGGTGGGATCCCTGAGCTCCCCTGCTGCTCCGGTGGGAAAAGCCGGGAGCGAAGGAGGCGGCTGCAGGCTGCCCCGGGGAGGGGGCAGCAGGGGCTCTGCTGCTCTGCGTGGGCGAGAAGGTCTAGTTGCCTCCAGCAGAAGGAAGAGGGGAAGGAGGGAGCGGGGGCAGGAGAGGAAGGGAGGTGCCCAAACAAGGGGCTCTGACCACTGAGCGGCTGAGACCCCCCGTCACCTGGGGGTTCGGGCCCAGCAGGGCTGTGTGGGGCTGCTGAGCGGAAGGCATCGCCCTGCCGGGGGAGCAGCCCCGGTGGCAGCGTCAGTCCCTCCCGGCTCCGGAGCCCATTTACACAAGTGGGGGTTCGGGGCGGCTGCGCCTCGCGCCGGGAGGACCAACCCGCGGCTCCATCTCCCCGGCAGCGGCGGCTTCGCGAAGCACCGCGGCTCCGCTGGACCTGGCGATGCTCACGCAGACGGGACAGCCGGGGCTGGGAACAAGAGCTCCTGCCGCTCTGCCCCACGGGGCTGCTGCCTGGCACTGCCCTCGTCCCCAGCCAGGGCACCAAGCACCGCACCAGGCCCCTGAGCCAGAGGAGATGCCACTCCTGGCCTCTCCAAGACCCTTCTGTGTCTCTCCCTCTCATCCTGCAGGGCTGTCGGTGGTGCCACTCGCCCACTCTACTCACCCCTGTCCTGGGGCCGGGCACACGCCAGGTGCTGGTGGAGCTGAGGGGCTAAGAGATGGGTTGAGAAGAGGAACAGAACCATTTGGGTTGGAAAAGACCCCTGGGACCATCGAGTCCAACCAGCAACCCTGCTCCACAAGGTCACCCCTGAACCAGACCCCCCGACACTACAGAATCCTTCAGGCTGGAGAAGACCCCTGGGGCCATCGAGTCCAACCGGCAACCCTGCTCCACAAGGTCTGGCTGGGACCCGGCCAAGGGGGTGAAAGCCCCGGCGAGGGGAAGGGGAGAGCCAGCAGCACCGTCCTGGGCTGGAGCTGAACCCGGTGCCCACGGTCCTGCCTCTCCTGGGAGGGCCCTGGGTGAGGAGATGCTCTGCCCCTGCCGGGTGCCTGCCTCACCCACGGGGAATCACAGAGGGTCAGGGCTTGGAAGAGACCTCGAAAGACTATCCAGTCCAACCCTCTGCCACAGCAGGCTCCCCTAGACCCAGTCATCAGGGGCTGGAAGGGACCTCCCAAGACCATCCAGTCTCACCAGCAGGCTCCCCTAGACCCAGTCATCAGGGGCTGGAAGGGACCTCCCAAGACCATCCAGTCTCACCAGCAGGCTCCCCTAGACCCCGTTATCAGGGGCTGGAAGGGACCTCCCAAGACCATCCAGTCTCACCAGCAGGCTCCCCTAGATCCAGTGGCACAGGGACAGGTCCAGGCGGGTGTGAAACATCTCCAGAGAAGGAGACTCCACAAGCTCCAGCCATAAAGCCCCAGGGCAGCAAATCCCATCCCGTCCTGGGTCTGGCTCCCCGCTGGCTGGCTTCCTGGCCACAGGCTGCTCCTCTGCTAGGCCCCCCCTGAGCTCTGCCCCACGTGGTCCCACAGAGCCCCGGTGCTGGCTGCCCCCCTGCCTGAGCTGGGGTCTGTGCCGGGGGGTCAGTCTGGCTCCTCACAGCCCCAGCGACAGGGATCCGCTGCGGGGATTGATGAAGAGAGCGAGGGCCCTTGGTGGAGCACGACTGCTCCTCCGGCCTTCAGGCTGCACCCCACCCCACGCAGTGACCCCCGTGGGGTGCCGGGAGCATCCCCCGGCCTCTCACACACACGCCAGCGCAGACTGTCCCTCTGCAGCCGCCGCCCCGGCACCGAGCGGGTTTAATGACCGGAGGAGGTGCCAAGCGGGGCGACGAGCTGACGCCCACAGGCCACCGCCGGCACAAACTGGCATCTGGGTGCTGCAGCTGCCAAGCCCTCTGCACAAGCGGCGGCCGCAATCAGCTCCGGCGCGGCGGCAGAGCGAGGAGGAGGAGGAGGGCTGCGGGGCATGCGGAGCGCAATCACCGCCGTAATCAGAGCGGAGAGGCCGTGCCAGCCGCGTGCGGAGCCCCGACCCCGTGCCAGCGGCACGAAGCCAGGCGAGGGGCCGCGAGCCCATTGTGCCCGGTGCCGGCGCTCTGCTGGCTTCCGAGAGCCGCTGCCGCCGCTGCTGCACCGACCCAGGCTGTGCCAGGAGAGGGGCTGGGACGTGCCTGCCTGTGGGGACACCGCAGCACCAGGGGCGCCGGCTCAGGGCGTAAGGCTGGCCGTTGGGCCCAACGGCAGGAGGCACCGGCCGCTTCGGAGGGCACAGCTGGTGGCACAAGCGGGGGACATGTAACCCTGTAGCCCGTGACGCACCCAACGGGTCCTTTCCCTGCCCCGACTCTCCTCGGGAGCTCCTCTGCCCCCCAGCTGCTGCAGCTCCGGCAGCGCCCCGCGAGTCGCAGCTGTGACCTCGGTGCAGACGGCGACGCCGACGCTCTGCGCGAGAGCGCCCCGGCGCAGGTCACGGTGTTGGCGGCGGCGCCCGTGCCGGGACCACAAGGCCGGGGGCAAACCCACCCATCCAAGGGCTGCGGTCGCCCTTCCCAAGGGAGCCACCGGCCCCCCGGTGCCACCTCTGCCCCAGGGCACCGGCAGCACCCTGGGAGGGGCCCTCCCAGAGCCTGAGCCCCCCTTCCCCTTTCGTGCCCCCGGCTACGGCCCCCACTGATCAGTCGGTCAGCTGGCCCGTTAGTTCGCTGGGCATCGATGCCACTGATGCCAGTGACTAGTGATGCCACCGGCTAGTGATGCTAGTCACTAGTGACGCCACCGACTGCCGGCCCCACTGACTGTTTGATCCCACCGATTCCCGGAGCCCACTGGCTGCTGCTGCTGTTTCTTGCCTGTGACTACTGACCCCATTGATTATTGGTTTCATTTCCTATTGATTCCGTCGGCTGTTGATTTCCCCGGCCATCGAGTTAATTAACTAACGAGACGGGTGAATTCATCACTCCATGTCGGATTGGCTTCGCCGGTTATTGACTCCATTGATCATTCATCTCCTTGAGTACGTTCGTTTCACTGGCCGTTAATTTCATTTATGATTGATTCCATCGAGTATTGACTCCATTGATCACTGATTGCACTGATTATTCATTGCATTTATTATTGATTCCATTGAGTAGTAATTACACTGAGTACTGATTGCACTGATTATTGATTGCATTGATTATTCATTTCATTGATTATTGATTCCATTGAGTAGTGACTCCATTGATTATTATTGACTGCACTGGTTATAATTCTATTATCCATTGCACTAATTATTGATCCCATTGATTGTTGATTCCATTTAGCACTAATTCCATTGATTATTGATTGCACTGATGATTGATTCCATTGATGATTAGTGATTTTGTTGAGTGTCCATTGCACCGGTTATTGATTCCATTGATTACTGACTCCGCCGGCTGTTGACCCCACCGCTGGTTTCGTGTCTCACCGGTGACTTGGCTGATGCCCGAGGCCCCTTTGGCTCCCGAGCGCCTCAGCTCCCCGTCGCAGTGCCTCTCCCGGCGCGAGGTGTCTCCCGTCACCCCAACCCAAGACCTGCTTCCATCTGGTTGAGGGACTCCTTCCCTCACCGAGGGCTCCAGGGGAGGCCGCCGGTTGGCGTCACGGGCTCTTGGCCGCTCACGCCACAGCACCCATGCCTGCAGCACCGGCCCCCGAGCTCCCGCGTCCCCATCACACACCCGTGGCCGGCCGGTGCTGGCGCACAGAGCCGAGCGGGGCCCATCTGCGCCCTGGCTGTCGGTGGCAGCCCGTGCCGAGCGGTAACTGCCGGCACAGGAGATGAAGAGCGGCCACCGCAGGCACTGGCTCCCGCCGCGAACACGCAACAGCCCAGCACCGGCACAGCACCGGCGCAGCATCGCCCAGAGCCGGGGGAGAGGGAGGGTTAAAGCAGGGAGAGGGGCTTGTTTACGAGGTGGGGAGGGGGCTGGCAGCTGGCCCCGAGCGGGAGGGGGAGCGGGGCCGGGCTCCGCCGAGCGAACAGATGGTCGGGGAACCTTTCATTAGGGAGCAGCAGCATCAATCACCGCNGGGGGGGTTAGGGTTTTCTTTTTTGAGGCAGTGGGGGGACGGGGGCCCCTCCAGCGTCGCCCCCAGGCAGGTTTCACGTTTCAGCACCTGTTTGGCCCCTCCAGTGCAGCCAGTAAAATCCCAGTAAAAAGAAGCAAAGGGGAGGCCGGGGTGGGAAGGGAGTCGGCAGCCTGGGCGCAGCCCCAGCCTGGGCGCAGCCCGCTCCCCCGGCGCCGGCGGGAGGGGGCACGGGTAGGGCGGGGGAGGCTGTGCCCAGGGGTAACGGGCGCCGAGCAGGGACCCCCGATCCCCCACAGCCTCTCGGGGGGAACAGACCCAGCAGAGCCGGCGCCATCCCGGAGCCCCAGTGCCACCCCAGAGCCCCAGTGCCACCCTACAGCACCGGTGCCATCTGCAGCCTCAATGCCACCCTACAGCCCCAGTGCCACCCCAGAGCCCCAGTGCCACCCCAGAGCCCCAGTGCCACCCTACAGCACCAGTGCCACCCCAGAGCCCCAGTGCCACCCTACAGCACCAGTGCCACCCCAGAGCCCCAGTGCCACCCTACAGCACCAGTGCCACCCCAGAGCCCCAGTGCCACCCTACAGCACCAGTGCCACCCCAGAGCCCCAGTGCCACCCTACAGCACCAGTGCCACCCCAGAGCCCCAGTGCCACCCTACAGCACCAGTGCCACCCCAGAGCCCCAGTGCCACCCTACAGCACCAGTGCCACCCCAGAGCCCCAGTGCCACCCTACAGCACCAGTGCCACCCCAGAGCCCCAGTGCCACCCTACAGCACCAGTGCCACCCCAGAGCCCCAGTGCCACCCTACAGCACCAGTGCCACCCCAGAGCCCCAGTGCCACCCTACAGCACCAGTGCCACCCCAGAGCCCCAGTGCCACCCTACAGCACCAGTGCCACCCCAGAGCCCCAGTGCCACCCTACAGCACCAGTGCCACCCCAGAGCCCCAGTGCCACCCTACAGCACCGGTGCCATCTGCAGCCTCAATGCCACCCTACAGCACCAGTGCCACCCTCCAGGCTAAATGACACCCTACAAGCCCAGTGCCACCCCAGAGCCCCGGTGCCACCCCACAGCCCCGGTGCCACCCTACAGCTCCTTAGGGAGGAGGAGGAGGAGGGCCACCTTTCCCAGGGCCACCCCAGGTGACCAGCGGTGAGAGGATTCAAGCTGCAGAGCCAGGAGCTCCCACTGCCCAGTCGCTACAGGATGGAGAAGCTTCTGGATGTCCAGAGGCGCTTGGTGGCCACCAGGACCCCTCGACAGGCTTCTAGGGCCAGGCTGTGCCTGTCTGTGGTCTCGCAATGGTGGAAACATGCTGGGTTTAACTGGACTGGTCTGGGAAGCCTTGGGGATGGAGCCAGAGCAGACCTTGGCTTCTCGGTGTCATCCTGGGAGTTACTGGGGGCTACAGAACCAGGGCTGCGGCTACAGAACCCAGGGCTGTGGCTACAGAACCCGGGCTGCGGCTACAGAACCCGGGCTGCGGCTACAGAACCCAGGGCTGCAGCTACAGAACCAGGGCTGC
>VXBP01003036.1:494219-508422 GCA_013400115.1 Rhinopomastus cyanomelas | reverse complement strand
CAGCTACATAACCCAGGGCTGCGGCTACAGAACCAGGGCTGCGGCTACAGAACCAGGGCTGTGGCTACAGAACCCAGGGCTGCAGCTACATAACCCAGGGCTGCGGCTACAGAACCAGGGCTGCGGCTACAGAACCAGGGCTGTGGCTACAGAACCAGGCCTGCGGCCAGAGCAGCTCAGGCTGAAGCAGCCCCAAAGCAGCGGAGCTCCGCCGACCCCGCGAAGAGCCAGAGTCGACCTTCCGGAGGAGCCAGGAACCACCCAGCAGCCCCAAACCCAGAGCCAGGAGCCTTCCTCGGGGAAGCCCCGCTCCTCCCCGCAGCCTCGTCCCGTCACGGAGGAGCTGCCCCCACATTTCGCCGTCCCTGGGCTCAGGAACCGCGGGGTGAACCTCTCGGGGCGGGGGGAGCGGAGCAGGGCGCGTCCAAGCCGCCCTCTGTCCCAGCCGGTGGCCGGGGCCGCTCGCACGGCCGGTGTCCCAGCCCCTCACTGACTGCAGCAGCCCCGGGCACCCCGGCAGGTTCCAGGGAGCCCGGAGGGGCCGTCAGAGCCCACAAAGGGGTGGGGGTGCAGAAAGGAGGGGTTCTGCTCTTTGTCTTCTTTTTTTGTTCTTTTTTTCAGCCTTTTTTGGTCTTTTTTTGGGTCTACTTTTGAGTCTTTTTTTGGTTCTTTTTTGGGTCTTTTTTTTGGTCTATTTTTGGTTCTTTTTTTGGTTCTTATCTTCATCTTCTTGTTGGTCTCCTTCTGAGCCTTCTTCTCGTCCTTTTTGAGTCTTTTCCCCTCTTTTTTTGTCCTTTCCTGCCTCTCTTTTGGGTGTTTCTTCAGGCCATTTATCGGGTCTCTTCTTTCAGTCCCCTGTTCCTGGCGCTTTCCTTCTGCCAGCTGACCTGTAGCCTTTCTCTTGGTCCTTTCTTCAGTCTCCTTTTGGGCTCTTTTGGGGTCGCTCTGCCCTGCCCCCCGGCACCCAAAGCCTTCCCCTCCCTCCACCAAGGTGCAGACACCCAGCCCCTCGGCTGCTCGCTTGACCCCACGCGCTGGCCACCGGGGCCACCGGGCAGGAGACAGCCCCGCGGGCTCCCGCTCCCCGCGCTCCCCCAGGCTGCTCCAGGCGCCCGCAGCAGCGCTCGGCGCGGCTCCGCCCGCGTTTTTGGATGCGAGACTTAGCAACGGAGAGAGGTGCTGAGGAGAGACCACCCTGGCGTGGGTGGCTGGAGATCAGCCACTTGGAAACCTCCCCTTCTCCTCTGCACCGCAAGCTGTCTGCCTCTTCCCACGCCAGAGCGCTGCGGCGGGCGCCGGCGCCGAGCCCCCGGCTCAGCCTGGCCGTGTCGGCGTCCCCAACCCTGCAGGGGTTAAACTACGCGGGACCCGCTGCTCAGGGACTGGGATGAGGGACCCGGCAGGGCAGAAGGGACTGGGAGGGACCTCGAGAGATCACCCAGCCCTGTCCCCCTGACACAGCAGGGTCCCCTAGAACCAGTCACTGGGGATGGAAGAGACTCCAAAAGATCACCCAGCCCCGTCCCCCTGACACAGCAGGGTCCCCTAGATCCAGTCACTGGGGATGGAAGGGACCCCAAGAGATCACCTTGATGACCCTCCAGGTCTGCACGCGGAGGTTCCAGCCCCCACGTCCCAGTATGTCCCAGTACACGTGCTCAAGGCCCACAGCCCACATCAGGGGTCCCCACGCTGGCCTCCAGGGAAAAGGGGTTTCCCCTGTCTCGGTAGGACCTTTACACCTGCTAGTTGCCATCTCCCCTCTCTGTAGGTCCCTCACTGCTGGGAGCTGGGGACGGGACCGCCAGGCAGCAGTGGGGCAGCAGTGGGGGGAAAAAGCCCCCTTGATTGCCCCGGGGGCCAGCGATGCCCCCTGAGAGCAGCGCAGAGGCTTCACCAGTGGCCCAGAGTCCCCACGGCCACCTCTAGCTGCTTGGCAGCAGCACCGGGGCTGGGCTAGGGCACAGTCCCCATCGTGGCCTTGGGGTGCCCTCAGAACACCCCAGGGCAGGCTGGACCTCGGGATGACCTGGCCGACCCGCCAGGGCGCAGGGCTGCTGAACCCCCGCCCTGGGCCACTCAGAGCCCCGGGGCCAGCTCTCGGCACAGGAGCGGTGCCACCCGCTGGACCAGCACCCGCCGGGCGCTCGGCGCCTCGAGCTGCAGGGGCCGGGGGACAACGAGCGCAGGGAGCCGGAAGGTGTCCAGGGCCGGGGTTCAACCCACCCGCGGTCGGTCGGACGGCAGGGACGACCCCAGCCCCCGGCCCCAGCAGCAGCAGCCTCCTCGCCGGGGGCTGCTCATGGCTCCCCTGGCTGCGCCGGGACCCGCCAGCGGAGCCTCCGCAAGGCCCAGCTGCTCCGGCCCTGCAGCCACTGCTGCCCTGAGCTCAGCCACCCACACCCTGGAGGTGGCCACCGGGCCAGGCAGGAGCCACGGGAACACAGCGAGAGGCCACCAGCAACGCGCCGGGGCCGGCAGAGCTGAGCCCAGGGCATCTCCACACCCAGGGAACTGGGGCCCAGGGCAGCTGCGGGGTGGGGAGGCCAGCCGGGACCCCGCACTGGGGGCACTGGTCTCGGCCGGTCCCCAGCTCTGTCTCTCCACCAGAGTGGTGAGAGAAGCCCAGCTGGGACCCCGCACTGGGCACCCCCAGATCAGCTGGCGCAGCCAGCGATGGCAGGGGAGGGCACCCCCAGATCAGCCGGCGCAGCGCGCTGGCAGCCGGGGCTGGCTGGAGCCACCAGCCGCAGACACGCTACGGTGCCCTCGGCATCGAGCGGCCAACAGACCCGGGCAACGAGCCGGAAAAATCCAATCAAAGCAAGAACCAGCCCCCGCCCCAAACCGTCGCTGGGCTACGGCCGCGAGTGGACGGGCCAGCAGCCGGCCCCGCGGCAGCGCCAGAGCCGCTCGAGTGCCAGGGCTGCCCCTCCACTGCGGAGCTGGGAGCTGCCGCTCGCGGGCACAAGGCCCTCGGGTGCTGGTCCAGGGTCTGCAGCTGGAACTGGAGGGACAGGAGGGGGATGGAAACGAGACGAGGGCCCAGCCCCCTGCTGCGGACACGGGCATCTCCAGGCAGAGCAGGGCGCTCAGGCCCCAGGGTGCAGCCTGACCTGGGCTGGCTCCAGGGACGGGGCTTCTCCCACCTCTCGGTGCCCGAGGCTGCCACCCTCATCAAGAAGAACTTCCTCCTCAGGAGGACCTCAACCCGCCCTCCTTGAGTTCCAAGAACTTCCTCCTCAGGAGGACCTCAAGCTGCCCTCCTTGGGTCCCAAGAACTTCCCCCTCAGGAGGACCTCAACCTGCTCTCCTTGGGTCCCAAGAACTTGCCCCTCGGGAGGACCTCAAGCTGCCCTCCTTGAGTTCCAAGAACTTCCCCCTCAGAGGACCTCAACCTGCTCTCCTTGGGTCCCAAGAACTTCCCCCTCAGGAGGACCTCAACCTGCTCTCCTTGGGTCCCAAGAACTTGCCCCTCGGGAGGACCTCAAGCTGCCCTCCTTGAGTTCCAAGAACTTCCCCCTCAGAGGACCTCAACCTGCTCTCCTTGGGTCCCAAGAACTTCCCCCTCAGGAGGACATCAAGCTGCCTTCCTTGGGTCCCAAGAACTTCCCCCTCAGAGGACCTCAACCTGCTCTCCTTGGGTCCCAAGAACTTCCCCCTCAGAGGACCTCAACCTGCCCTCCTTGGGTCCCAAGAACTTCCCCCTCAGGAGGACCTCAACCTGCCCTCCTTGGGTCCCAAGAACTTCCCCCTCAGAGGACCTCAACCTGCTCTCCTTGGGTCCCAAGAACTTCCCCCTCAGGAGGACCTCAAGCTGCCCTCCTTGGGTCCCAAGCCATCACCCCTCACCCTGTCACCACAAGCCCTCTTGGAAAGTCCGTCCCCAGCTTTATCAGCCCCTTGAGGTCCTGAAGGACCCCAAGAAGGTCTCCCTGGAGCCTCCTCCTCCCCAGGCTGATCTCGCAGCAGAGGGGTCCCAGCCCCTCCTGTGGCCCTGGGCCAGAATTCCCCTACAGCCAGTGGCACCAGCTGGGTCCATGCCCCGTGCTACTGGTGCCCATCTGGGCCAGCCAGGGGGGCGCAGAGGGTCCCGCACCCCACAGCTGCCCAGCTGCCTGGCGCCGGGAGGCCGCCTACCCATCACCCGCACAGACCCCGACCCCGCGTGGACGCGGGCTAGCGGCGGCCGGTGGCGCTGGCTTGGCCTCCAGCACCTCACAGGTCCTCTCCGCGCAGAAGGCTGCCGGGCCGGGGCCGGACTCCCACGCGGCGCTGACTCTGCCAGCACCCGCGAGCGCCGCGGGGCCGCGGTGCCCTGGCAGGGCCCTGCGCTGGCAGCGCTGCCGGGATCAGGCACAGATGGGCGGCAGGAGCTGTCACAGCCAGCCTGGCTTCCAAACCGGTGCAACTGGGATGGTAAACAAGTTCACAGGGACCCTGCGTTGCCATGGGAACCCACCAGCGCAGCCTGGCAGCGCGGAAGGGATCGATAAGGGGGTGCTCCGGGTGCGCTCCCTGGCACGGCCACGGGACCCTGGGCACGACGGGCTGCAGCGGGTGCTCCCTGGCATGTCGGCATGGCCATAGGACCCTGGGCACGACAGGGTGCAGTGGGTGCTCTGGGGGTGCTCCCTGGCACACTGGCATGGCCACGGGACCCTGGGCACGACGGGGTGCAGCGGGTGCTCCCTAGCACGTCAGCACAGCCATGGGACCTTGGGCATGACGGGGTGCAGCGGGTGCTCTGGGGGTGCTCCCTGGCACACTGGCATGGCCACAGGACCCTGGGCACAAGGGGGTGCAGCGGGTGCTCCCCGGCACGTCGGCACAGCCACAGGACCCTGGTGATGCCCAGGGGTCTCTCCCAGCTGCAGATCCCCTGTGGGAAAAGGGGAGAAGGAGTGGGGACCCCGTGGTTCCCCTGAGGGGAGGTCCTGCACCTCTGCCTCCCGCTGGAGCCCCGGCCCGTGACCCCACCGGGCTCCGGGCTCCGCAGGACAGCGGCAGCTTCAGGAGAGAGCAGGGCGGCGGCGGGGAGGGACGAGGAGGCTGCGAGCCCGGCTGAGGTCCTCCCAACCCCTAATGCCCGCGGCACCGGCAGCACCGGCAGCACCGGCAGCACCGGCAGCACCGGCAGCAGCAGCCACCCCGCTGCCGCCCCGTCACGGCCGGTATCGAGCTCCGGGGAAGCCTCTCGGGGCCCCGAAGCGAGCGGGGGCAGCGCAGCGAGCGCACGTCGGGCGCGGAGCCTGCAGCACCGCCGCTGCCCGGCGAGGAGCGGCTTGTGCCGGAGCCCGGCCAGCAGCCGCAGCCGCCGCTCGCCCGGGGCGCGGGAGGCGCTCGCCCGTCACGCAGCTGCGGGGCTGCGGCCGTCAGCGGCTGCTGCGGCTCTCGGGCTGCGCGGGGCGCCCCGACCCCGCCCTGCCCGCTGAACCCCAACCCCACAGGGTGCCCGAGCCCAGGGCGCCGCTGCTGCCCCCGCAGGGAACAATCTCCGGGCGGCCACGGAGACACCCCAGACCCGGGGCCACGGCCGTGGGAGCCCCTGTGTCGGCGGGGGCGCGGGGAGCGGCGAGGGCTCGGGAACCCCCTGCCGACGGGAAACGTCGGGGACGAGCAGCCGGCGACCAGAGGCAGCCCCGGGGCCGCGCCGGTCCTGCTGCACCAAGGGCTGAGCTCAGGTCCAGGAGCTCCACCACAGCGGCCCGGGGGGGGCTCATGGAGTGGCCCGGGGAGCTCCTCAGGAGTCTGGGAAGACGATGCCGGGGGCCGGCTGAGAGACCTCCAGCCTCTGCCCGCAGCCCCCTTCCCCTCCTGCAGCCGCGGAAGCTCCCCCAGGCTCCTTCTCCCCGCGCAGCCAGCAGGGCTCGAGAGGCGGTGGACGCCCCGTCCCTGGCAGCGGCTGAGGCTGCTGGGCTTCGAGCAGCCGGGTCTGGCAGCCCCACGGCAGAGGGGGTGCGACTAGACGGTCCGAGGCTCCTCTCGCCCCACAGGGGTCCCCCTGGGGCTCGGAGCCGGGCGCTGCCATGCCCGGGGCCGCTCCGCTCCGGGGATGGCAAGTAGGCTGCTGCCGTCACGGGTGCCGGTGCCGAGCTGTTCCGGGGGCCCTGCGAGAGCTCCGGCGCATCTTCCCGTACCAGACGGTTTTGGAAAGGTGCCCCACTCGTAAGTAGGGCGGGAGCCCTCGGCGACCTGACGGAGCCGCCAGCCCCGTCCCCGCAGGCGGAGCAGCGTCGCCGCCGGCACCTCCACCTTCTCCCAGGACGTGCAGGGGCCACAGGAGGGCTGCGCAGGGACCCTCCAGGCCAGGCCAGGAGCAGGGAAGGACTCGATGGCCCCGGGCTCTTTCCCACCCCGAATGACTCTGGGATCCTGCGACGTCAGGGCCCTGGGGAGCCCTTCCAGGGCTCCCACTCCCGCGGCCGGGGCTGGGCTAAGCTGGGCATTTACTGCCTTCTAGGACCCCGTGGCCACGAGGGGACAGCGGCGCTGCCGCGAAAGCCCCGGGACCACAGGCGGGACCCGAGCGGCCGGGAGCTCGATGAGGCCACAAGAAACAAGACTGCAGGGCCATCGAGGGCCCCACGAGCCGCCCTGGACACGGCAGTTATTTGTGCACTCGGCGGCGCCGAGGCCCCGTTGGCCAGTAATGCTGTGGCTACTGGCCCACTACAGCGTGCAGCCGGCATCCAGAGCATCTCCTGCCCTCTGCCTTCCCCTGGGGCCCCTTTCCCCAGAGCCCCCAGAGCTGAGCATCCCACGGGGCTGCTGGCTTCACCTTGCCCTGACAGCCACCTCCAGCGCTCTCCGGCTCCCACCAGCATCCCCCAGCACCCTTCAGCATCTCAGCCCCTGAGATCTTCCCCTCTGGTCCGGGAGGAACCCAAACAGGCGGCTGGGAGACAAACAGGTGAACGGGGGACAGGGGAGACGGGCAACTGGGACTGAGCGACCCGTGAAGAGCCCACAGAGGCACCAGGAGCTCTCAGCATCCTCCACCCCGAGCCCTGGCCACTGCCTGGGGGTCCCCGAGGAGGAGGCAGAGCCGCTCCGGGCAGGAGACACACGGGAGACACCCAGGCTTTGTGCAGGCACGGGGACACAAACCCCTTTGGCCCCAGTAGCCGGTGACTCATCGCGGCTCTGCAACTGGGATTTGCCTTGGGATGCGATGGCCAGCAGCTGGGACCACCTGCTGGGGCTCAAGGCATCCGGTGCACAGCAGCCACGGCCAGGGGTGGGAGGGTCACGGCCACGGGGAAGGGGCCCGTGGGGCTCCAAGGGAGCCGGGGCAGGGGAGCCTGAGGCTCGAGGGAGCCGGGGCAGGGACGCAGAGCCGAGGCCGCGGAGCCCGTTGCGCTCCCCTCGCAGAGCTCGGCAGCGCAGACGTCGTGACGCATAAATTTCCCCCTGATGACGGTGCTGGCCTTTTCCAGCAAAGGGTAGAGGAGATTTGTAGGAGCACTTAACACATGTGAGCCCCCCCGTGCACGCGAGGGGGGTGCTAAATGGGTCCATAAATATCAGCGGGATCTGTCCTGTAGGAGCTCAAAGCTCGTGCCCCCCCCACTCCGGCCGGGCTCGGGCGCAGCTCAGGGGAGCCGGGCGCCCCAGGACTCCCCGCGGGTGCCGGCGGGAAGGATGATGCTCTTGGCCGGGTTAAACTGAAGGCAAAGGGCCCCTGAGCAGCCCTGGGCCCAGCCTGGCTGCGGCGCTGCCACGACGCCGATGGGCTGTCTCTCAGGGCTCAGGTGCTCTCCGGGGGCTTTGGCAGGGGCCCGCTGGACCTCCCCGGCCAGCCCGGGACTGGCCATCGCCGCCCGCTGAGCTCTGGGGAGGCAGCACCGGGGTTTACGAGCCACAGAGCCAAGGGGCCGCCAAAGGAAGGGACCGCCAAGGAATTCGGGGCCTGGGGCCAGCAGTGAGGTCACCACCCAGAGCCCCCAGAGAGGGTCGAGGCTGACTCAGCCCCGGGGACTTGGCCCAGGCTAGCGGAAGTTGTCCCAGCCGGCCCCACGCTTCCTCCTGGCCCGGTCCTGGGGGGCTGTCGTGGCCAGCTGCGTCGCCCCGCGACCTGTGGGCTCTCTGCCCGGCCTAGCTCCCCGGCAAACTGCCTCACACAGGGGCAACCCCAGGAGCAGAGCAGGAGCCATCACAGAGCCGACGGGACGCAGGTGACAGGGCTGGTCCTGTGGCCAGCGGGACTGACCCTGTGGCTGACAGGGCTGATCCCTCAGCAGGCAGGGCTGGTCCCGTGGCCAGCAGGACTGACCCTGTGGCTGACAGGGCTGATCCCTCGGCAGGCAGGGCTGGTCCCGTGGCCAGCAGGACTGACCCTGTGGCTGACAGGGCTGATCCCTCGGCAGGCAGGGCTGGTCCCATGGCCAGCAGGACTGACCCTGTGGCTGACAGGGCTGATCCCTCGGCAGGCAGGGCTGGTCCCGTGGCCAGCAGGACTGACCCTGTGGCTGACAGGGCTGATCCCTCAGCAGGCAGGACGTCCTGGCAGCCAGGCAGCACCATGCCATGGCACCAGGGCACGTTTCCCAACCGACCCCAAAGCCCCAGCACTTTGCAGGGCTGGGGGTTCGGGGCTCCCCAGACCCCACTGGGAAGTGCCGCAGCCGCAGGGCCTCAGGGACCCAAGGGACCCCGACAGACCATCCAGTCCCCCCGCCGGGGCTGCCCCCCACGGGTCTCCTGCGCCCGGCAGGGCACCGGCAGTGGCCCAGACCCGCGCGGCACTGCGACAGGCGCCGCCAAGAGTCAAAGCCCTGGGCCGTGCTCCACCCTGACTGACTCTGTGGTTCTGCCATGAGCAGACTCCTCAGCTGCTGCGGGAGGCGGCTGCCAGCGCGGAGCCGCGCGGGAGGCGCACGGAGCGGCAGAAGACGAGGGTCTGGGCCTCCCTGGCTGCTCCGGAGCCTCCCCCAGCTCTTCATTATCTCCCCAAACGCTATCTGTCTCCTTCCACAAATAGAACCCCGACAACTGTTGGACCAGCTGCGCCCGCCCCGCTCCCACAGCCCCGACGGGAGCCCCGGCTGCAGAGTCGCAGCCGTCGTCCGTGGGGGGAGAGGAGAAGGGGCTGCGGGAGAAGGACCTTCTTCCCGGGGAGGGTGATGGAGCCCCGGCAGGGGCTGCCCTGGGGAGGCTGTGGAGTCTCCTTCCCTGGGCTCCAGCTCCAGCCCCAGCTCCCACTCCAGCTCCTGCTCCAGCCCAGCTCCAGCCCCAGTGCCAGCCCCAGCCCCAGCTCCAGCCCCAGCGCCAGCCCCAGCCCCAGCACCAGCTCCAGACGCCCGAGGATGCGAATGAGAAGGGCCACAGGGCCCGGCCTCTGCTCTTCCTGTTTGGAAGCAGCAGCCGCTCTGCCCTCGCCCTGGTGGCCATCAGCTGGGATGTCTCCAGTCGGCGGAGCCGCGAGAGAAGGGCCGTCTGGAAACGAGTTCTGAACAAGGTGCCAGGAGGGAGCCCCTCTGTGCCGCAGCCGCCGGGTGCCGGCGCCGCACGGATCCGCACAAAGGGCGAGCCTGGAGCCAGCTGCGGAGCAGAGCTGGAGAGGCCGGGGCCATTGTTCGGCGCGGCCGCTCCGCGCAGCCAATTACGCTCCTTCGAGCCCTTTAGTTTCAGGGCTGCCTGAAGAGCCCGAGGGACAAAAGTGCCAGCCGCCATCAGCGGGACTCGAGTGCCGGTGCTCGAGGCAACCACAGCGCGACCGAGAGGGCTGCGTCCTCATGCTCCTGCAGCGTCGCCCTGCGACGGCTCCGCTCAGGGCCGCAGCGCCCGCGGCCCATCGCTTCTGCTGCCGGGGGCTCGTGGGGCGAGCAGCGCTGGTCACCACCAGGAGCCTTCCAGGGAGTGGCGCCCGCCCTGCGCCCTGAGGGTCGCTCCCTGCCCCGTGCCGCCGCAGCCGCAGCGCCCTTCCTCCACCATGAAGCCAAACCAAGACCATCAACTCCACCACCAAGCCAACTTCACCATCAAGTCAAACCATGATCAAGTCAACTCCACCATCAAGTCAACTCCACCATCAAGTCAAACCAAGATCATCAGGTCAAACCCACCATCAAGACATCCCAAAGTCATCATGAGGGGGTCCAAGCCTTTACAGCCTCAGGTGATTTTTGAGGCCCACTAGCTCCTTGCAGCTGGACCCACCTTCTCTGAGGAGAGGTGCACGCACAGACCCGGATGTCTCCGGGCATCTGGGGGAGGGGAGAGCTCTCCCCAAGGCCGCAGGGGAGCCGAGGGACAGGCGGCGCTGGCAGGGGGCCCTTGTGACGGCAGGGCAGAGCTCCCCATTCTCAGCTTTGCAGGATGTGGCCACACAGGCCCACGCCGGGCATGTCCTCGCTGCCGGGTCCAGCCCCGTGGCTTGGTGCCCTCGGGGTGCTCCTCTGTTCCCCCCTCGCTCACCTAAGGGTGTCTGTGGCCAGCAGACACTGCCCGTCACCGCCCCAGCACCGGCCCTACCTGCAGACACAGGGCTCAGCTCCGTGGGCTGGGGGCTTCCACGCCGGCGGGAACCGAGTGCCCGAAGCAAGCAGAGCTGGGCGTGAGCCCGAGGGAGCCGGAGGCCCCAGCCCAGCGCCAGGAGTTCCGGCAGCGGGGGATTACTGGAGGGAATCACCCCGGTCCTGCCCCGGCCCGGCCCGGCGAGCGATCGGTGCCGTAAGCCACTGAATGACGGACAACCCCCTCTATTAATGGGGCTGCCAACGGGAGCCGCAGCCAGACCCTACACAAAGCGGGAGCAACGCATGCCAGCCCCGGCCCCGAGCCCCCCGCCCTGGGCATCACCCCTCGCCAGCCTTGCCTCAGGGCTCGGGGCGCACACGCACTCCACGGGAGCCCCGTCGCGGCTCAGGCGCCTCTTCAGCCGGCGAGCGAGGCGTGAGGGAGCCGGCCTGGCACGGGCTGCTGGCGCTGCGGCGAGGGAAGGCACCCAAGGCCCTGGCAGCCCCTCTCTCGGCCTCGCCTGCTCTCCACTAGCCTCCAGCCCAAACGGGTGCCGCGGTCATGAGCGCACGGCCGGGAGGCTTCTCCGAGCTGTCGAGTGCGCGTTGCCGGGTGACTAATTGCGGGGCTGCGGCCGAGCCGCGGGTGCCGCTGAAGGCCGGGCCCCTTGACTCGCACCTGCCACGCGCCCCTGGCCGCGTCGGGCGGATGGCGGCACCTCGGCCCCCCGCTTGCTGCCGGTGCAGCTGCCGAGCTGCTCCGAGCCGACCCGATCTATCTGGCACTGAGGCTCGAACGGCCCCGACGCCAGGAGGGCAACACGAGCGTGATGCTGCGTCGTGGGCGAGCGACGTCGCAGGGCCCTTGGGAAAGCTGCTGCCCCCGGGCACGGTCCCTGCTCCCCCCAGACCCAGCGAGACCCCCTGTCACAGCAGGGGCTGGTGGCTGCCCGCAGAGAGACGGGTCTGGGAAAGATGGCACCCGTGAGCCCTCGGAGCTCCCCGAGGCAAAGCCAGGGGCTGCTTTGGCCACTGAAGATTTGCAGACACGCGCACCCTGAGCAGCAAAAGTGACACCTCTTTCCCCATCGCTGCTGGAGCCCTGCAGCTGAGGCTGCACCTGCCCTGCTCCTGATCCCTGCACCTCGGGCTGCACTGATCCCTGCTCCTGATCCCCTGCACCTCAGGCTGCACTGATCCCTGCTCCTGATCCCTGCACCTCGGGCTGCACTGATCCCTGCTCCTGATCCCCTGCACCTCGGGCTGCACCTGCCCTGCTCCTGATCCCTGCACCTCAGGCTGCACTGAGCCCTGCTCCTGATCCCTGCACCTCGGGCTGCACTGATCCCTGCTCCTGATCCCCTGCACCTCGGGCTGCACCTGCCCTGCTCCTGATCCCTGCACCTCAGGCTGCACTGAGCCCTGCTCCTGATCCCTGCACCTCGGGCTGCACTGATCCCTGCTCCTGATCCCCTGCACCTCGGGCTGCACCTGCCCTGCTCCTGATCCCTGCACCTCAGGCTGCACTGAGCCCTGCTCCTGATCCCTGCACCTCGGGCTGCACTGATCCCTGCTCCTGATCCCCTGCACCTCGGGCTGCACCTGCCCTGCTCCTGATCCCTGCACCTCAGGCTGCACTGAGCCCTGCTCCTGATCCCTGCACCTCGGGCTGCACTGATCCCTGCTCCTGATCCCCTGCACCTCGGGCTGCACCTGCCCTGCTCCTGATCCCTGCACCTCAGGCTGCACTGAGCCCTGCTCCTGATCCCTGCACCTCGGGCTGCACCTGCCCTGCCCTGCGCCTGCCGTGCGCAGGAACAGCCCTGACTCGCTCTGCGGAGCCAACACAGGAGGGTCGGGTGTCCTTGGGCCACCCCAGACCACGACTGTCCCTGTCCTCGCCTGCCCTTGGTGGGAACGTCCTCAGCCGATGGTTTCCCCTCGGAAGGGACTTGCGTCAGAGGGACGCGGGCGCCGGAGCTGTGGCCGGCTGCGCCGGCTCCCTCGGGCCAGGCCATAAATAACCGCGTGGAGGCAGCAGCTGGGTCCCCTGAGCCCTCGGTGGACAAAGACCGAGGAGAAAACCCAGCAGAGCAGCCACAAGAGGCTTCTGCCCGGGTGAGGACGTGGGTGACACTCCTGCCCACGGCCCAGACGCTCCTCTTCCCCCGGGAGCTGCCTGAGATCCTCCGGGATCCACGAAGCCCTCTGAGGTGACCCCTGAAGCACCAGCAGCGCGGAGCAGGTCCCCTCCAGTCCCCCCTCAGCAGCTCCGGGGTGCCCGAGGACGCCGCGTTGCGTCTCTCCGGGGAGCGGTGCCCAGCAGGACGCGGCCAGCAGCGAGGAGGAGCGGTGGTTAATAATAGCCCCGACGGCGCGCAGAGAACAGACTGCAGCGGGTGCTACTGTCTTCCCCGAGATGGCTGCTTCGGGGGGGCTCCTGCGGGGCTGTCACTGTTGTTTTTAGCTGCGAGCTCCCAGCTGGGACCGCAAACTCGCCCCAGCACGGAGCTGTTTCCCTGCCGCCCGCTCGTGCTCCCCGGGCTGCCCGAGCCGCAGGCGGGGACACGGGAGCCGCAGCCTCAGCCTGCGTCCGCGTCAGCGGCGGCTCCTCCGGCGGGAAGGAGACTCCTGTGGCTGCAGGGCCAGCAGCTGCACGAGCCCCGCAGGGCAGCTCCCTGTCCCCAGAGGTGACCCCGCGGCCAGCCAGGCGCAGGAGGTGGAGATGCCCTGTCCGCTGCCCAGCCCCCACAGCAGAGCCCTCTGCGCTCAGCTCTGGCCCACCCTGCTGATGCCGGGATCCTGCGGGCGGCATCCCCGTCCCGGGGGGAGGGCCAGCTGGAGGGACCCCGAAAGACCATCCAGCCCCATCCTCCTGCCACAGCAGGATCCCCTAGGTCCAGTCACACAGGAACAGTCCAGGAGGGTCTGAAATGTCTCCAGAGAAGGAGACTCCACAACCCCCCTGGGCAGCCCCTGCCAGGGCTCTGGCACCCTCACTGGGATGGGAGGAAGGTCCTTCTCACACTGATGGGGAACTTCCTCTGTCCCAGCTCACACCCGCTGCCCCTTGTCCTGTCACTGGGTGCCCCTGAGCAGAGCCTGGCTCCATCCTCCTCACACCCACCCTTCACAGATTGATCAATATCCATGGGGTCACCCCTCAGGCTCCTTGTTTCCCAGCTCCCTCGGCCCTTCCTCAGCAGGGAGCTGCTCCCCTCCCTCCATCACCCCTGTGGCTCTGCCCTGGGCTCTCCCCAGCAGCTCTGTGTCCTTCTGGAGCTGAAGGGCCCAGAAGTGGACACGAGATTCCAGCTGAGGTCTCCCCAGGGCAGAGCAGAGTGGGAGGAGAACCCCCCTCCATCTCCTAGCCACCCCGGGCTGGGTGGCTCTCCCCGGGGGCTGCCACGAGCCCAGGCAGGTGCAGCAGATGCTCCTTCACACTCGAAGGCCAGCAGGGAAGGGCCACTACTTTGCCCAACACTTGGGCCACCCAGCTCGGATCCTCTGCGGAGCAGCAGCCGCAGCGGCAAGTGACGCACGGGGCAGCGACGGCGGCAGGCGGGCGGAGGGTGACGGATCCCCTCGGCGCCGACAGCCCCCGCGGCCACGACGACGTACAAACGACCCCATAAAAAGCGGGGGGAGGCAGCAGCCAGGTAATGACTGGGGCGCCCGTTCCTCACACAGTAATTGTCAGCGACCTTTGATGGAGAACTCACCGCGCGACGGTGCTGAGCCCG
>VXBP01003036.1:436451-488453 GCA_013400115.1 Rhinopomastus cyanomelas | reverse complement strand
CTTCGGGCGAGCCACGGCCCGCCGTGGGGCTGGCAGCGCTGCCCAGGCTCTGCAGCTGCTCTCGCGGGCAGGGAGGAAAGGCCGAGAGCCACCGTCACGCCGGCGCTGGTCTAGGGGGTCGTTTCTCAGCCACCACCGAGCCGAGGGTCAGCTGCACCCCCAGCTCCACAGAGAATCACTCGGGTTGGAAGAGACCCCCAGAGCAGCCAGTGCAACCACCACCCCGACCCCGCATCCTCCAGGGACGGGGCCTCCCCCCTCCCGGGCAGCCTGTTCCAACAAGCGATTAACTCTCTCCTGGGCTAACCCACCCGGGGCTCCAGCACTCGCGAGCCCTCTGATGCTGGTGGCCCTGCGGCACCAGCAGGATCCCACCGACTCCAGTGCCTGACTCCCTCCGCTGCAGCCCCCTCTTGCTCAGCCCCCGATTGGGGAGCCCTGTGCGTGCCAGCGGGGCCCCCTCCGGCTCTCCCGGGAGTCACCGAGGCTCTGCTCGTGCAGACCGACCCACGCAGGGCGGAAGGGAGGAGAAGGGCCGGCAGCAGAGCTCCAGATGGTTTGGGAAGGGGAGGCGCAGAGCAGGCGCTGGGCTGGGAGCAGCGGGACAGCCCGCTGAGGACTCGCTTGTCCTGACGGACCTCCACTAGGAGAAGCACCCCAGGGCAGGACCAGCCCAGGTCTCCCTGCACCTGCAGAGCACCTGCAGGGACCAGCGTGCCCACCTCTCCCGTGCTACCACCGGCTCCCGCACCGAAGCCGACCAGCGCGGGGCTCGGCACGGCTGGAGAGCAGCCATCCTGCTCGCCCTCCCCAGGCTGCGCTGGTCCACTGCCAGGAACATCTGGCGGCCCCAGCGCCTGCTCCTCTAATCCCACCGACGTGTTTCCTCGGCGCATCGCCGCCTGCCAGCAGATGAGCTGCGACGGCTGGCTCCGGGGAGCTGAGGAGGCAGCGGTGCGGCCCCTCGGCACCTCTGCCGGGGCGCTGGGAATCCTTCCGGATCCCAGGGACCACAGAGGAGCTGTGAAGCAGCACACGTTGCTGGTGAGGAGCAGCCTGCGGCCCCTGGGCGAGCGCCCAGCGAGGGGCAGCCGCCGGCCCGGGCAACACCCGTGGGGCACGAGCCAGCCCCAGCCCCAGCGGGTCCCACCGCGGTGCGAGGGCTGGGCTCAGCAGGGGCAGCAGCGCCCGGGAGGCAGCCAGCACGCTGGGGCTTCGGCGCTGCCTGCCAAGCCCCACCTCAGCCCCGCCATAAGCGCCTCAAGATGTTCCTCACCGCAGGATCGCGCGTCGCAGTGTGGGCTATCAGTCTGCCGAGGCGCAGCCCCGGTGCTCGCGAGCGGTGTTGGAGATCCCAGCCCCGAGCAGGAAAACATCCTGTCTCCCCACGGCGGCGGCGGGGGAGAGGGCTCCTCACTCCCGGGCAGAGCACGCAACGCCCAGTGCGCCGCTTCCCGGGAAATGTTTGCCCAACAACATCACCGCGCCGAGCGCTCCCGGCGAGGCTGAGCCTTCGCACCAACCCGCATTCTGGGGGGGAAGGAATCCCAGCTCCAGCCGGCACGCCTCAGCGGGCGTCAAGCCGCCTGTGCCAGCAGCCGCCGCTGACAGCATGGCTGCCAAGCGCCGGGCCCGGGCGATGGGCTGGGCCGGGGCAGAGCTCTCCTGGCCACATGAGAGCGGCCAGGGAGGGGTCGGATCTGGACACCTCAGGCTGGCTCCTGGCCACCCCGTCCTGTTGCATCCTGTCTCACTCCATCCCATCCCATGTGTCCTATCCCATCCCATCCCACCCTATCCTACCCCATTATTCCATCCCATCCGCTCCATCCTGTTCCATCCCATCTGCCCTGTTCTGCTCCATCCTGCCCCATTCCATCCTATCCTACCCTACCCTATCCTTCCATCCCATCCACCCTGTCCTGTCCAGTCCCGTTTCATGCTGCCCTATTCTACCCCATCCCATCCACGCTGCCCTGTCCCACCCTATCCTACTCCATCCCATTATTCCATGCCATCTCTTTTCCATCCCATCCCATCCCACCTCACCAAGGTCAGGCAGAGCTCAGCACTCACTGCCGCTGCCCTGCAGGACCCCCCACTCCCCACGCCCCCTACTTTTCGGGTGAAAGCCAGCCAAAAGGGAGCCCCGGAAGGTGGCTGGGAAGGGCTGGAAAGCCCTGGCTGAAGGGGAAGGCGCAGGGAAGAGCCCTTGGGGGTCGGGGCCGCAGTGGAATCATCACCTCCCTGCTATTGCTCCGGGGTGACCGAGGTCTGGGGGCCACGTCGGGGTGACGGAGGTCCGCGGGGCCACGTCGCCGCCCCGAGAGCTGCCGGGGAGCAGACAAAGGGAAGGCGAAGCAGCGGCAGCCAGAGCCCTGCCAAGCCCCCGGGCAGGCTGCTGCTGCTGCTGCTTTTCTTAGCTGCTTTGTGGCTGCTGCAGGAACTTCCCAGCGAAGAAAGAGGGGGAAAGAAAGAAAGGGCCAACATTTTGATGGGGATCACCCACCCGTCAGGGGAAACAGCTCCAGGGACAAGGAAGCAGCTGAAAGGGCTGCAAAAGGGTGGGGATGGGGTGGAAATCTGAACCTCCGCGATCCTACAGCCAGTGAAGCAACTCAAGACCCGGAAGGCTTCAGGTCGCAGCAACGGGGAGCCGCAGGAACAGCGCCCACTGCCCAAACCCCCCAGCACCCAAACCGCCCAGCACCCAAACCCCCCAGCACCCAAACCCCACCACTGTCCAAACCCCCCGGCCCGAGCTGCTGGGGTCGCGGAGGAGCGGGACCGGGATGCCGGGGCGCGGGCTGGGGAGGGGGTGCCTTGCACTCAGGGGCGGGGCGCGTGGTCCCCCCGAGACGGGAACGAGCGCGCTGACAGATGGTTAAGCAAAAGCCCCGAGCCGCGAGCACCCGGCAATTATCAGAGGGGAGGATTTTGGAACACTTCCCCTGAAATAAAAATTTGTTTAGCATTTCTAGCAGCTGAAATAATTTCCAGAACATCTGATGAGAGATTTGTCAGCGCGCCGCTCCCTCCTCCCGCCGCCGAGCCATCCGGCGGAGGGCTGCCTGCCGCACGGTCCTCGCCGAGGGGAGCTCGCGCTGGGGCCGGAGAGCGCCGGGACGACCCCCAGCACCGGGCAGGGCGCAGCAGACGCAGCCCGAGGCTCCTCAAGGAGCGGCCCGGGGCCGGGGAGGCAGCCAGGTCACGGCCGGGCTCGGCCTTGGAGCTCTGGGGGCCAGCAACAGACACGTCACCTCCTCCTGGCCCGAGAGCGCTCGCGCTCGGATTGGGAACTCTCGTGGACTGGGAATTTCCAGCCCTTCTCCTCCGAGCTTCCTGCTGGAAGCAGAGCCCAGCTGGCGCTGCTGCCTTCCCACCCCGGAGCAGAGTGAACTGGCTTCACCAGAGCGGCTTGCGGTGGCCGCTTTGGGTGGCCAGCCCTTGGAGATGAGGTGCTTCTTAGCAGTCACAGAACGTGTTGGGCTCGCAGAGGACCCTGAGGACCACCTGGTCCGAGAGCCGTGGGAATTCCCTCTGGAATCCCTGCTGGCTTCTGAGGACAAGGACCCACAGCAGGTCTGGGTCACAGAGAGGCTGTGGGCAGAGCTGGGGCCGTGGCTGGAACCGGCCTCTGGACATGGACCGACACGAGGGTCTTCTCCAAACCGAATGACGCTGCGGCCCTAAAAGTCTTTCCAGCCTGAATGGCTCCGCGGTCTTCCAGCCTGCCCACCCCACTCCACGCCAGTGGCCAGGGGTCTGCTTCTCCACGGCGGCTCCTGGGCTCAGAGCACAAGCCAAACCCTCCCCAACCCAGAGGCAGCAGCAGGCTTCCCCCTCGAGTCAGCTCCTCTGCGACCTCTGCGCCGGGAGCTGCGGGAAGCCTCTAGAGATGCTTCGTGTCCAACGGGATGAGTCTCGGGAACGAGGATAACACGGCCCTGAAGGAGGTTACAGAGCTCGCCGCTCCCGGCGTGGACCCGGCGGCGACACGCGCTCTGATCGGCCACCGAGGGGGAGACTCCGGGCCCGTCAGGCTCTGAAGCTGGAGCTTCCCCCCGGCCCTGCCGCTCCTGCCACAGAGGGGAAGAGGTGCCGCGCTGCGGGGACCGGGAGCTCGTTGCCAGGGCTGGCATCCCACGAGACCCGGTGCTCTCCCATCCTCTGCCGCCGCCCCGGACCATCCTGCCAGCCCAGCTGGACGGAGGAGGAGGCTCCGTGGCAGAGGACGAGGGCGTCTGCCAGGACACCGCATCTCCGCGGGCTCTGCCGTGCAGCGACCAACACGGGGACCCAAAGAGGCCGCGATGGCAACTGCTCCGGCGCAGGAGGCTCTCACTTGGGGTTTTCATGCCCCCTCGTCTTGCCCTCCTCACGTCTCACTCCCTTTTCCCTGTCCCCGCTGCCCTGTGGCCAGGACTTGAGTGGCCGCCTCCACCTCTACCAGTCCCTGTCAGACACTCGAGGAATGCAAGGAGGGCACGGGCCGTCTAGGTGGGACTCGTGTTCCCCAACCAGGCGCCGCAGCGGTGCCCCTGCTCCACGCCGGGTGCCAGGGGCTGCCGGAGCGCTCCCACTGTCCTGGCCCTCGACTCGGAGCTTCACCCTTCAGACTGCAGTCTCCTGCTCGCCCCACGGCCCCCAACTCTGCCAACCCAGCCCAGGAGGATCCCCACAGGAAAGGAACCGGCGGGGGCTGCCCGGTGCGGAGCCTCCGACCTGCAGGCAGCACCTGCCGCGGCAGGAGGAGGGCGCGAGGGGAGCTCGACGCACCGGTCCCAGCTCGAGGCGGTGGAGTGCGGCTAACGCAATTACACAGCCGCCCCCGCGCCGTGGCAGCCACGACGCAGCGCTAATCCCCGCACAGATACCGGCAGGGAGCCCGCGCGCAGCTGCTGGACCGCGGGGCACAGCCGCGCGACAGCCCCTGCCGCACAACCCGCGACGCCTCTGTGGCCACAGAGGGCCTCTCCCCGAGCCCAGCACCCAACCGGGCGCCCGGACCCGCTGCCAGAGCCGCTCCGGACGGAGCCAGAGGGGACACGGAGCCCTCTGCCCCACAACTGCCACAGTTCTGACCGTGCGATGCAACTGAGCCCTGAAGCAGGGCCCTGCCCAGGGAAGGTCTGGCCATGCTGTCACAGCACCTCCAGCACCTCCACCCAGCACCACGACCAGGAGCACAGGGACATCTGAGCTGTGTGGTGCCTGAGCACCTGCAGGCAGGCAGCAGCTGTGTCCTGACGGGATGTAGGTGGGAGATACAGGGAGGGGAACCAGTAGCCCAAATGGAACCAGAACCACAACCGGTTTGCTGGTGGGATCTCGTGGGTTCAGACGCTCCACCCTCCGGCCTCGTTCACTTGAACAACGCAGCGTGGACCTCCCCGGCCAGCGTGGACCTCCCCGGCCAGCAGGCGCTGCCGTGTGCCCTGCTGTAAGGGCCACCACCTGCCCCGCAGCAGCCACTGCCGCCGGCCCTGTGCCCAGCAATCCCCAGGGCAGCACGCGAAGCTCAGCCTGGCTCCCCAGCTCCGCTGCGACAGTTCAGCCCCCCGGGCCCTGCCCGCTCAGCGAGGACTCCCCGTGGTTCCTCCCCAGGGACACAGTGACGGCTCTACGTCGCATCCCGCGGTGGGGAGCCCCGCAGCCGTCGCCCCTCTCCCCCACCACCCACCGGCACGCTCCGGGAAGGGTGGGTAGCTCAGCCCTGCTGCAGCAGAACCCCGCTGGCACCCCGCGAGCAGGCCGCAGCTCTGCCAGACCCCGGCACGCCGCCGAGGCCGCGCGCTCTCCCCGGTGCTCCAGACAGGCCCGGACCACCCACGGTAACGGGATGCAAATGGCATTGAACGGATTCCTCGTGCGGGTCCCCCAAACGCCTGCAGCTCCGAGCAGGAGCGGGAAGCTGCGCCGGCTCAGCCGCCGCAGCCCTGCGGGGAAACGCCGCTCGGCCGCATACGCTGCCCAGGGACGGGGCGCTGGCTGCTGCCAGATGCTCACAGCCCCTTCTCCCCACCCACGGGCAGCTCGGGCGGCACTCGTGACGGCGGGGGATCCCGTCGGGTCCAGCCCTCTGGAGGAGAAGCACAGAGGGTGCCCTGCACTGCCCCACATCCCAGCCCTCTGGAGGAGAAGCACAGAGGGTGCCCTGCACTGCCCCACATCCCAGCCCTCTGGAGGAGAAGCACAGAGGGTGCCCTGCACTGCCCCACATCCCAGCCCTCTGGAGGAGAAGCACGGAGGGTGCCCAGCACAGCCCAGAAAGCCCCGTGCACGGCGCGTTCCGCTGGAAACCCCTTTCATGCCGACCACATCCGATTCCCCCAGTGAACTGCTCCTTCCTCCCCTTATCTTCAAGCGCCGGGAGCGGGGCTGCGGCTGAAGCCGCCGGCACGCCTGTTAGCGCCGCGCTCAGCCGCAGCGCAGCTGAGGCAGGGCTTGCCAGATGCTGGCTCCTTCAAACCAGCCCCGCTCGCGCAGGGAGCTCTGTCTGCAGAGCCTCGGCCGCTTTTGTTCCCAGCTCGCTCCCGGCAGCACCAGCACGGGACTGGGACCGTGCAGAGCTACCCGCAGACCCGAGGCACTGGCTGCTGGCAGGGGTGCCTGGCCTTCCCCACAGCACACGCTGCCCCAAACCCAACGGCCCCCAAGTTCTGCTCCTCAGCAGGGCAGGAGCCTCCCTCCAGACCCGCTCAGCCGGGGCGCCGGGAAGCACTTCGGCACCCACAAGGCCGCTCAGACGCAGAGATGGGGTCGCTGCCTCTGCTCCGTCAGGGTTTGGAGACACCTGCTCAAGGCCCTGATCTGTGAGCTCTGACTGCGGGGCAGCCCTGGAGGGGTCACCACTGGGGCCACGTGGGCACTGGAGGGCCTTTCCGGCTGACAGCAGCCGGCTCGTCCCAAGTGACCCCCTCCCGCTCCATCCTGCCCTGGCCCTGCCGGCAGCGTGGCCACAGAAGGCAGGGGAGCATCTGCCAGGCGTTCTGAAGGAGGGGCTTGGCCTCCCCAGGGTGGCACAGAGAGGCCACAGGTCCCTCTTGAGCAGCTCCGAGGAGCACGGCAAAGGTCAGGATCAACGAGCAGACCCGCCTCCTGGCCACTCGGCAGATGCCAGCAGCTCCCGGCGGCTGCTCACCTCGGGCAAACCGGCCGGGCAGCGGGTCCAGCTCCCCACCACCCCAGCCCCTGCCGCCCAGGGGGAGCCGGGACGGGAAACAGCAGCTGAGGACGGCCCTGGGCGACGGCGAGGGACGATCACCCGCGAGCGCCCAGCCCGAGAGGCACCCGACCGCCGCGTCAGCTCGGCAGCGCTCGGGGCGAAGGACCGGCGCAGAGCCAACACAGGGAGCCAGCACGGGCGAGGGGAGCCCGGGGCTGGCCCGCGGCCGGCACAGAGAGGCCCTGTGGCCACACGCCTGAAGACGGGATGGACAAACGCCAGCCCTGCCCCAGCGCCACCAGCGGGCGTCCACCCTCCCGCGGCCCGGGGAGGCAGAGCCAGGGCTCCACGGGCGGCTGCGAGCTGGCCGTGCCGTCCCCGGCCCCGTGTGGGGCGCCGCCGGCTCTTTGTGCGGCCCCAGGCACCGGTGTTTACGTTCCTTCTGCTTAATATCCGCGGCGGCGCGGCTGGCATCACGCGCTCGTAAGCTTTCTCCTCCCACTTCACACTTCGGAGGAGCCTTCTGCTCCCGCAGCAGATGCATTGTGAAGCTTCTCCTTCTAAGTATCTTGCATATGCTTCATTAAAAGTGTTTGTTTCTCCGAGCGGCTTCGAGCTCTGACGCCGGGGGGAGGGAGAGAAAGGGAGCAGGATCCAAAAAAAGCCCCCAAAAAACTTTCTTTGGGCTTCGGCTTGGCAGCAGCCGGCGCCGACGTGAGCCGAGCTCCGAGCCGAGCCCAGGCGGGCGGAGGAGCGGCACCGCCACCAGGCAGGGTCTAATGTCAGCCCCGTCCCCGGTGCCAAGGGATCGCGGTGTCCTCCCGCCAGTGGCACCCAAAGATAGAAGCCGCACATGAAAGAACATGGTGGGAGGTGCCAACTGGGAGCAGCACAAGCGGGGCTCTGTCTCACCCGCCGTTGCCTAGCGATGGGAAGTGCGGGCAGGCTGGCATTTCCCGCTGCGGGGGCACCCTGCTGCCAGCCCCAGGCACTACCAGAAGGGCGGCTGGAGAGGCTGCGCGAGGTGCCGCCGCCGGTGCCGCCCCGGTTTGGCCTCACCTGGCGATGCCCAGCGGCTGTGCCGCCCCGGCGACGAGCAACGGCGCCCCAGTTGCCATGCAGGTCTGGGGGCTTGCAGGAGCGGCGGCGGTGCTGGGGAAGAGGGCGGCGCAGCCCCACGGGGAAAGCACGGCGCAGCGCGGGCACCTTCCCCTGCCGCAGCTGGAGGGGCTCCTCACAGGGGTCCTGCCCACCCCCAGACCGACCGGGGGCCACCACCGCCCCGCCCCACCGAGACGCAGACGCTCATCCTGCCGCTGCCGAGTTGCCACCATGAGCCTGCGGCGAAAGGGGAGCACCCTGTGGGGTGCCCAGGGCCTGAGCTCCAGACACCCGCACAGCACCAGCGGGACGCCCGCCGGGGTTCACCGGCCCAGGCGCGCGGCTCCGCAGCACCCCTGGCGCTCAGGAGCTACCCGAGACGGGGCTGTTACGCGAACACAGCGGCGGCTCCGACGGACACACGGGGGTTAAAGCCACCAGTACCCAGCCAGCCCTTGCATCCTGGGCACTTCCCTCTCCTCCAAACCGCACGCGCTCCAACCCCCATCCCTGCTCCGACGCCCATCCCCTAGCTCAGCGGGCGCGAGGAGCTGTGGCGACGGGCGGCAGAGCCGGTCCCTCCCTCCAGCCTAAGGCACCCTCCCCTCATGCCTCGTGTCCCTGCCGAGGGGCAGCTCTGGGCTTCCCCCTGCTCCGACCGACCTCCCGCGGCCCGTGCGAGGGAAGCGTGACGCAGCTGCGGGCACCGTTCACGCACCGACCGGGTCTCACCTGGGCGCCCAGGCGGTGAGGAGTCGTCCTTGGCAGCCCGGCACCGTGGCTCCGGAGGGGAGGAACAGTTGCTGCCGGCTGCTCATGCTGGCCTGGAGGCTGCTGAGCAGTTTGGGGTGATGGATAACGGCTCCAAGCGGACTCCAGCTGCGGGAAGGCGCTCTGGCCGCGCCCTGATGCCGCCCGCCGCGGGCTCTCTCAGCAAAGTCCCCTGGACGCCACTCCGGAGCGGGGCAGCGGCAGTCCCACTGGCTCCCAGCAGCAGCCCAGAGCCTGTGGGTGCTCCTGGGTGCAGACTGCTCCCCGGCGGGGTCCGCTCCGGCCCCTCCCCTGCAAAAGACCGTTTCCTGGTCAGGCTGGCTCGGGACTAACAAACCCCAGCCCACAGGGGCCCATCTCGCGCCACGAAGGCGGCGCTGAGCCACGTGCAGAGGCCAGCTCCCTCCCTCTGGATGCACTCACCCCTTCCCCATCCCTGCCACAGCTCCAGGTGCTTCACGCAGCGACCGTGTGCCCGGAGCTGCCCGGCCTGCCCCAGCCCCGCCGCGAGGCGGGAAGGCAGCGGCACGCGGATTTTGGCACCTGCCGGCTGGCTGCGAGTCCTGACTGTCAGTGCCCCCGACCGCTGCCGGCTCCGCACTCCGTCCTGCCGCTGCCTGCGCTGAGCAGCACCGCTCCCTTCCCCGCGGCGGAAGCTCTTCCCCCGGCAGGTAGGCTGTCGAACACGTTGCTCTCTCAACATGACACGGAGCCTGGAAAACCACAGAGAGACTAATTACTGCAGGAAAACGACTCCAGACGACCAATTTCCCGGTGATGGAGATGACAGCCCGGCCGGCCCCCGGCCGCTCTGGGCAGCCTGCCCGCCAGGCGCCGTCACGTCCCGCCACCCTCGGAGCCCCGCTGCCCCTGGGACGGCTCCTGCCCCTCCAAACGCCTCGGGACCAGCCGTTCCCAGCCTGCAAACCGGGAACGGGCACCCCGGCAGCGCCAGCGTTACCTGAACACACCGGGGGCTTGGCGGACGAGGAGAGCACGAGGACACAGGCATCCCAGGGGATCAGCCCACGAGGCGGGTGCGGTGCCCGGGAGAGGGGACCACTGTCAGCATCCAGCTGCCTAAAGCAATGGAACAACCCACAATGAATGAAAAGAGGAGGCTGCCCGACCTGCCTGCCCGCTTCCCGCCCTCCTCATCAGCTCCGGGGACTCCCCTGCCCCACGAGCCCCAGACGACAACCTCTGCAAATCACTGGGGGGGAAAGAAAACCCCAAACTTCCTGGGGATCACCCACGAAGCTGCTGGCGAGCTCCAGTCAGAGCCCCACTGCTGGTGGGCGGGGGCACAGAGTCCCCACTCTGCCATGGGAAGGGGTTTCCCCACCAGCTCCACTCCACCGACGGTGCCCCCTGGGGCGAGCAGGGGCTCCCAGCACGACACGGGGCAGGGAACCCCGGGAAGCACGAGCTGCGAGGACCCTCACAAGAGCCGGCACGGGGGTCCCAGGCGACCCCGGCGTCCCCACGGGGCAGCGGCCGCGAGAGCTCAGCCAAGAGGGAGGCGCCGGCAGCTGCCAGGGCCCTGTGTCACCTGCTATCACAGCAGCTAAGGGGGGAAGCGAGGCGCCGGTGTCATTGCCGGAGACGGCACCGCGTGCCAAGCTGCCAGGATGCCACCAACGACAGCGGAGCCTCGAAGATGTCTATTCATGCCGCCGGCACGGCGTGGCGCGGCGCAGGAGGAGCGGCCCGCGCAGAGGCAGGCGGCAGTTACGCAATTCTCACGTAAAACGCGCCGGCTCCTCGCAGGGGACGGTGCCGGCCCCGGGATGACGTCGCCAGCCCTTCCCCACCGGAGATGTCTCGCTCTCCCAGCTCCCCAGGGCCGGAGCCGGCTTCTCCCACCGCGGAAGCGCAGCGTCAGGGGAAGGGCTTCGAGGAAACGAATCGCCGAGCGGTCTCACAGAGGGACAGCACCGGCCCCTGCCCCAGGAGGAGCCTTAGCAGCGACGGAGTGTCGAGCCCCGGGTCTCCCACGGCCAGGAAGCGCAGCGGCTGTTCCCACGAGGAGGCTGGCGTGGAGAGAGCAGGATGTCCTGCCCTTCGCTGCCCGCTTGGGCTGGCTTCTCGCTCCTGGCTGCGACGGGCTCCCAGCCGCCACGGCAGCGTCACAGCGACGGGGGGTTGTTCTGCCCAGCTCGAGCATCTCAGAGAAGCCTCCGTCTGCTGGGGTTCGACACAGGCAGGACCTCTCGGCGCAGGCCCAGTGCTGCTGCTCTTCTCTCTGACTGATGCTGGAGGTGCTCGGTGGCAGCTCTGCCAGGACCAGGTCATTTCTCCTCTCTGACCGGTGCTGGAGACACTCGGTGGCAGCTCTGCCAGGACCAGGTCATCTCTCCTCTCTGACCGGTGCCGGAGACACTCGGTGGCAGCTCTGCCAGGACCAGGTCATCTCTCCTCTCTGACCGGTGCCGGAGACACTCGGTGGCAGCTCTGCCAGGACCAGGTCGTCTCTCCTCTCTGACCGGTGCCGGAGACACTCAGTGGCAGCTCTGCCAGGACCAGGTCATCTCTCCTCTCTGACCGGTGCCGGAGACACTCGGTGGCAGCTCTGCCAGGACCAGGTCGTCCCTCCTCTCTGACCGGTGCCGGAGACGCTCGGTGGCAGCTCTGCCAGGACCAGGTCGTCCCTCCTCTCTGACTGGTGCCGGAGACGCTCGGTGGCAGCTCCACCAGACTCAGAACAGCCCTGGAGCACTGAACAGCTCTGCAGTGCCCAGCACCCCTCCAAAACCCACTTCATGTGGAACACTGACCCGCGTTAGCCGAGAACTAAGGGCAGGGCTGGCGGGGAGCAGCGGGGATGAGAGTGGCTTGGAGCCACCGAACACGGGTGGCCGAGGCCCGCTCAGCCCCTTGAGGTTCCACCCCGCGCTAACGCTCGATTAAACCCCCTGATGCTCTTCTCCTGCTGCATCTCCTCCTCCTGTCAGCCGCGAGAGGACTCTCTCAGCAGTCGGAGCCCCCAGCACCTGCAAACCACCCCTGGGAGCCGTGGGAACGCCTGGGGATCGCTGGCTCTGGGCAGGGAACCTCCTGAAGAACAGAACTCCTTCTGAGACCAGCCAGCCGGCTCCCTCAAACAGACCTGCAGGGCGCAGCGCCTCGTGCCGCAGGGTTTGGGGGTCCTGAGGGCAGGGCCCCCCCGGGATGCTGCCTGAGCACCGCAGCTGGAGCCCGAGCAGCTCGCTCTGGGATGGGGAGCGTTCGCAGACTCGCTGCTCCGAGCTCGCTGCTCCCATCCCGTCCCCACCCCAACACCTGAACCCCCGTTTGCTCATCGCCAGCCCCCCGTTGTGCATGGAGCCCCACAAACTACAGCTGCTGCTGCCACACTGAGATGAGAGAGGGGAAGCACCTGCAAACCCCAACCTGCTGCAGCTGGAGGCTGCGGACCAGCGGGGCCCTCAGCGAGCGGCGACCTTGCAGGCCTCAGGGGGGTAAACTGAGACAACCAGTGAAAGGCTGGTGCTGAGGACCCCGCTCCACCGGAGCATTCCCTCCGAGCCAGAGGATCAGGAGGCCAGCTGCTCGGGAAGGACCGGCTGAAGGGCTGGGTTAGGGTGCCGAACGCCACAGCGAGGAACCGCAGCGTCGCCCTGGGCTGAGTGCCCCAGGATGGCAAACACTGGCCCTCTGGCACAGCCAGCGTGCCGAACCCAGCAGAGCTCCTGCAGGGTCTGCAAGACTGCGGAGCCAGGGGAGAGCCGAGTGTCGGAGGACCCTCCTGGCCAGGAAGCCTGGGGCCCAGCCAGGACACCCCACTCAGGGGCAGGCGCTCCCGGGGTGCCTCTGCCGCGCTGCGGGCCCTGTGCCAGGCTGCTGGCGCCAAAGCAGCCCCTGGTCACCTCTCAGAGCCCAGCAGGCCCTGACCTGGGCTCAGAGCAGACCCGGCTGACAGGGATGGCCCGGGATTGCTTTCCTCCCGCAGCCTGCGGGGAGCAGGAGGTGCTTCTGACTGACCAGAGGGTGCAGAGAGCTGCAACCCCTGGCGCCTCCTCCTCCTCCTCGAGGTGATCTCCAGCGCCACGGGCCTGACATGGGTGTTTGAACACACACTGCCTCCTCAGCTGGTTCAGCGAGCGCCAGCACAGGGAACGCGGTGTCTGTGAGACACGAGCATCTGGAGGAGGAAAGCTGAGCTGAGAGCCAGCCCAGAGGAAATGGGACTTGGAAGAAACATGGTAACACTTAGCAGAGCCAGCCAAGACCACGACTCTCTCCTCTGCTCAGGGAATCCACAGTCCCGCTGCCAAGACCCGCTCGCTGCCGGCAGCCGGCTCTGCCGCTCGGGCTGCGCCGTAGGGGCACCGGGAGATGATCCACGTACCGGCCCCGGCCAACCCTAGTGGCTCACACAGCACCCGTGGGATGAGCCCCAGCCCGTCAGACCTTCTACCTGAACTCCAGAGCCCCAGAGCTCAGCTGAGGCGCCCACAGCGGGAGCAGGCGTGTGACTGAGGCCTCTCTGGTTCTGCTTCTGGACCCACAAGCTCCTTCTGCATCCCTCTGAGAAAGGAAGTGAGACCCTGGGTCTCAGACAAGGAGGAGCTGCAGAGAGCCACCGTGAGCAGAGAGACCCTCAGCAGAAGCCCTAGAGCAGCCTCACACATGCACCGCGGGGGTACCTACCCTGGGAGAGGGACCGTGCTCCTCCCTGGGAGAGGCTGAAGGTCTCACAGCCAAGCCCACCTCCTGCACAGCTGAAGGTTCGCAGCTGGACACTTGTTCTGAGGAAGGAAACGCAGGAGGCATCAGGATGACCCCATCCTCAGGGTCTACAGGACACACCCCAGTCCCAGAACACGTGGGGTTCCCCTGCCCATCCCGAGCCACAGCAGACACCGACGCGACCGCCAGGTGACTAATGCAGAGGAAAGGGCCGATGGGTTTGGGGATGGAGATGGCCGCTGAGATCAGGATTTGTGGAGCCTGGGGTCTTTTTAACCCAGAAGGTGGGGACACCGCTACCTGCCCAGCCCCACCAAACACGTCTGGCTGGAGTCCTGCCCGGAACTGGGCGCAGACAGCTCGTGTGGAGCAGGGCAAGCCGCAGCCCGCGGGACTAACGTACAACCTTTGGGGCACTTGGGGTTTTCTAACGAAACACCCCCTCTGCTGAGGCACCTCTGCGGTTCAAAGGAGAGGAGCTGCAGAGACAGGGCTCAGAGCGCCCGGCCCAGAGGCAGAAGGGCGAAGGTCTGGCAGGAGCAGCAGCTCCAGCGCAGCAGAGGGGCCTCTGCCCGGAGGATTTCACACTGCACCCTCGTGGGTGGGTCGCGCCGGCCGTGACCACAGCGCGGAGGCCCACGACGCGTTCACAGCACCTCCGGCTCTCGGAGCTGCACTGCAGGACCACTCGATCTCTGCGGCCGGAAGAGACCTTCCAGCGATGGCTCGGAGGACCCGCAGGGATCTGCCCGCTGCTCTCGGCACAGCGCGGAGCTCTGCCGCCTCTCCCTGCCCCGGCGGGCGCCGCGCTGGGCGTGAATGCGCCGGCGCTCGAGGCAGAAATGCCACGGTGCAGGTGCAGGAGGAGGCGCTGCCCGCACCCCCCGCTGCCGGCGGCTGCCAGCGCCTCGTTTTCAATTAGAGGCTCTTTTGCATGCGATGCACCGGGGAACCGCAACGCGCGAGCCGCGCGAAGGTACTCCCGGAGACAAATGTGATTAATGGGATAATCGCGTCGATTACAATAGTTAGAGGCAGTTCCTGCCATTTCCCCGCTCTCCAAGGACCGGCTCCGCTCGCATCCAGCACAGACAGCTGCAGATTCCTCGGCACCGTTAGCATCCGACGCAGGACTGGGGTTGACATTTCAGGCTCCCACGGCGCCTGCTCCGTAACCGCGCGCCGGCGGGGCCGAGCTGCGCCGACTCCCTCTCGCAGGGAGTCATTTGGTGAGCGAGGGGCGTTTTGTGGAGCTGGACGCTCGCCCCTGCACCGACACGAGCCCACAGCCCCTGCGAACGCCCCCAAAGTCCATCGTGTGCTCCCTACACAAGGATCCAGCTTCACTCTACAACTGAGGTGCGGCTGTACCTGAGGGGTGGTGGTGGCAACGGCTCCTGGGGGCTTCTGCATGTCCACGTGAGCTGCCTCGGGGGGACATCCTTAACCTGCGACAGGAAGGGTTAACTGTGATTGTTTCTCTGGGATCAAAACCCCGGTTCCGCTAAATCAAGCGGCCGAGCCCCTCTGCTGCCCGAGCCAGGCTACGTTTCACCAGCCTTTCGAATGCCGCAGCAGCCCGCGCACTAACAGGGGATGGAGTTCGCTCGCCCCCTGGCCGAGGGCTGGCAGCCCACCGAGCACAAACCCCTCCCACGCCGCAGCCCACCCGCGCGTCCCCACAGCAGCCGCGAACCCGCGGACCCGAGGCTCAGACTTCCCCGCAGCGCGGCTCCGCCGGGCCGGCGGCGCCACCTGGCGGCCGCAGCGGGACTCAGCGGGGCCGGGCGAGCGGTACAACAAGCCCGCAGGTTGGGGCGACTGCAGCGGCTGCAGGCTGAGCGAAGAGACATTTCGGCAGGAACCGGGCAGGTGAAACACCCAGCTCGCCCCACCAGCACTGGTGCAGCCCTCAGCCGCTGACAGCGGCTCTGCCTGGCATCACCCCCCTTCCTCTCGGAGCCCAACAAGGCTCAAGAGGTTGGTCTTCTCCCACCCCAACCCCTCGTCAGAGCCAAACCCCTGCCAGATGCCAACGTGGAAATCTCCGGCGCTGTACCGGCCGCCCCAACTGACCGAGACACCAAGCAAACCTCGCACCCAGCCTGCCGACCGCAAGGGAACCAAGGGCAGGTCCCAGCTAGACCTCATCTTCAGCTACCGGCCACACTGGTGTGAAACCCACGGGCACCAGCAGCCTTCCCGTGACTCGCCAGAGGTTCAGCAGCTCAACCCCAGCTCCGTACGGTCTCACCGCAGAAGACACGAACCACACAACCACCAAGTCTCACCAAGGCCAGAAGCCTGGCTGGTGCCTAACAGAGACGAGAAGGGCTGGGCTATCGCAGCTCTCAAGCACAAAGCCCAGCGGGGCACCACAGGGTGGGACACAGGTAGCCGCAGGGCCTGCAGGAGGGGACACAAATGAAGAGCCTCTCCCGGCGTTTTCCAGAGCATTCCCACTTTCTGCACGGAGAAGGCCAACTCGGTGTTACCGCCTGCCAAGGCTGGAGAGAGCCACCCTGCTGCACCCCAGGAAGGGATCCGCCCCCGCCGAGGCAGGACTTGGGCCTTCGCGGGGCTGCTGAAGTGGAACGAAGGTAACCGCACAAGGGAATTACTAGCCACCCGGCGAGCAGCACCGGGCCGCAGCAGTGGCACACGGGGCCGCTCCGCACCCCACTCACTGCGGTTCCTTCCAGCGCGCAGCCAGCAGCAGCCACCAGAGCCCCGACGCAGACAGACGAACTCCCACTCCCAGCAAACGGTTCCTCAGCCAGACAGGATAAATCCAAGAACAAGACACGCAAGAAAATCAGCTGATAGAGGGAACAAGGAATCCACAGCGAGGCGGAGCACCGAGACCCCTCAGCCCAAGAGCATCCCAACCTGAGCAGCGCTCTGCGGGAACAGCGACCGAGATCCTGGGCTACAGCGAGTCTCCTGCGGGCAGAGACGACCCAGGGCAGCTGCGAGGCCGACAGGGAGCGAAGGAAGAGCCACAGCTGCCCGGGTAAGGAAATTCCTCTTGGCAAAAGTAATGACTTTTATTTACAAAGAGAGGTGAGGAGGGTACAACAGAAACACCGGGGGGGCAGCTCCGTCAGCCGCAGCAGAAGCGGTGATTTACTGGTCATGGCAATTAGAGGGGCGGCTCGACAGTCTCTGGTCATGGTCAGGCAGTTCTCCAGGAGCTGTAGAGAAGAGCGAAGATCTCTCTGACTGCAGCAAGGCCTTCCCGTGTCTCTGTGTCCTAGTGGCTCTCTCCTTTCTTGCCAACTACCTGCGAAGAGACAAAACCGTCACGAGCTTCAACAGAGCGAGCAGCAGGCGCCAGACAAACCCCCACGGAAGCAGCAGCGCTGAGCTCCAGCGGGGTGCCCGTGTTTCACATGCACGAGCCTGTCCCTCGGGAGGGTTAGCGGGACACCCCGGAGCTTTAGTGCCCAGACAGCAGCACGCTCGGAGGAGGGTTAGAAGTGAGGGTCACACCACAGAGCACCCCCTAACCCAACCCTGGTCACCCACAACAGCGGGGTGGGAGAGGGCCGTGGTGGGGCTTGCCCGCCTCCTTGCTGCGTCCTCCACCTGGCAGTCCCGCTCCAACCCGCGGGGCCAGTCTGGGGTTCCCCGAGCCTCACGCTCCTTGTCAAAGGGGTTTTTCCTTACCAAGTCTCCTTCCAATCTCTGCAGTTCTGCCGACTGCACCTGGAATCGGCCAGCTTAGCGCCTCCCTTCTCTGCAAGGGTCCCTGGTGCCTCCACACTGTGGGAGCCCCCGTGGCTCTGCGCTGCCGGGCAGCGCCCTGCGCAAGGGAGCGACCCTTCGAGGTCCCTTCCAATCCCTAAGGGGCTGCGATTCCTCGAGGCGACTGAGCACCAGCTCTCCCGAGAGCAGGGAGCGGTGCTGGTCTGGGTGCTTCTCTCAGAGGGTTCAGACCCTTCTAGTGCTCCTGCGGGCCCTTCGGAAAGGGAACAAGCCTGAACATAAACATCCTTCCACCTCAGGGCGGCTTTCAAAGCCGCTAGGGCTCCAAACTGCAGGAGGGACCCTGGGCAAGGCCCCAGTTCCCAACTGGTTTCCATGTGCCGAAGGAGCAGCGCTGGCAGCTCGGAGCTGGGGCAGTCAGAACCCGCCTGCCAGCAGCTGTGGGGTGACAGCGAGAGGGTGGAACCCCCCGTTGCTACTCCCAGTAACACGGGCAGTGAGGGAGCAACAACCTGCCCGTGTGCAAGGCTGCTGCAGCCGCGGTGTGAAGCCTTAATTGCTCACTAATTACTGACAGGATCACAGTCAGCAGTGAAACACACACACAGGGGCGTGAGGAACAAGGACATCCTCAAGACAGCCCCAGCCCTGAACCAGGGAGCCTGACACCCACCGGAAGGCTCTTCCTCATCCTCCCCTTGGCTTGCCATGAGGGCGAACAGCAGTGCCCAGCTGCGCTAAGAGGCCTGAGCTCTACTGGTGAAAGCCCTGCTAAAGCCCCTGTGCCCCTCTGAGGAGCCTGTGACAGAGAGCACTTCTCCAGGATGTACATCCAGCCTCACGGCTCGGGCCAGGAGAGCTGCCAGCAGACAAGAGGACGAGGAAAACCCGAAGCAGCAGGGCAGCGGTTTGCACTCCGACCCCATTAATCAAGTTAAACGGTCAGGAAGCAGGTTTATTCTCCGAGTGACCCCGAAGCACCAGAGAGTGTTCACACACGCAGGCCAGGGAAAGCTGTGAACGTCCAGGAGAGAAGAAAACCAGCAGTTAAGGGATTAGGGGTTAGGGAGCGCGGGGCGCCACAACGGCAGAGCTGTACCAGTCCGAGGCCGACAGGGACAAGTGGCCCATGTGTATGATCTGTGGAAACCAACCACACGCACGTGGGTATCTGGCCAGCGCCCATCCCACAGCCCCCCCACAGCGACCACCCCACACCCCCCAACCTCACACCGGGCCAGGCTCCGCGTTCTTCTCTCAGGAGGAGGTTCCACCCTCCTGTTGCGGGCCCAGCTGCCCCCTAGAGCGTCCCGAGGCAGCAGCTGCAGGCCAGCATCGCCCCGCCGTGAGCCAAGGGGCTGGAGCAGCCTTTTCTTCCACCACCTGGCTTTTCCCCAGGGGCGAGCCCAGAGCCCGGCGGCGACAAGCCGCGGTTCGCTGCCAACAGCGGCCCTGGAACTGCTCTATTAGAGAGCCTCGCGCAGCGGAGCCCCTGCAGGCTTGGAGAGCGGAGCTCGCAGGCTGCTGTGGGAGAACCCTGAACCAGGCTGCGTGTGCACACCCACTGCCCAGCTCCTCCCCGGGCCTTCCCTGAGCAGGGCAGCGCCGGGCTGAGTCCCCACAGGGCCCCAACAAAGAGGAGCCCCGAGATACCCGAGGTCTGCGTAGAATACTTCATGAGCCGCATCGCCCCAGCTTCATGGGCCTCACAGCAGGCTGAAAGCCCAGTGACAGAGAGGCAACTGCTCCCAGGACTGCAGAGCCTGACTTTGAAGGGTCCTTGAGGGGGTATCGGTGGGGTGCAAGTTTGGTGAGGACTGAAAGGCAAAGGGAAGGGCTGAAGGTAAGATCTGGGGTGGGGAGTGGAGGGGAAAGGTGAGCTCAGGAGTCAGCAGGTAGAGGAGGCTTTTCCTGGTGGCACAAGGTGCAGAGAAGGCGGCTCTTGCCTCAGTGGAACGGGTGCAAGAGCTGCTGGATGAGCAGAGGGAGCAGGAAGGGAGCGATGCACGGCCACTCCTGCCTGATTTTGCTGGTTCTTAATTTCTTCTGCTTTTCCAGCTCTTTAGAAATGGAAGGGGAAGCTGAACAACAAACAAAACCTCCCATGGAAAAGCAAAGCAGCAGCACTTAGTGCCAACGAGCAGTCCTGTGCGGAAAGAAAAGGGGAGGCAAGAGCACCCCGTAACCCGCTGCTACTCACCCAGGTGCCAACCCCAATACTGCTCGGCACTGTGCTGGGCTTTTTGTTAAGGGACTACAACAGGGTGCAGCCAGGCTACTCTCAGCTCCCTTCTCCATGAAGGGCTGCATCCTCTGAGCTCCCTTCCAGCCCGGGCTGCTCTCTGTAAGCCCCAACCATCCCCAGGTCCAACCCATCGGCGAAGGGCTGGCTGGCCAGTGGGATCAGCCACACCAACATCCCCTGAACTCAAGCCCTTCCAGCCTGGGCTGCACTCTGTAAGCCCCAACCATCCCCAGGTCCAAACCACCGGCGAAGGGCTGGCCGGTGGGATCAGCCACACCAACATCCCCTGAACTGGAGCCCTTCCAGCAAGATCTTGAACAGAGCCTCTCAAACCCAGGGAAGAGGCTCTCCCTGCCTTGTTAACGACACCGCGCCGCTACTCCCGTGGTAGCTAGGAGAGACACGCGAGCAGGAGGGACAGACTGAGACGAGGGAGCGAGGCAGATGAAAGCAGCGAGGAGCTGAAAAGAAGAAGGTTTCCCCCGTTCATCTCCCAGCCCCGCTCTAATTAATGCCCGACGCTATATTAAGGTTTCCTGGCTGACAGGATCACTGGGAAGAGGAAACCCAAGTTAAAATTCCTCGGAGCGCTGCGGCTCCGCCAGACTGCACAGCCCGTTTGCTACGACACAACGCTTCCACGGGCGAGCATCCAGGCGGCACGCGCGGGAAGCAAAGCAGCGCAGCGCGCAGCACCGAGCCGGTGCAGAGCAGAGTCGAGCCGTGACCGGCCCCTCCAGAGCCCGCCGGGGCGGCTCCTACGGCCAGCCCGACGGCTCCCTCAGCGCCTAGACACCACAGCCGCGGGGTGCAGTTGTGCAGGCCCGCTCCCCTCCCCTTCACGAGATCCCAGTGGTGCCACGACACTCCCTGCACTCGGGGTACGCTCCCCTGAATTCTGAGTGCAGCTGAACACTCTGCACTCGGACAAACTCTCGGGACCTCCGGAAGCAAAGCCGAGCTCACACGTTAACAGAGACCCGCAGTGAGAGGGAGATGAAGCGCTCAGTCGGAGCCCCAGCCCCTCACAACAACGCCCCAGAGCAGAGCGGACTACCGGGGCTACGGCGGCTCTTGCCCAGCTCACGGCCGTGGCAGGGGATGCCCGAAGACCGCGAGCGCCGACGAAGGAGCCGCGTGAGGCCGCATAAGCAGATCCTAAACCAATTAGCGTGTTTCTAGCCCGGGGAGCGCTGGAAGCGCCGCAGCAGGAAGGTCTCAAACCCACGTCCGGGTGATTTCAGCACGTCAAACAAGTGCACGGGCTGCTGCGAGGCAGCCAAGCCTGCTCAGCTTCCATTCACCACCTCGCCAGCTGCAGAGGCCTCAGGTCTCACACGCAGAAGCGGAGTTCTGCTGTCACACCTCCGCAGCAGGTGACAGTGTCAGCGCCACCTCCCTCCCGACATGCGGCTCGTGAAGGCAGCCGTTAGAGCAGCACCTGCCCCTTCGCACAGGCTACCAAGTCCTGCAGCAGCTCAGGTTTAGAGGACTTAAGTTGCACAAAGACAGCTTTAGGGTTTCGGCCTTTTCAAGCCCACTTCCCACTCTCAAACCCAAGCCCAGCAAGAGCTGGGTGCTCAGCACCAACACGCGTGGAGTCTCAGCCCAACAACAAGCCGCTTGCTCCTTCGCTCCCCCTGTAAGCAGCGATGTCCAGCTCCCGGGAACACACACCCAGTGCTTTTCAGATCAGGCTGCTTTAACGCTGCCCCGCGAATAAAACCCTGCAAAGTCAAGTGGGTCACAAGGAGGGTGCTACTGGGACACGCAGCCACCTCTCTGCCTCCTGAGCAGCAGGAGAAAGCCAGGCTCAACCCAGACCTACACCTCACGGCCATGACAGAACCAGCGCTGTCTGCAGCGCAAACCGCCTCACAGCCCTCCAGTTGCCACCTACTTCATGGAGCTGAGGAACAAACACCTCGTAGACAAGGCCAAAGCTCCACGAGATAAGGCTGCAGAGTCTCTTCTGGCTGCCACAGCTACCTGAGGAACCAGCCCACCTCCGAGGAGGCCTGCAACACTCGAGCGCTCTGAGGCAAGAGGACTCACTCGCTTGAAGTCGTTCATGTTTGTGGCTTGGACCGGAGTGCCGATGAACGTGAAGTACGTGATCCTCGTCGTCTCCTCGTCGCCGTGATTGGACTGGACAAACAACTGGAGAGAAAGCCCAAAGAAACACAGGGGTTCGGGTGAGCGGCCCAGCCCTGTGTCCAAACACCCCGCGTTAGGCACCCAAGACTTCCCAACCAACCACACTAACGCTTCCCCCCATCACAAAGGCCTCTGGAACCCTGAAAGAAGGGACTGTCCTCTCACCTGAAGCCATTACTACATCTCAGGCCTTTAGTTTCCTGGTTGGTTGTTCAAAACCCACAGCCTTCACTTCCACCCTGAGATCACCAGTAAAACCAGCACCCACGAAGTCACAGTTCACAGAACCATTCGGGTTGGAAAAGACCCCCGGATCATCGAGTCCGACTATCAACCCTGCTCCACCAGTTCACCCCTAAACCAGATCCCCCAACACTACAGCTAAGCAACTTTTAAACACAGCCAGGGGTGGGCTCCCCAGAACCTGACTTGCAGTTAAATCAGTTTAAGTTTTGCTGAAGCCCCCAGACTATCAGCGCACAGTTCACCGCAAAGCTTGAGGCATCAGGCGGATCTCTGAGGGTCAGCGCAGCCCCCAAGAGCTGGGGTCACACTTGCCCTGTGCTAACGCGGGGCAAACAAGGTGGGCTGCTGACCCCACCAGCACGGCCAGCTGCACCACCAGCTCCGTGCACAGACTGCAAACAAGCAGGGCACCTCCTCAACCACCTTATCAGCCGCGTCTAAAGCTGACGCGGGACTCGAGGAGAGCGCACGTACACGCCTGGCACTCGTCAGCACAGCCCCTGCCACCAGCCTGCTTTATTCTGGGGGGCTGCAAAGGTAACTCCACAGAAATAAGGGACAGGAAGAGCAGTCGCTTGGGTTTGCCTCCGCTCCTTTTACTTGTAAAACGCTGCAGAGCACCAGGTGCCTGGCTGCAACGTGCAGTTCAGAAGCAGTAGTGCCCAAGCTCTTCCCAGAACCTCCTTACAGAAGAGCAAAGCAGGTGAGAAGCCTGAAGGTGGGTCTGTGCCGCAGCAGCATGGCCGAGAAGCAGCTGGTTTCTGCAGCCAGCCCACTGAAGCAGCCTCCAATTCAATGCAGCCCAAGCCCATACACTTGTGGAAAGCACTTCCAGCACCAGCAGGGAGGAGCCAAGCCCTCAGCCCGAGCGCAAGCTGCACTCACAGTGACGCTGTTCACGTTCTGGAATTTCACGTAGCGGAGCTGGATGATCCCATCTTCTTTAATGTCGTCTGGCGTCAGCTCCAGCGCTTGAGTCGGCTCACTTCTCTCTGCTTCTTCAAAATCCATGGACCGAGGGAGGTTGATGAAAATTTTGATGTACTTTGGACCCTGCCCTGTGAGAGGACATTCCCACGGTTCAAGGGTGCTTTGAGAACAGCGCTGGAGAAGCCCTGGCTTATCTCAGCTCCCAGACACTGCTCAAGGCAGCACTACACCACCCCCCCGGGCACTGGAGTTCCACTCCCCAACAACCATCTAGAAACAGCAGTTCAGTTGGGTGATCTGACTCCTGAGCATTGTGCGCCGCTCTGTCACGCAGACCGAGCGACATCACACCCTCCCAGAGTGCTCAGGCTAGCTCTGCAGTTAAACTTGGGTCTCTTCTCCCACCAAACTACAGCAGGTACTGGCCCTCCCCTCATACCAAGTGCCCAGGCGCGAGCTCAGCGACAAACAAGCGCCTCGACCTGTCACCCAGCTCCCGAACAACAACCATCCTGGAGCTGCTGAGGGACTGGCATAGGGGAAACAGTCCCAGAGGCAACAGTGTCGCTAAGAAAGCGCAGCGGGCAGAGCTTTGGGTTCCCAGACACGACGCTTCACTCACCGTTATCTGGCCCCTGCAGTTTCATAGAGTAAAGCTTGACAGGCTGGCTAAAAGCTACAGTAATGAGCAGCTGTGGAGGGGAAAACAACGGCATTAACCAGCTCTCCTTGTCCTCACACGCACACGCGCGAGCCCGCGCTTCGCGACAAAACACGGCTCGTGCCTCCGCTTCCCGCGCACACGTCGGTTGCTCCACGTCAGCTTCACATCCCGCACCAAGGGACGTGCACCTGGAGGCGCTGCAGCGCCCTTTGGGTGTCGTTTCGCCGGTGTCCCCCCACCACGGCCCCCCAACACCCAGCAGCTCAGAGCCCGGGCCAGACCGCGCCCGAAGCGCTCTCCCTCGCACGCATCTGCCGCACCTGCTCGTCGCAGTCGGACTCCAGGTAGGTCGAGTCTTTCCGTAAACAATTGTCAAAGCCGTGCTCGTCGCTCTCGTTGAGACACTCGCAGCCGGCTTTGTTGATAAATGGCAGGAGGTCCATCTGAAGGGGCAAGCAGAGCGCTGCTGAGCCGTGGGGAGGGGGCGCGCTGGCCACTCACCGGGGAGGAGCTCAGCGCGGCGGCGAACGAAACTCCTCCTTCCACGAGCTCGGCCACTAGAAAGCCTCGGGGAGGTTTTATCAAGACCGTAGGAACGAGAGCCACCAACACTGCGCCACAGGGCTGTATCCTCTTCCCAGCTGATGCTTCCCCACCCCATTCCACCCCCGCTCCTCTGGCCCTGCGTGTAGCCGTTTCCAGAGCACCAGAACCTCCTGCCTGCGGCTGAAGCGAACCCAGCCCAACCCAAGCGCAGGCAGGCAGCCTGACAATCAGCCTTTGGGTACCCCGAGGCCTCAAGTACCAACACCCCACCACCAAAAGAGCATCAGGGCACAGTTGCTGCACAGCGCAGACCTCAGAAAGCAGAGCCACCCTCGGGATGGCTACGCAAAACAGCCCTTGCAGAAGGCAACAGCTTCTCGGCCATCGGCAGCCCAGCCTGGGTGCCAGAACCAGCCTGGCACCTGTGGGATCCCCTCTCACATCACACCGCCTGATCACTCAGGACTCGACCCACGGGGGTAAGACACCTCCTCTGAACAGAAGACAGTCTCTTCATCTCAAAACCAACCCAGACAGACCCCACCTGGCTACCTGAGCAATTCTGGGGGTTCATGGTTCCTGCTCTAGCAAGCAGAACCACAGCCTGTGGATGCACAGCCTGTTCCCATCTGCCTGGTAAGATCGGGCCAGCTACAGGTTTATCATCCCAAACCAGCCCGGGTTTGGGTTCCGCAGACACTGGGACTTCCCAACAGAGCCACACGGGCCCTGCAGGCAGCGCAGCCCTGGGCTGCAGGATGTGATCCAGCAGCTAACTGTGTTTGTGCTTGCAGCAGAGCAGCAGCCAGCACTGTGTAAGGAGTTACACCTACGTGAGGGCAGCTCCTGGAGAGTTCTGCTCACACCAGAGCTCTCCCGTGCACGAGTTTAGAAACAACAGGTATTTGCTAAACATCCCCGTTACCCCAGCACTACAAACACTCCTGCTTACATAGCCTTTGGGGATATCTGTGTCTTCACTGTTCCCAGGGTCGTTCTCCAGGTGCTGCTTAATTTTCTCTTCTAAGCCAACAGCATCTGCTCCCTGGTACTGGTCGATCCGCACCTTGTTCCGGAAGAACAGGAACGTGGGTGTTGCCGATATGTTATTGGTGGCAGCTGTTCCCTGCAACACAGGAGGGCGTGCGAGCGTCACCCAACGGGGCACCGCCAGCCAGCCCCGGGTGACAGCACACACCCCAGCCGCAGCACCTCGCCAACAGTCTTTACCCTTCTCACACCAACAGGGCCAACTCGGACAGCAGCGCCGAGGGAAACCCTGCAGACCCTCCCTCAGGGCATGGACTGCCACAAGATGCCTTGGTACCACGACAGTCACATCACTCACTTGCCCTGAGAAGTGGAAGCCAGCAGGGTTTCCTCCTACTTTACACCTGCACTCCCCAGCTACAATCACCCCATTACCCACTGGATCCAGTGTAGCACCCAGCTACAGGAAGAACAATTCATTCTCCCCAAACATTCCATGATGCAGCGGCATCCGCAAACTTCCATACAACAGTTTTGGCTGGAAGAGACCTTCAAGATTATCAAGTCCAACCTCTTCCCAGCCCTAGCAGCACCACTAAACCCCGTCTCCCAAAGCAGCAACTACCCTTCTCTTAAACACCTTCAGGGATGGTGACTCAAAGCCCTCTCTGGGCAGCTGTTCCAATAGCTGACATCCTTTTCAGGAAAGGAACTCCTCCTGATATCCAACTTGAGCCACCCCGGTGCAGCTTAAGAACATTTCCCCTCGTCCTATCACTGGCCACTACAGAGAACAGACCAACCCCTGCCTCTCTACAACCTCCTTTAAAGTAGTTGCAGAGAGCGTGGTCTCCCCTCAATCCCACCCCCTCCAGGCCAAACAGCCCCGGATCCCCTGGGGGAAGACAGAGTGAATGGCCCTCTTCTGTTCTATGAGGTCGTCTCCCTTAAAGTTGACTACCAGTCCTAAACAGCATGTCCAGTTTGAACCTCCAGCTCAGCACAGTACTGTGAGATAACTGTTGAACTTGCACAATACCACAGCTGCTTAAAGTTACAGCTGTCTTACCTATTCCATCCAGTTGCCTGTTTTCAAAGGTTCCTTTTGTTAATTGCCCTGCAAACCAACTCTGAAGGACTACATCACTCACATCGTGGCCATTAGGATGCTCCTGTCTCTCCCTCATACTCTGCAGTAACTCAAGACACTCCCTTCCATCACAGCCCTGCTAATTGCTGCTAATGAGCTTCAGGTCAATCAGCAGCTCACCTGGAACACTGCTGGCTGTCACTAGCAATGAGCAGCACTGCAGAGGAATCTCCTCCTGCTAACCACAGCAGGCTATCACATCCTTTTTGCTCTATGACACAGCAATAGCTGTTTGGAAAGACACTTCAATCCACACTGGCGGTGCTCTCAGCATTTAACGGTGCTACCTCAACAGCCAGAGCCCATCTGTAACCACCCAGATGAAGGACAACACAGGGTAACTGCAGTAGCTCTCTTCATTTTTGGAGGAGCTCTTTGTGACAGTCACACAACAGCTACAGGACATGGCTCTGGGCAAACAGAGCTGAACAGTTTTCCTCCAACTTTCCCATTTGCTCTGTTACCTGCAGTTTCTCTTGCAGCTGAGCAGAAGGATTTGAACACCCACCTGGCACTGGTGCACGTCTACCTCCAGAAACGTTGCCTGGGGATATTTGTTACTCAGGGCATTGAAAGCCGGGGCTATCCGTAAGCACGGGCCACATCTGTGAAAGCAACACACAGGTCAGCTCAGCACGCCCTTGCTCGGAGGAGGGCCTGCCCCAGCCACCATTAGCACGCTCTTACTGGTACCCCTGGAACTGTCACAGGAACCTTTCTACCCAGCTGCCACATAGAGAGCAGCCCAGTGATACCACCAGAAACAACAACCAGAAACACATCCTGGGAGTGTTAACTCCTACCTCCTCACACAGCTGTAATGCCCTGCAATTAGCCCCACTCATTAATTAAAGGCAGCTTCACATTCCCCACCTAGTGGGTTTAGTTACAGCACCTTCCACCACAGAGCCCTGCAGTGGGTTTAGTTTCGGCACCCTTCACAACAAAGCCCTGCAGTGGGTTTAGTTCCAGCACCTTCCACCACAAAGTCCTGCAGTGGGTTTAGTTCCAGCACCTTTCCCCACAAAGCCCTGCAGTGAGTTTAGTTCCAGCACCTTCCACCCCAAAGCCCTGTTGAGTGCAGGGACTTTGGGAGGGTAAAACGTGCCTTTTCCACTAAAACAGAAACCCCACTTTTAACAGAATTAAAGTCCCCTGGGGGAAAAAACCAGCAACTAGAGTAAAACTCACTAACGACTCTACCGGTAATGACTTTAACAGTAACAACACAACAAGAATAAGACACCACGGAACCATTCAGTGTTACTTAGGAAAGCCCTTTAAGCTCAACCGAGCACAAGCATTACCCAAAGTGCCCCTAGGGACTACCCCAACTCCACATCTACACGACTTTATGGTGGATGTTAGCCACATTTCTAGCAGAAGGGAAACTTGTGGGGCAGGGGCGGTGTGGACAGAGGCCCGGGGCGGCGGCCTGACGCTCCAGGCCTCCCCCCACACCGCCCCTACCCCGCCATAACAGGCCCTCCATCACTCACCCCCTCATCGTGAACTTCACCACAGCCAGGCGGGAGCCCGCAGCGCTGAGCTCGGGCTGGAACTCAGTGTCGTTGGCGATTACCTTCACGCCCACCATGGTCGCCTGAGCGGCGGCGGCGGCGGCGCTGAGGGCCCGGGGATGTGCAGCGTCACGGCGAGCAGCGGCGGGCCCAGCATGCACCGCGCTGCGCAGGCGCATGGCTGGGAGGGGCCCTCTGGACGCCATCTTGAGAGCGGGCACGGAGAGGGCGTCCGCCATTTTGGGTTGGGGCAGCCGTTATAAAGCTGCAGAGCTGTTTTAATCCTCGTTAATTAACATCCGCTGTGTCATTAGAGGGTGCATTTGGCTATTTAGAGAACGCTGAGGTGCTGGAGTAACCGTTGAGAAAGGTCAGGAGGAGGTGCAAGCCCTCAGAAGCAGAAAAAAAAGCTATAAACGGGAGATTAGTGAAATCTCTGCGTTAATCGCGTCCCAGGAGAAACTCAGTGGATGCGGGAATCAGCCCCAGCGCTCTCTCTGCCCTGTGATTTGCTCTGTCATTACCGACAGCTGCTCTCTCTGGGATTCTGCAGCAGCTTCACCTGGAGCAGGCGGCGCAGACAGCTGCTTCTACCTTCAAAGCCGCACGGCTCTGCCTCTCAGCTTCTCTCGATCACCGTAATTGCTAAAACCCGATAATAGCCCCTAGCTGTCCCCTCAGGGTCCCACAGACAACGGGGCGACCCCCTCGCGCTCCCCCCGGAGACCCTGCCGTCAGGCGCGGCGGCTTTTGCGACAGTGTCGCGCGGAGCCGCTGCAGCCGGCGGCGCAAGCCGGTTCCCGCAGCGGCGCGGGGAGGCAGCGCCGGGGGGGCCGCGGCGCCCCGGGACCCTCCGCACCGCCCCACCGGGGCACAGGTGAGTGCCCGCCGGGCAAAGGGAACCCTCCTCTGGGGCTGGAGGACGCGGCGGGCACCGGCCAGAAGGCTGCGGTGGGGGGCCGGGAGGTGGCGGCAGCGGCCTGCGGGATCCTGCGGTGGAAGCGGGGGCAGCAGGGCCTCGCCGTGAGGGGCAGATAAATGCGGTGTCGTGTGCTGCTGCCCAGCCCCACGGCATGGGCTCGGCTGGCTTCACTGGCAGTGCCCTGGGCCTTCGGTGCCCAGTCCCGGTGACACCTTATCCCTTCAATGCTCGGTCCCGGTGATGCTCGGTCCCTCCAGTGCCCGGTCACGGCTGCCCAGCACGGCCCCTGTGTTTTCACCGGCCCGGGCGGTGCAGGTGAGGGCTCGGTGGTGCCTTGGCTGTGTCCCGGGAGCTGGGGGCGAGCGGCTGGCGGTTCCTGCGATGGGGGTGCTCAGCTAACGGGCGAGGAGTGGCTGCTCTGCCACAACGGTGCTGCTAAGACCTGGGTCTCTGCCGAGGCCACGTTTTCGTTACGTCCCAGCCAGTCTGCTCCATTTTCTGTGACAGCCCCGGCGCTGCGGGCAGTCAGAGGGGTGCTTTAGAGTGTTCCCCGCAGGATAACTGTCCCCCGTGTGGTGGTGAGGGTTTCAGACGGGAACAACGCGTGTGAACTTCATGACTTCATGTGTCATGAGATGAGGCACCAGTTACAGGCCCCAGTGAGCGCTTCTCTTTCTCTCTTGCCTTATAACCTGCGAGGTCGGTGTGGTCTGTTGGTTGCTGTGACCTGGATTGAAAGCACCTTCTCACTTGGCTTAAGCTTGAGCCTGTGCCGAGAGGTTTGCTCCAAGCAGCAGAGGTCATCGACTGCCTGCGTGGGTTCTGATAGTGAAGAGCCTCCTGCCTTTCTGTGGCTGTGGTGCTTAGTCCTGCTCTGCCTGCACCGCAAAGCTGCTTCTGCAAAGGTCGTTGGTGATTAACCGTGAAGCCTGCGGCGCGGAGGCGATGGCAGAGAAGCGTGGCGGTTCCTGGGGCAGTTTGTGTGCAGGGGCAGGAAGGCCTGTGGCCACTTGGCCAGTCGGTGGCTGCCCCTTGGGAAGATGAAAAGCTGATGCAGGAACTGGATGGACAGGAGTCCTGGTTGTTTCCTGAAGCAGTGAGCTGGGGCAGGGCCTTTGTGTGCCTGTGTTGTGCGTGCAGAACCTGTCTGTGTGGGTGCTGCCCTCGCTTGCTGCCCGTTAGGTTTGGTTTGAGTGAGGCAGAGGACCTGGAGCGTTACCTGCCTCCGCCTTTGATCTGTTGTAGGAGCAATTGTTCTGGCCACCCTTGGCCCTCCTCCTGGTGCCACCAAACAAGGGCCTGTTGTTAACTGCAGAACGTCCTGTGCATCCGCCTGGGGTTTGAGCTGTCTGCTCTGGTTTCTGCCTGTAAGGAGGCTCTGCGACGTCAACCGCGAGGAGCTTACTAGCCCTGGAAGTGCTAGTTGATGCAGAGAGAGCTGTGGCCCCGTAAAGGGAGCCCGAGTCAGAATCCAGCACGTTGCACTTAAGGAATGAGTTTGCTGGCCTCACTGGACCAGGGGTTTGTCCCAGCTTGTGGAACTTGCCCCAGGCAGCGCGCGGCTAGAGTCACTCGACTCTTCCACCCCGTGAACGCGGTATTGGAAGATGTTTGTGGTCATCTGCTCGTCCAAGAGCGTCTTTCTGAGCGCAGACAGCAGAGCTGAGTGTGTCTGTGCTGATGCAGCGCGCTCAGCCCTCTGCACGCTGCTTCTGCAGGTGTTTTACTGGGAGTTTGGGGGTCTGGCCCCCGTGAAGGCACAAACTTCCCAACCATGACGCAGACAGAGGGGCGTTCAGCAGGAAGAGCTCTGCTGGCTTTGACTGCTCCCTCTGTTTTCCAGTTCCCTTTTCTGCCAGAGCCACGTGCCCTAGTCGCCTGAGCGAGCTGCTGGAAGGTGGGCTGCTGGAAGGTGGGCTGCCAGCTACAGCGACTCCCCCAGCTGTTAGCCGGGGTCAGGGGCGCAGGGGCACAGGGATCGTTGGCGGCTGCACTTTGTCAGCACTGATGTCAGTGCGGGATCGATGGGCACGGGCAGCAGGCAGGTTCAGGGCTGGCTGGGGAGGCGCTCGGGGGCGGCAGCAGGGGGATCTCTGCGCACCCAGCTCCGCGGCGGGCACCATGAGCCCCTGGTGCTTCCTGAGAATGAAGCTTTTGGTGAAGGCGATGCGCTGCCACAGCAGGAAGCTGGAAGGGAAGAGGTAGCGGTGCTCTCTTTGCGCTCTCTCTCTCCATGCCTGGGGTTGGTAGGAAACGTGCTGGGAGGGCTGTTGCTCGTGGGTAGAAGTTCTGGGATGCCTGGTGCATTTCTGCTCTGCAGCGGTGGAGCTGCCCCGGGGAGACTAGTGGGAGGAGAACGTTCTGTTGGGAGCCTTGGCTGGTGCTCAGGAGTTCTGGTAGATGTTTACGTTTGTGAAGCAGACCAGCATCCATCCCTCCCCACCTGTCCTAGCGCCTGCCGGGTTGGATCTGACCACGGCAGGAGGCGGGTGGCGGAGTTCAGTGGGTGCTGTGCTTGCTTGGGTTGGTGATTGTGGCTTATGCTTGCGTTTGGCTTTACTTCCATCTGCACCGAGGTATCCACACCGTCTGTCTGCAGGGAAGACCCCAGCAGGTGCACTTAGCCGTGTGTGCTGGGATGGTAGCCCCTGGGAAGGCGGCGGTCCTGGGCTATCCTTGTGGGGCTCTGCCCTCTGGTTGCCCAGACAGAACAATCGATCCACCGTTGCGTAACCCCAGTGCTGCATCTGCAGGCTGTGGGACTGCTCCCAGTCCCGGGGGAGCTGCTAGTCGGCTGAGGGAGAGGAGATGCTTCCGCTGTGGGTTGGTACCTGTGTGCCAAATGACACCTCTGGCTGTTAGTGCCGGTGGCCCGGTGGGACGCAGACGAGAGCTGCTGTGAAATAGCCCCTCACTGCCTGTCTGCTGCGGTGCTGCGAGTCCGCGAAGAGCCACAGGGCAGCCCTGCTTCCCCCAGGCCTGGGGCTCGCTGTGGCCCGCGGCCTGTGAGCTGGCTCTCGGGCTGTGACCCTTAGTGATTCCTGATTCTGCTCCCACTGCCTCCCCTTGCCTTCCCCCTCTTTGCCGTGTGCCCCGGGTGTCTGGCTGCAGAGGCTGGTGGCAGCCTTGGTCAGCTGGTGAATCAGCTCCTTTCCTGCAGGAATCACTCTGTGGTTCCTGTGCAGCACAGCAGGGCCCAGTGGTCCGTGGCACTGGGTATCCTTACCCAGTTTAAGCGTGGGAGCGCCCTGGGAACAGCCAGGAGGCTTCAGTGAGGGCAGGAACGACGGGCTCGCTGGGGCGTAACGCGCGTGTGATCTCCCTTAAACCCGCAGGCACGAGAGCGAGATGGCGGGGAACAGCCTGGTGCTGCCCATCGTGCTGTGGGGCCGCAGAGCCCCCACGCACTGCATCTCCACCCTGCTGCTCATGGAGGACGCGCCCATGATCGTCACGGGCTGCCACGACGGGCAGATCTGCCTCTGGGACCTCTCGCCGCATTTGGAGGTAGGGCTGAGCGGGTTCCTGCTGGGGCCAGGGGTTTTCCTGCAGCTGCTCCTCCAGGAATCCTCCCAGGCGGTCGCTCCCTCTCGTCTGGAGCGGCTCTGAGCTAGCTGTTGCTCTCAAGTGGAGCTGCTTGACGGTGTTTTGTGACAACAGATGCTGGCGATAGGAAGACTGGGCTCGGAGAAGGTTGTAAGGTGGTTGTTACGTTATCCAACCCTTGAGAGCAGGAAGCTGAAGCAGGCTGAGAGTGGTCAGAAAGGCTGCTGGCTGGTTGTTTCGTGCCAGTGCTCCCCCGAGGATTGAAACCTGCGCCTTGTCTGCGCCGGGGCGGTGTGGTAGTTTGCCGTGGTACAGAGTCCTAACGTCAGGAGTGCGGTGGCAGAGCAGTCCCTGCTGGAATGGACCCCTGGCACAGGAATCCTGCGGTCAGGTCGCAGTGCCAGTGCTGTTCTGACGTGTTGCCTTCTTCCCCTGGTTCCAGATTAACCCCCGGGCTCTGCTGTTTGGTCACACAGCCTCGGTCACCTGTCTGTCGAAGGCCTCCGCTTCCAGCGAGAAGCAGTACATAGTGAGCGCCTCGGAGAGCGGGTGAGTGCCCGGGGCAGGCGCCCGTCGGGCAGGCGCCCATCGGGCAGTCCAGGAGCGCGGGAAGGCTGGGGAGAGACCAGAGCGAGGTGCTGACACCCGTGGTGGCGTTCGTCCTTCCCCTGTGCTGGCTGCAGCTCTTCCACACGCTGGGGCTTCCCACTGCCGCCGCCGCTGCGGCCTGCCTCAGTTGAAAGCAGGCCAGCCAATGCTCTGAAGACTTAAAAAATCAAGTGACTTTATCATTTCATGGGGTTTATTTACTCCTCTGTTCAGAGAGCAGAAGGGGGAGGGACAGCAGGACTGGAAACACCGAATTTAGGTTCAGCTGGGAGTAGAACTGGTTTTGAGTTTCCTTTGCCTACCCACACCTCACAGAGTTGCCAGCAGATGGTGAGGCTTCTCCCCGCGTGCGTGATTCGATGTTGTGGAACCCGTGGCAGCCCAGCATGCTCTTCAGGTGGCTTTACTCTGCGCCTTGTGTTGCAGGGAGATGTGTCTGTGGGACGTGAACGACGGGCGGTGCATCGAGTTCACCAAGCTGGCCTGCGCGCACACCGGCATCCAGGTGAGTGCCGGGGCAGCCTGCCTTCCCCCGTGGCCCCGCAGCGATGCCGCAGGGGTGCTGGAGCATCTCCCCGGCGCGTTGTACTTGCAGCTGGTGATGCAGCACGGGCCGTGCCTCAGCGTTTGGAGCCAGCTGCCGTGTTCAGCGGGAGGTGGGAAGGGACGGAGAGAAAGGGATGGTTCTGGGAGTCTCTGCCAGGGGAGGTGGGAGAGCGCCGATAGTCTTGGCATGGGGGAGGTTGGCAGAGGCTCCCGTCAGCCGCAGCAGCTGCTGCGTAGGTCAAGGAACCTACCGTGAGAGGGGGGCCTGTGCAGAAGCTGCCCCATCAGTGCAGAGCAGTCGCTGTCAAACACGCAGGCATCAGAATGTGTTTGAGAGGAGATGGCTTTGGTTGGCAGTGAAGCAGTCGGTGTTTCCTTCCTCTTTGCCTCCCCTCTCCTTTTAGTTCTACCAGTTTACGGTTGGGGCTCAGCGTGAGGGGCGACTCTTATGCCACGGGCATTACCCTGAAATCCTCGTTGTCGACGCTACCAGCCTTGAAGTCCTGTATTCTCTGCTGTCAAAGATCTCTCCTGACTGGATCAGCTCCATGACCATCATTCGCTCCACCAGGACGCAAGGTAACTCGTGTTGCTGCCGTCGTCAGGGCTGTGAGAGAGCAGAGCATCCTCCTCTCGGAGCCAGGACGTTGCTAAGCGGCGCTGGCTCCGCTCAGCAGAACCTGGAAGCGCCGTGCGCGTGGCAGGATCCCGGCTCGGGGAGCAAACGCGTCCAGTCCCTCCATCTGCGGCGCGTACAGGCGCGGAGACCCGGAGGAGAGGGAGCCCTCGTGCAGCAGCAGTGACTAGTTGTTGTGCTGAGCAAGGGCAGGCAACCCGGGGCCTCCGGGGAGAGCGGCGGCACAACCGCAGCGTCTGAGCACGGCGCTGGAGCCCCCTCCCGTTTAGTTTGAGCCCCGAGTGTTAGTTGAGAGCTGTAAAGGCAGCTGGGAATCGCGGCGCGTGCACTTGGGAGGTAACCGTTGTGCTACGCTCGTGCCTCGCAGCCTCCTCTTTGTGTCTCCCCAGAGGACACTGTTGTGGCCGTTTCGGTGACTGGCATCCTCAAGGTGTGGATAGTGGCCTCCGAAGTCGGTCGCGCGCAGGTAAGCGAGAGGCTCCCGGGCTGATGACGTTTCCTGTTGTGACGACGAGAGCAGCCCTGTTAATGCTGCGTCCTGCTCTCCCAGCTACCTAATGGTATCGGGGGGTTTCCTCCCTGCTGCCTTAGCTCTGCTCTGCTCTCCCTCCCGCTAGCGGCAGCGCTCCTGCTGCCCAGCAGGCTCGGGCTGGGCTCAGGGCACCTGGTGCAGGGGAAGTGGGGCCTCCTCCAGGTGCCACGCGGTGGTTGGGCTCCACGTACAGGCGCTGAGCGGGCACCGCCAATCTGACCTGCTGGGGGCCTTGTTTGGTTTAAGTTGCCAAAGAGGGCACCACGTGCTCCCGCAGATCCTCTTAGGAGGAGTGAGGGAAGAGACCTGCTGCGAGCAGGTTGGTGCCTGCCGTACGAGCTGGCCATCTGGCGCCTCGGGCAGCAGCAGCAGCAGGGTCCCTTCTCCGTCACGTGCTCTCTGGCCTCTTCCAAAGGTCACTTTGAGCAAGAGGGGGCTCTTCTCGCTGGGGACTTCCTTGTTGCCCAACTTCCCCCTGCGTGCTGCGCTGTGAGGGGCCTCTCAGACGCTGGCTGCTGTCACGCAGCCTGAGCACAGAAATAGTCTCTGTGTGGGAGAGGATGCTCGTTCCCCATCTGGACAATGAGGAGAGAACATTTTGGGAAGGTGCTGCGTTGCTGCAGAGGTCTGTGACAGAGCAGGGAGTCGTGAGCGAGGCCATCTGAGGCCCCGCTTCTGCCGTCGCTGCCTCGTGCTCCTGGTTTTCTCCGCTGTTTCTTCAGGAGGTGAAAAGCCCTGTGGCTGAAAGGTCCTGTTGTAATTCACCCTCAGTACAGCCAGAGGAGGAAGTTCTGCTCTGAGCTGGGCCCAGATTGCTCACAGGGAGTCATCACCGAGGATGCTGGGGCTCAGCAGGGGGGGTGTGGCTCGAGCTAAGGTCCTGAGCAGTGCCAGGCTGCATCCTGACCTCTGGCAAAGGGTCAGTGGCAGCTGCAAGCAGCGCTGATGGGGCACTGGAAGGGGCTGCCCAGGGGGCTGTGGGGCCTCCGTCTCTGGAGGCACGTAAAACCCCCCTGGCCTCGTTCCTGTGCGACTGGGTCTAGGGGACCGAGCAAACCCAAAGCCATCGGGCAGTGCCTGCTCGGGGGACGTCGTCACTGCGGAGGGCAACGTGGCTCTGTGCAGCTTCTCCTCTGGCCTGTGGAGTGGGTAACTCTGGGTTTGCTCGCCCTCAGGACGCCACACCGGTCTTCGAAGAGGAGTCCAAGCCCATCTACTGCCAGAACTGCCAGAGCATCGCGTTCTGCGCCTTCACCCAGCGCTCGCTGCTGGTGGTGTGCTCCAAGTACTGGCGGGTAAGGCAGCGGGGCCGCTGGGGCGCTCGGGGTCCTCCTCGTGTGTCTGCGCTGAAGCTCAGCTGCTGTGTGGGCACCGCAGTCTGTAGCTGCTTGGTGGCAGCTGGGAGATCCCACTGTGCCCGGGGGATCGAACTGGGTGGTCTTTCCAGGTCCCTTCCAGTCCCCAGTGTCCTGTGGCTCTGTGGACAGACTCTCCTGTTTCTCTGCAGGTTTTCGATGCCGGAGATTATTCCCTGTTGTGCTCAGTGCCCAGCGAGGGCGATCGGACCTGGACTGGTGGGGACTTTGTGTCAGCTGATAAAGTCATTGTGTGGACAGAGGATGGGCAGAGCTTCATCTATAAACTGCCAGCCAGGTACTCAACAGCTACTCCTCCCTCTACTTAGCTGTCGAGATGAAAACGTGAGCAGCTCGGGGAAGTCCTGGGGGGCTTTGGCTTAGGTGGAGCAGCGCTCGGTGCCTGCGCCCAGCACGGCTGGAGAGCTCTGTGCTTGGGGCTGGCTTTGCGTAGCGTCGCTTAGCTGGTGACACGGCTCTCTAGTAACAGGAGGGACGTTGTTCCTTTCTCTCTGCTCTCGCACCCAGCTGCCTGCCAGCCAGTGACACCTTCCGCAGAGACGTGGGCAAGCCCGTGGAGAACTTGGTGCCGCCTGCGCCGTGCAGCGTGTTGGACAGAGCGGGCAGACAGGTAGCGTGCTCAGAGTTGCCTTCACGGGCTGTGCTTCTGCGTGTTCCTGGCCACCTGGCTGCCAGAGCAGGCCCAGGGTTTCTGTTCCTCCCGGGGACAGCAGAGGTGCGACGCCCTGCAGCTCGGTTTGGTCCTGGCCGGGTTTCAGTGGAATGCGGAGGGTCATTCCTCTGCCAAAGGGATGCTTCAGCTCCTGCCTGCTGCCAGATTCTCGTTGGTCAGCGCCTGGAGGGTCCAAAGCCAAGTTAGACTGGGATCTCCCAGGCTGCTCTGTGCGTGTCTGGCGCTCGCACTCCTGGGTGCGGGCGCCTGCGTTGCCAGTGCCCCGGTACCAGACTACCGCGGGATCCTCTTCATCTTCACCAGTCAGCTGCCACGTGCGGCCATTCAAACGCTGCTGTATTTGCTCGCCCAGTCCCTGGCTTGTGGCTGTTCTCAAGCTGCTAATTTCCTTCCACAGCTGCTGATATGTCCTCCGGTGACCCGGTTCTTCTGCGGACACAAGGAGCTGCCCTGCAATCTGTTGATCCAAGGAGACTCCTCGGGGAGACTCTGCATTTGGAGCGTGCCTGAGCCTCTGGAACAGCAAGACGGTGCAAGAGGTACTTGTGCCAAATCCTTTCGCTGCGTCTCCGAGGGGCTTTGCTGCTGGGTGAGGCTTTGCTGCCTCTCCTGTGTCTCCACGGAGGCCTTCTGTTAATTCCGAGCCTCTTGTGAGAGTTGGGGCAGCTTGAGTTTCTTAGTCTTGGTTTACTCTGTCTTTCCAGTGTTGGGTTGGAGCTGCCGAGCTCCAGGTGCTGGCTGTGGGCGTTGCTGTCTGCTCTGTGCCCTCCTCTTGCAGCCCAGCTCCAGCACAGAGCCTTTTCCTCACGTGGGGCGTTGTGCTGCGCTGGTGGTTTGGGGTCTGCGCCGCGCCTCCTCCCACCTCACCCCTTCGTGTTTCTTTACCCCCTCTCCGCACAGGGCTGCAACCAACCACTTCCGTGTCCCTCCAGGAAGCCTTCGACAAGCTGACGCCTCGCCCCGCTGGGATCATAGACCAGCTGAGCTTGATCCCAAACCTCAACGAGCCCCTCAGAGTCACAGCCAGCGTGTACATCCCAGCCCACGGGCGCCTGGTGTGCGGCCGGGAAGACGGGAGCATCGTCATTGTGCCGGCAACCCAGACGGCCATCGTGCAGCTGCTGCAGGGGGAGCACATGCTCAGGAGAGGTACGTGAGGCGGCCTCGCCGAGCCGCTTCCACAGACAGCGCTGGGCGATGCTGCAGGGACAGGTGTCCCTGTTCCTTTCGCCCTTCTGATGCTCTGAGGAGCAAATCCACCTTGGGGAAGGACCCTTGTGTGTGGGGTTGTTGGCTGAGCGTGTAGGGGTTGATTCTGCATCCATGCGAGAAGGACCTTCTTCTTGGTGAGGGTACCAGAGCCCTGGCAGGGGCTGCCCAGGGGGGCTGTGGAGCCTCCTTCCCTGGAGATGTTTCAGGACCGTTTTCCTGTGCAACTGGATCTAGGGGATCCTGCTGTGTCAGGAGGATTGGGCTGGGTGATGTTTCCAGGTTCCTTCCAACCCCTAATGACTGGATGTAGGGGATCCTGCTGTGTCAGGAGGATTGGGCTGGGTGATGTTTTGAGGTCCCTTCCAACCCCTAGTGACTGGATGTAGGGGATCCTGGTGTGGCAGGGGGATTGCCCAGGATGATCTGTCTTGGTCCCTTCCCATCCCTGATGTCCTGTGAATCTGATGGTTAGGGGTTGATTGTTGTGGCCGCTGGTAACCAAGATGTGGAAGCGTTTTGCTGTGAAGAGAGGCGTGAGCTGGCCGCTGGTGTAAGGGCTGTGGGTCGCACAGTTCCCTTTGCACAACTGATCGACTTCGCGTTCCCTTCTGGGCTCTTTAGGGGGCAAGAGGCTGTTCTAGGGCAGGGAAGAGGCTTCTGGAAGTGAGGCTGTGCAGCAAGACAGCCTCCCTCCTGCGCTGGAGGCTTTGAGGGAGGCCGAGCTGGTTGTGGAGGAGCTGTTGTCACAACCTGTGCCTTCCTGCCGTGGCCAGCACCTCGAGGTGCCGTCCTAACGCGTTGTCTCTTGTCCCCCACTCGCCCCGTCCCCGCTCTCGCAGGTTGGCCACCCCACCGGACTCTCCGCGGCCATCGGAACAAAATCACATGTTTGCTGTACCCTCATCAGGTTTCCGCTCGGTACGATCAAAGGTACTTGATCTCGGGCGGGGTGGATTTCTCGGTCATCATATGGGACATATTTTCCGGAGAGATGAAGCATATCTTCTGTGTGCATGGTGGAGAGATCACGCAGCTCCTCGTGCCGCCGGAGAACTGCAGCGTAAGTTCCGCGTCCCGTCACCCGTCTCGCCCTTGGCGTAGCGGTGCCGCCGCTCGGGTGCGGTGGGAGAGCGGGGATGTGGTGTGAAGCGCTGAGCCCTTGGGTGCCGGGGCAGGCACGGAGCTCGGTTGTCCTGCTCGTCGTGGCCTTGCGGCTGCGTGTCTTGGCTGCCTGGAGGGGAAGAGTTGGGTGGTAAATCCTGGCCAGCTGGGCTGCCCTGGGCGTTGTGCAGGGGAGAGGATCTCCAGGGTGCAGAAGCAGCAGTTCCCCTGAAGGAACAGTGGGCACTGTGGGGTCGCCAGGCAGCTTTGGGGGGAGGTCCATGAGCAAAATGACAACAGATTTGCTTAAGGAAACCCTGTTTCTCCTTCTTGCTGAACAAAGCAGGTTCTGTGCCCGCTTTGCTCTCTGTGATGTTGGGTTCCAGAGCGCTTCTACGAGTGCAGTCGTGCTTCTAGTGAGCTCAGGGTTCAGCCACAGGCCCATGGTCGTGGTTCTAGCGAGCTCAGGGTTCAGCCACAGACCCACGGTCGTGGTTCTAGCGAGCTCAGGGTTCAGCCACAGACCCACGGCCGTGGTTCTAGATCAGGATGTTGATCACCACTCTTGGTTCAGCCACGAAGAGTTGACTGAAGGCCAACTGTCTGTGTTGGGACTGAGATTTCTTTTCTTCTTTCTCTTCTGCAGGCCAGAGTGCAGCACTGCATTTGCTCCGTGGCCAGCGATCATTCCGTTGGGCTCCTGAGCCTGCGGGAGAAGAAGTGCATCATGTTGGCCTCCCGCCACCTTTTCCCCATCCAAGTCATCAAGTGGAGACCCTCCGACGACTACCTGGTGGTGGGCTGCTCCGATGGGTCTGTGTACGTCTGGCAGATGGACACGGGTGAGGCTCGCTGCGGAGGGGAGGCTGAGCACTCCTTTATGGACACCTTTGGTCATAGCTCTGCGTAAATCGTGCCTGATTGATGGCTGCAGTGGGTTTGGGAGTCGAGCCCTCCCCACATCCCATAGACTTGTGCTTTAAGGGGCTAGGGGCTCGTTTGGAATGAACTGAACCATGAGCCTTACCAGCCTGGGCAACAAGGTGCCCAGTGCAGAGGGGTTTGTTGCAGCAGACGTGGTGGTGTTTGGAAGGGGGACGGGGAGGCCAGAGTGCCTCCAGACACACACAGGGTGCAATTTCCTTCTCGTTCCCCTACTCAGGCAAGGAGCAAACCCCACAAACGGTGACAATGTCAGCTCGGTGCGAAAACAAGATGAGAGGGGTGCTCAGGGAAGCAGGGAGCTCGTTGGGTGGGACAGAGAATCAGAAGGGGTTGGAAACTGCCTTCGTCTGCAGTGCTAGTGTGAGAGTCAGCACTCACACCCCAGCAGTTTGTATCTGCTGCGTCCTGTGGGGTGAATTACTGTCACACATCACTGTCCGGTCCTGGGCCCCTCGGCTCCAGAAGGACACAGAGCTGCTGGAGAGAGCCCAGCACAGCAGAGCCACAGAGGATGGAGGGAGGGGAGCATCTCCCTGCTGAGGAGAGGCTGGGGGAGCTGGGAGAAAGGAGTCTGAGGGGTGTTGATCAATATGGGAAGGGTGGGTGTCAGGAGGATGGAGCCAGGCTCTGCTCAGGGGCACCCAGTGACAGGTCAAGGGGCAGCGGGTGTGAGCTGGGACACAGGAGGTTCCCCATCAGTGTGAGAAGGACCTTGTTCCCAGTGAGGGTGCCAGAGCCCTGGCAAGGGCTGCCCAGGGGGTTGTGGAGTCTCCTTCTCTGGAGACATTTCAAACCCACCTGGCCATGTTCCTATGCAACTGGATCTAGGGGATCCTGCTGTGGCAGAGGGATGGGATCATCCATGGCTGATGTTTTGCAGTCCCTTCCAATCCCTCATGCCCAGTGATTGTGTCCTTGTGATATTTGGGACACCCCGGATTGTGCTGGCTGCAACTGCCGCTCCCCAACTCCGTGCAGGCGCGCTGGACCGCTGCGTGATGGGAATAACGGCCGTGGAGATCCTCAACGCCTGCGACGAGGCCGTCCCGGCGGCTGTGGACTCCCTGAGCCACCCCGCTGTCAACCTGAAGCAGGCCATGACCCGGCGCAGCCTGGCGGCTCTGAAGAACGTGGCACACCAGAAGCTGCAGACGCTGGCCACCAACCTCCTGGCTTCCGAAGCCTCCGACAAGGTCTGTTGCTGTGTCTGGCTCCGGCTGGTCCTGACGCAGCACCTTGGTTCCGCAAAGGGCCGTGTGAAGTGTTTGTTTGCTACTGGCTGTGATGCTCTGCGGAATGCCGGTGTTAGGTCGTGGAGGGAACCTCTGAGGATCAGCCAGGCCACCCCAGTGCCGTGGTGCCGGTGGGAAGCGTTACCCAGTGCAGACAGGGACTCAGTGGGAGGACTCCGGTCCTTGCTGTCGGCGGGGCTGCTGGTGCCTGGCAGCCTGGGCTGGGACCAGCAGAGAGCAGCAGAGCTCTGCGCCAGCCGCTGGCTGCCGGGCCTCTCCCTGCTCCTTACCCTGCCCTTTTCTGCTCTCTTCTTCCCTCCTTTCTCTTCCTTGAGAGGAGGCAGGTGGTCTTGAGTGGCAGCGTGAGCGAGCGGTGCGCTGCTTACACACCCGCACGAAGCCCGGGGGCCGCTCTTGGCCGGTGCGAGCCGATGCTGCGCATCCAAACGCGCGGCGCTGACCGTGCTGCGAGCTGAGCGTTGGGGCGGGCGCGTTCATTCCTAGGACTGGCGCCTCTTGCGCCGCTCAAGGGAGAAACGGGAACCTCTGCCTCATCCAGAGAGGTCTGAGAAACTGGGGTACCTTAGGGGTGTGATGCTTGCTCCCAAGTCGGCTGATCCTGATGCTGTGAGGCGTGCCGGGAGATCCTGCCCCGATGATCTCTCAACCTTTGCCAGGGTTCACACCGGTGCGTGTGTTCGAACTCTGGCCCCAGCGCAGAGCCACGAAGATACTGAAGGAGGGGAGCAGCCCCCTGCTGAGGAGAGGCTGAGGGAGCGGGGAGAAGGGAGCCTGAGGGGTGACCCCACGGATGTTGGTCAATATGGGAAGGGTGGGTGTCAGGAGGATGGAGCCAGGCTCTGCTCAGGGGCACCCAGTGACAGGACAGGGGGCACCAGGTGTGAGCTGGAGCAGAAGAGGTTCCACATCAGTGTGAGAAGGACCTTGTTCCCAGTGAGGGTGCCAGAGCCCTGGCAGGGGCTGCCCAGGGGGTTGTGGAGGCTCCTTCTCTGGAGCCGTTTCAAACCCTCCTGGGCTGTTCCTGTGTGACCTGATCTAGGGGATCCCGCTGGGGCAGAGGGACTGGACTGGGGGACCTGCCGAGGTCCCTTCCAATCCCTGACGCTCTGCGAGTCCTTACGCAGGAGTTAACTCGGGGAGGTGTAGAACAACAACCCAGCTGAGTTTCCCCCACGTGTTCCTTCCCTGTTTGCAGGGGAACTTGCCCAAGTACTCGCACAACTCGCTGATGGTGCAGGCGATAAAGACCAACCTGACCGACCCGGACATCCACGTGCTCTTCTTTGACGTGGAAGCCCTGATCATCCAGCTCCTGACCGAGGAGGCCTCCAGGCCCAACACCGCCCTCATTTCCCCGGAGAACTTGCAGAAAGCCTCTGGCGGCGCTGACAAAGGAGGCTCCTTTCTGACCGGGAAGCGAGCGGCCGTCCTCTTCCAGCAGGTCAAGGAGACCATCAAAGAGAACATCAAAGAGCACCTTCTGGATGACGAAGATGAGGACGAAGAGTCGCTGAGGCAGAGACGAGAGGACGGCGACCCGGAGTACCGCTCCAGCAAATCCAAGCCGTTGACTCTACTGGAGTATAACCTGACCATGGACACGGCCAAGCTCTTCATGTCCTGCCTCCACGCCTGGGGCCTCAACTCGGTCCTCGACGAGCTGTGCCTCGATCGCCTTGGGATGCTTAAGCCGCACTGCTCGGTGTCCTTCGGGCTGGTGTCTCGGGGAGGCCACATGTCCCTGATGCTTCCTGGCTACAACCAGCCCGTGGGCAAGCCCTTGCTTGACGCCGTGGAGCTGGGAAGGAAGATGTCTGTTACGGAGGGGCTGGGGAAGGGGACCTACGGCGTATCGCGGGCCGTCACCACCCAGCACCTCCTGTCCGTGATCTCGCTGGCCAACACCCTGATGAGCATGACCAACGCCACCTTCATTGGGGACCACATGAAGAAGGGCCCCACCAGGTACGGGGAGCAGTCACTTGGCCTCGGAGTCGCTTCTCGGGGCCTCTCTCCATTTTATTTTGCCTCGCCGTGCTGTGGGGTGGGGTGGTCTGTATCAGCTGCCTGTGGAAACCTTTGGTGGAACCCAGTGCCCTCCTCCCTCCTTTGTGCAGTGGAGTTACTCCAGGGTAACAGCTCTGCCCTGCGTGGAGGGGTGTAGCTCGCAGCACCGGCAGAACGTGCGCTTGGTGGGTCTGAGCGGCCACAGTGTCTTCAGCAAACGCTCTTCTGGTTTGTTGTGTGCTTTCCTCGTCCTTGATCCTCCTCCTCCCCCAGCTTCACGTGCACTTTGTGTTTAGGCCCCCCCGGCCGGGCACTCCGGAGACGGCCAGAGCCAAGGCCGCCCCTGCCGTTCCGAGCCACGCAGCCCAAGGACAGATCAAGCAAGGTAAGGGTCTGCTGGGTGATCTCTTGTCGCTGTGAGCGGAACGACAGGGGCTGTGAGAGAGAGGTGCGCGCAGAGCTGGACGTGTGCAGGGGGGAGCAAGGGCTAGAGCTTCCTTGAGGAGCCAGGAGCACGCGGAACGGGGATGGGGATACAGGGCTCTGTGCATCAGAGGGCCTGTTGTGACGGGCCAGAGGCGTGAAAGCAGCTCAGCACAGCAGCACGTTTGCACCCTCCGGCCTGTCGTTAAGCCCTGGCACCGCGCCGGTGAGCGTGTCGGCACGCCGGGTCGCTCGCCCCTCTGCTGCGGGGCTGCCGGCGGCTCGCGCACGTGCTGAGCCTGGGAAGAGGAGTCGGGCTGCAGATGTCCCGGGGCGACAAAAGGAGCCGGGGGCACGCGGGGCGAGCCGCCCTCCTGGAGGACAATGCCTAATAGGGCGCGCGCTCCCCCCCATTGTCGCGCCGCGGCGGAACAGAAGCGGGGATTAGCGTGGGGGTGCCCGTGTGCGACATATGGCGGTGCCCTTCTGGGAAGGAAGTGTCAGAGCGCACCCTCCCCATCCCCACGGCGGCTCTGGGCGTGCGGGCACCATAATGGCCACGCCGCCTTTCGTGCGGTAATCCTGGGGCGCCAGGCAGCGGGCTCGGCGACGTCGCCCGGGTCGAGCTCCTGCCCGCTTCGGCGGCGGTTTGCAATGAGTGGGCTGGGGACGCCGCAGAGGAGCCGGCGGTCGTGGCAGCTGGGACAGCCCAGGCTCGGCCAGCGCAGGCCCCAAACCTGTGCCAGTCTGGGTGAAGCGCGAGCAGCGCGGCGAGACTCCCGGCGTTGGGGTCCCTCGTGCTGCCGCACAGCCAGCGCCCCGCAGCCCCCTCGTAGCTGCCCGGGTACCGCTGTCCTTTCCGCACACACCGGTGTCTGTGGGTGTCTCTGTGTTCTCTGCAGCTGCATGGCCTCCTCTCACTGGCATCACCTTCTCGTAAAGCCTGGTGGAGGCTTTGCTTTTTGAGTTGAGTTTGCTCGTTCCGCAGTGACACCGGTCTGTTGTTTCAGAGCTGCTCTCCTCACTTTGCTTTTGTTTTCTTTTTGTTCTCTTTCTCCTTTCCTCTGCCAGTCGCTCCTGCTGCTCCTTCTAGCACTGAAGCTGGTCACTCTGGCTCTGACACTGCTCCTCCTTTACATACCTGTTTCTTAGTCAACGAAGGTACTCTGCCTCACTGTGCTCTCTTCTCCTCTTTTACTCTCAGCTGCTGTCCCCTGTCCCCGTTACAACCCGACTTAGTTTGAGCTGTGTGGGATTTCCGCCCCAAGGCGAGGCAGCCGGGGGGTTTTGTGTGTCCTGGAGGGCGAGCAGACCCCATCCCTGCGTGGGGGGCTGGCCTTTGGGTTTGCCTGGTGTGACAGAAAGTCGCAGCCCTAAAAGGGAGGAGAAGGCAGGTGCCTTTGCCCACTGGGAGAAGGTGGAGGTGGGGCTGTGCTTTCTAGGAAACACTCACAGCATCACAGAACGTCAGGGACCGGATCGACGTCCGCGGGGTCAGCCCTCAGGCTCCTTTTTCCCAGCTCCCTCAGCCTATCCACAGCAGGGAGATGCCCCCTCCCTTCCTTTTCTAAGGAACATCTGTCCCCCTGCCGTAAAGACTGGCCCGAGCCCAGCCGCAAGGCCCTGTCTGTCCCGGCCAGCGGGCTGCTGTCAATGCCCTGAGCTGTCGGGGCGGCTCCCGTGCCTCTCCAGCAGCTCTGGGGCCGGGAGCCTCTGTTTCCTCCGCTTCTCTTTGAGGAGCGAGGGCGTCGCGGTGTCCCGGAGCTCCAGTGGCAGTGGCTCGGGCTGGTGCTGTCGGCGCTGCGGACAGCAGGCGCGCCGCTGGGTGCGCGTGTGCCCACCTGCAGGGTTCCTGCCGGCGGTGCCAGGAGGACTCCGGAGCGCGGCCTGTTTCACAGGGCTCTCTGCAAGCTCCTTTTTGCTGCTCACAAGTACCCCAGGCAGACAGCACCCGTGTGCTGGGTGATCTCCTGTGGCGCGAGTCGGACATCCTGTGTCCCGATGAGCGCCGCTGACCGTGGGCTGGAGAGGGCTGCCTGGCCTCGGAACCGTGGCCGATGCGCTCGCCCAGGCTCGGTGGCCCTGATACCTGCAGGGATGCTAGAGCCTGTCTGAGAGGAGCTGCGGGGGAAGAGGGGTGGGTGGCTGTGCTCCCTTGGGGTCGCTCTGCCGAGGGCTCGCCAAGAGCGAGCGGCTAGTTGCCGGGCCGTGGTTTGTGCCTGGAAGGGTTCTTTGCTGCCTGATGCAGCCTGTCCTGAGCTCCCCTCAAGCCGGGAGAGACGGCGTGACCCCACGCTGGGGTGAGCCCCACGTCCCCACAGCAGAAGCAGCAGCTCGGTGTCCTGCTGCAGAATTAGTTCTCCCTCTGTCTCGCACCTTCTCGTGCAGCTCTGCTGCCTAGCAGGCCCCTGGCCAACGTAACTGCACCCCGGCCCTTTGATTTGACAACGGCTCCCGTGCTCACGGGGTTGATCCTGCAGCTGTGCTCTGCTTTGCACCAGGGTGGAGCCAGCTGGCCGCCATGCACTGCGTGATGCTCCCTGACCTGCTGGGGCTGGACAAGTTCAGGCCTCCTCTCCTGGAGATGCTGGCTCGCAGGTGGCAGGACCGGTGCCTGGAGGTAAGTTCAGCCGTCACTCGGCGCTCCTGGGCGGCGCGGGGGTTTCGGTGTCCTTCTCCTTCCCCCTTGCTGCGTACGGAGCGCAGCAGAACTCTTCCCTGCCACCAGCTCGGCAGCGCTTCTCTCCGGCCCGGTAAATCAGCTTTCCAGTCAGCAGGTCGCGGTGGCAGCAAGTGGCTGCGTGGACATCAGCGGGAGACAGGTGAAGGATGTGCAGGGGTCTGCGTGTGACGGTCCTGCTGCTCCCTCACAGGTGAGAGAGGCTGCCCAGGCCCTGCTGCTGGCGGAGCTGCGGAGGATCGAGCAGGCGGGCCGCAAGGAGACCATCGACGCCTGGGCGCCCTACCTGCCCCAGTACATGGACAGCGTCATCTCGCGTGAGTGACGGGCCTGGCAGCGCCCTGGCTGCGGGTGAGAGGGCACGAGCGTGTTCTGGGCACGCGGCTCCTCGGTGCCACCAGCCCGGGGAGGGCTCTCGGGGAGACCTGGCTCTGTGGGAGAGCTCTGGGAATGCTGGTGAATGCGGGATGGGACTGCAGAGCCTGTGGAGAAGAGCAGGTCGGCTTCCAGACTGTCACTGGGGACCAGCTCAGGCTCGTTGGCTTTCCCTTGGCCAATGTCAGTGTTTTCCTGAGGGGCCATCACCTGGGGGCAATGGGCCACCCCAAGTCCTGTGGAGCCCGAGGAACGTGTAACCCCATGATGCTGCTGCAGGTAGAAACCAGCTGCTGTGGCTTTCACGGCAAGCAGGAGGTTCCCTGGCCCCGGCCTTCGTGCGCTCACAGGCTGCGCGTGGGGCCGGCATCGAGTGCAGTGTGCCGCTGCGGGGCAGCTAGCTGGTCAGAGTCTGCAGGAGCCTGCTCTCTGGAAGCCGGGGTGGACCCTCCCATGTCCCATAGCACAGACCCCCGTGCGCTCAGTTAATGGGGGGAGAACGGAGCTGTTCTGTAGGCGAAGCCTCGGGAGCAGCCGAGAGATGGGCGCCCTGAAGCGGCGTCTCTGCGCGTGGCCTCGAGTGGCAGCCCTGGCTCCAGGAAGGCGTCAGATCCAGGTGCTGGCAGCGTGCAAGAGGGTTTGGGGATCTGAGCTGTGCCAAGTCAGCACGGCGCGTGAAGGGAGAGCAGAGACACCTGCTGTGTCTGTGTGTCGTCTGGATTTTAACCGGCCTGAGCATCGAGGCCCCAAGACCCCTCACCCTCACGGGTGCCCGCTTGCCTTTCAGCCGGCGTGACCGCGGAAGCCATCCAGACCGGTGCCGCCGGCCCCGAGGCTTCAGCGACAGAGGCAAAGGTGCCGGAGGAGGAGCACGACCTGGTCGACGACGACATCGCGGCGGGTGAGTGTTCCCACGACGCACCCGTTGGGCTTTGTAGGCTGTCGGTAGAGGAGGGCACGCCTGCTGCCCGGCTTCTCGCCCCTCGCGATCAAGTGAGACCCCAGGCTGTTCGTGGAGGGGTTTGTGTGGGTGCTCGGTGGCAGAAAGGAGCCGAAGCCGGAACCCAGCCGGGAGTGCTGCCGTAGCATCGTGTCTGTGAGCCGCTCACTCTGCCTGCAGGTCCTGAACGCGGAGGCTGAGGCTGGGATGCCGTGGCGACCGAGCAGGGTGCGGCTCCGTTCTGCCGCGCTCCTGTCAGGGCTGGCGTTTGTTGCCTCTGCTGCACCGAGTCGCGCGGGCGTGTGCTGGGCAGCAGGGTCGCTCTGGCTGCAGCGTCACCGACACACGCCCAGGATGTGCTCGCAGAGCAGGGTCGGGTCCCGCTGGAAGCACGTGGCAGGGGGGTGTGGTGGTGCTGTCTGCAGTGCCCGAGAGGCTTGGCTGGGCAGCTAGAAGCAGGGCAGAGGTTTTGCTTAGGTGATTCATCTGTGGGCAGCAGTGGGGTTTTGAGGTGGGTGTGAAATCTAGTGGCTGTGGTGACCAGACTTGGCAGTTCCTCGTGATGGCTGTTCCAGAGTCCAGCTCTAGGGCAGAGGCAGGGCTGGGCACCTAACAAAAGCCAGCCCAGAGCCACACGGATACTGAGGGAGGGGAGCAGCTCCCTTCTGGGGAAAGGCCGAGGGAGCTGGGGCTCTGGAGCTGGGAACAAAGGAGCCTGAGGGGTGACCCCATGGGTGTTGTTGAATGTGGGTGTCAGGAGGATGGAGCCAGGCTCTGCTCAGGGGCACCCAGTGACAGGACAAGGGGCAGCAGGTGTGAGCTGGAGCAGAGGAGGTTCCACATCAGTGTGAGAAGGACCTTCTTCATGGTGAGTGTGACAGAGCCCTGGCAGGGGCTGCCCAGGGGGTTGTGGAGTCTCCTTCTCTGGAGACGTTTCAAACCCTCCTGGCCATGTCCCTGTGCGACTGGATCTAGGGGACCCTGCTGTGTTGGGACTGGATGGTCTTTTGAGGTCCCTGATCTTGTGTGATCTGTGATGTAAAAGGTCCGTGTTGGCTGCGTCGCTGCCTCCAGTGAGGTGGCTTCTCCTCGTTCTCGCTGCCGGAGCTGGGCTGGTTTGAAGCAGGGGTGACAGCTGCTGTTCCCCATCGGGTCCCTCTCGTTACCATTGAGGCTGCTGCTGGAGATCCGGGGTGGAGCAGAGGTGCACAACCACCACCATCTGGCACCCCAGCAAACCCCACTGCTCCACACAAAGAGTCGGGCTTCCTGCTGGGCTGCTTTCTCGTGGGTGAGGCTGAACCCCAGCACCTTCCGCAGCCCCTGTCACCGGGGCAGAGATGAAAGAGCCTTTCACTTGTGTGGAATCGCTCATCAGGAAAGCCAGGCCTTGTGGTGCAGCACTTCACCCCTTTCAGATGCTAATCGAGCCAGTAGCCCAGCGCCCGGACTCCTCTCCGGGGCACTTGCAGTGGGATGGGACAGGGAAAGGCCCCTGTTAGCCGGGTCTTCCAGCAGCGCTGAGGCGCCGGGAGAAGCGTCTCTCAGACCATCCTAGTCGCGGCTGAGAGCGGAGGTTCCTGGGGCTGGCGACGAGGAGCGTGAAATTCTGGGGGGAGTCCGTCCCTCTCTTCTGCGGCGACAGGAGTCCAGTCCAGCCGCGGGGTAGTCCAGCAGAGCTGTTCCCAACCCTTCGGGCATCTGCCAGTCCAGCAGATGTCGCCCAGATACGGCCATCAGGAGCCCCCCTGTGCCGTGCGGGGGTTACGGGTCCGACATCTGCCTGAGCAGCGTCTGCCGGCGCCGGGGAGGGTTTGTTAAGGAGCTGCTAATCCAAGACAACGGCTGCGTTGGGGGGCTGCAGGGGTGGCCTCTGGCTGAGGAGAGCTGGGGACGTTCGGGTTCCCATCCATCGCAGGCGCCGCGAGAGGTCCCTTGTAGCGGCGGTGCGCAGCTCGGTCTTACCCCGAGCCAGCCGGCGCGGCACCAGCAGGCGCTCTTGGCCTGGACTCTGCTGGGAAGTTCTTCCGTCGGCGTGGCGGCAGGTGTCCTCTCCGTGGTGCCTGGTAGCTCTGAGAGCCCCCGGTGCCTAGGGGAAGGTCTAGGTCCCTTCGTCCAAGAGAAACGCTGCTACCTGAGCGGGGTCGGGAGCGTCTCGGTGAGGTGTCTGCCTTCACTCGGTCAGCCTTCGGAGCCACAAGTACCGTCAGCTGAGTGAATAGATCATAAATGAACGCGTAGGTCACAAACACGTGATCAATAGATCAATGAATAGATAAGAAATTGGAGAACTGGGTAATGAATCCGTGCGTAGGTGGGAAATGAACGGGTACCTCAGAGGAGGCTCTAATCCCCTGCTGTTTGTTAGGGGAGGCGGCACGGGCAGGGCTTGCCGTGGGTGCAGCCCGTCCCTGCCCGCTTGGCGGCCAAGGTGACGCGGCTGGTCTCCCCGTCCCGGCCGTAGCTGGGGCAGCGCTGACCATCCAGAAGTGAAGGTGATCAAATGTTGTGGCTTCAGCGGCGTTTGGGATGCAAAAGCCGCCGCCTCCCGTGCGAGGAGGCGACGTCCAGCTCGGCCGCCGCGCGCTTTGATAAGTAACTAGCTGATCGAAGCTTCAATAGGCCAACTGCAGCATGTAATAGCCATTCAGAGGCAATTAGGGCGCCGCTGCGCGAGCCTGCCCTCTCATCGCCGTCAGCTCGGTTTGCGGCGAGCGGGAATTAACTTGAAAGTCGTGTTTGCCGACAGCCCAAGGCTTAATTGCCTGGAAGCCGCGCGGGGCACTAAGCCCTGTCCCTGCTGCCCGTCGCGCGGCCGCGGGCCTTCGGCTCCTCGTGGTGCTGGCGCAGGCTTCCTTCTGTTGCCGAAGCGGCGGGCAGCTGTCGCCGCGGAGGCGCGTCGCTGGCATTGCGCTCGCCGCGGGAGCCGAGGAGCGGGACTCTAGTCCTGCTCCCTGCCGCTGGTTCCGTGGCCGATCGCTGCTGCCTTCCCCTTGGTTTCTGGCAGGGAGGCATCTCTCGCAAAGCATCGGGCTAGTCACCCTTCCTCTTCCCGTGTGCTGTGACTCCAGCTGGTTTTGTGTTCCTCGCCACGAAGCAGTTGCCAGCCTCAGGACTTGTACTGGTTTTGCGCCGCAGCTGGTGTGATCCGGCACTGGGCAGCGTTGGGAGCGCAGGGTGGGCGAGGGTGCGGCTTCCACGGAGAACGGGGAGATGGATGCTGGGCTGCTCCGCCGGGGCCAGCAGGGAGCAAACGCTTAACCTCTGCGCCCGGGAGCTCCAACATGGAGATTTATTGGCCCTGGCCTTGCCGTGGGGACGCCGTGGCCATTAACGCTCCCGGGGGTTTCTGTGGGGATGCTGCAGGTGGTCCCGGCCAGCGGGAGGCGACGCCAGTTTGCTGCTGGCCTGCAGCCTCCTCGTGAGGTACCGGTGATGCTCGGCGCTTCCTGCCGCACAGCAGAGGTGCGGGGAGGCCGGACGAGGCGCTGGAAGTGCTGGTGGTCCTTAAATCCCACCCTGTCGCTGGCTGCATCCCCGCCCCGCGGAGCAGCAGGGATCTGGGGGTGCTGTGTGGCTTTTGCGGGGCTCGGGGCAGGTCTGGTGAAGGCTGAGCGGGGGCGAGCGCAGGGGAGTTCTGGCCGCTCGGGGAACGGGCCGAGGGCGTGCACGGTCCCTCGGGGACCCGTCCCGCGGCGCTCTGGAGGAAGGCTGCCTGCTGGCTAATGACTATTTAATGCCGGCTCTCCGGGCTGAAAGGCTCTTAGCGCTCGGGGTGTAGCGCAGAGCCTGTTCCTCAGCGCTTCCGACAGGCTTATTCGCTCTCACCTTGAGCAGAGCTCTGCTCTATCGATCGCTCGGCTGCGCAGCCCATTGGCCGCGGCAGCGCTGCGTCTGCACCGGGCACCGGAGCCTTAACCCTTGAGGCTGCCAGCGGCCGCCGGGGGAGCCTTTGGTGGAGGCTGATGGGTTCCCCACAGCTTCCCTCGCCCTGAGACGCAAGGTCGGAGCGGTTCCAGCCTGACAGTGGTGACAAAGTCTCTGAAGGTGGTGGGATCCCTCTGGCTTGCAGGAGCTGGGTGTCTCCTCGGGGTATTCAACACCTTCAGCAGAGGAGCTGGAGGCACCTCTGGTGTGTCCCTCAGCCACGCTGCGGGGTTGTGGTGTTTAACACCTTGGGTACAGGAGCTGGAGGTGCCTCTGGTGCGTCCCTCAGCCACGCTGCGGGGTTGTGGTGTTTAACACCTTGGGTACAGGAGCTGGAGGTGCCTCTGGTGCGTCCCTCAGCCCCGCTGCAGGGTCACGGTGTTTAACACCTTGGGTACAGGAGCTGGAGG
>VXBP01003036.1:423281-435754 GCA_013400115.1 Rhinopomastus cyanomelas | reverse complement strand
CGGTGTTTAACCCCTTCGGTAGAGGAGCTGGAGGTGCCTCTGGTGCATCCCTCAGCCGCGCTGCAGGGTCATGGTGTTTAACACCTTCAGCAGAGGAGCTGGAGGTGCCTCTGGTGCGTCCCTCAGCCACCCCGGGGCGTTGAGGGCTTTGGCGCTGCAGTGGGAAGGTGGTGAATTCCCGTGGAAATCAAGGCTGGCTAATGCAGACCGGTGCAGCCTGCTGAGGGGAGGGGAGCCTGCAAGGAGGAGGGTGCCGGTGGTGGTCGGGATGAGCTGTGAGGAGCTGGCCGAGGTGGGACGGGCGTCGGAGCATCCCTGCCCCAGTGCCGCCCGGGCTGTGCCGGTGGAGGGAGCTGTGGCTGCAGGAATGGCTCCGCTCCCGGGCGATCCAGCTCCTTGCCGTGAGGCCGGGCTGGCGATGAGGGAGCCCGGATCTCGCGGGCTGGGGTGAAGCAGCTCGCCGCCCGTGCGGCCACCTCGTCCCTGTGGTGGCTGCCGCTGCCGCTTCTGTGCAGGATGATCTCCCAGCTGGGGTCTGCTGCGAGCTCTCTGCCTTTGCTCAGCTTTCGAGAGCTGCTGCAGTCGGTGGTTGTTCTTCTCCGGAGAGCAGCAAGAGCCCGTGGTCCAGCTAAAGGCGGAGGATCCCCGCGGGCTCGGTCAGTGTGAGCCACAGCCGGGGCAGGCGTGAGCTGAGCGGCGTTTGCCCTCTGCCCTGGTCACGGGTCGAGGGGACCCCGCTGCGGCGGGGGGCTGCACTGGACGGTCTTTGAGCTCCCTTCCCATCCAGTTCCTTTGTGCCTGGATCTAGGGGACCCTGCTGTGGCAGGGGGGCTGCACTGGGTGATCTTTGAGGTCCCTTCCCATCCAGTTCCTTTGTGACTGGATCGAGGGGACCCTACTCTGTGGCAGGGGGGCTGCACTGGGTGATCTTTGAGGTCCCTTCCCATCCAGTTCCTTTGTGACTGGATCGAGGGGACCCTACTCTGTGGCAGGGGGGCTGCACTGGGCGATCTTTGAGGTCCCTTCCAACCACCGATGCCCTCTGAGGTCTCTCGCAGCCCCCTGCACAAGGCAGAGCAGTCGCTGCGGGTGCAGCAGGTAGCCCTGCCGCCGCAGGAGGCCCACGGGCACGGCCCCCGGTCAGCTCTCGAGGACCTGCTGACAGCCCGTCTCTCAGAGCCCTCCCCTCGGCCCTAATTCAGACCCATTGATCCCCTCCGCGGTTGAACCTGGGGCGCTTAATTTGTCTTCTAATCCCGTTATCGTAAGCTGGGCAGGAATTAATGTTGCCCCTGACCTGCGCAAAGCCAATTAGCGGGGTCTCTGTGGCTACTTGCCCAAGCGCTTCGAGCCGCTCCCCTCGTCCCGACCTCGCGGCTGCTCCCGCGCAGAGCCTTCGATTCACCTGCCGGCACCGGTGCCCGCGGCCGAGCCCTTCTCGCACGGCCGTCTCTCCGCGCGGAGCCTGGCCGCTCAGCCCCTCGGCGTGGCCGTGCCGGCGCGCTCTCCCGTTTCCCCGGAGAAGGGGAGCGTTTGCGTCCTTTCCCGCGCCCAGGGCTGCCGGGGCCATTAATTTTCCGCGTGCGATGGGGTGATCAAGCGTCCTGTCAGCAGGATGGATCGGGGCGTCAGGCCGCTGGGTGATTAACCGCAGGCGCGTGGCGCTGAGGAAGGGCCACGCTCTCCCGAGACAAATGGAGCTGCAGGAGAGGGGCTGCCGCTGTGGACGCGACTTGGTTGCCGGGTCCCGCAGGCGGCCGGGGCTCCGCTGCGACGGGCTGCTGTTCTTTGCACGGTCGAGGCTGCAGTGTTTAGGGGTCTCTCCCCTTTTCTCACGTGGGGACCGGGGTTGCTGCGTGGAGGGTTTGGATTCTGTCGGGCTGGGATGGGGCTTTATCTGGCTTTGTGTTTCTCGGGGGGCTTTCTGGGGTAGAAAACCCTCTGCAGCAGCAGCACACAGCTCTGGGCAACCTGCTGCGGCGAGAGGTGGCCCTATCCGCAGTGGGGGGGTTGGGACTGGGCGGTGTCCGAGGTCCCTTCCAACCTCCCCCCATCCTGTGGTTCCCCGTGCCTGCGACACCTGAGGTTCCCTCAGACGCCCAGAACCTTTCCCACCCTGTTCTCCTTGGGTTCGCGGGCTGGCTGACAGACTTCCCGTGGGGCAGCCGCAGGGCCGGCAGTAGGAACGAGCTCCGTGCCAGCGACGCTTCCCGCTGGGTCCCCTGTCACTTGCAGACGGACGTGCCCCTGCGGGACAGCTGAGGCCCGAGCCGCTGGTGAGGAGGACGGGAGGGGGAGCGCAGGCACCGGCTGCCCCGCTGGTTAGTTTCCGACTGGAAGCAGCGCACGTGTCGGCTCTTCCCTTGCCGCGCGGCTGGGGTCGGGGCTTCGGCTATTGATCTGCATCCCGCCGGCCCCTGCTGCAGCAGCTGCCGCCCGGCGGGGAGAGCTCCACGGCGGGGCTGTGCTCGGCCAGGCAGGGACAGGAACTGCGTTGGATGGGGTCACGCAGCCTCGCGGTGCGGGGCGCTGCCGATTCACCTTGGCCTGGGCTGCCAGGGCAGGCACCGGCCGAGCACCTGGGTGGGGGCGCCGCCATCCGTCAGCGCCCAGCAGTGGGGGCACGCCGGCAGACGGGGTGTCAGAGGCACTGCAGCCCCAGACGGTGAGGACGGGCAGAGGGCCGCGAGCGGTCCCTTCCTGGCTTTGTCTGGCGCAGCCCCGTTCCATCCTTCTTCCTCAGAAGGCAGCTGCTATTGATTTTTGCCTTCTCCCTGCTCTCCGCAACCGCTGTTGAGCTTCCCGCTGCTGTTCTGCCCGCTGGGCCAGCTCAGCCGCACCGCACTTGCCCGCTCCTGTAGCCCAGCTCACCGGAGGCGCCGTCTCACCGCTAGCCCGGCCACGTCTGTGCCGTTAGCGGAGGTGTCGCCCAGCGCCGCTCGCCGACTCCCCCTCCGTTAACACATGGCCTGATAGCCTCGCTCAGGCGGCGCCTGCCCACCTCGGGGCCAAAGCTGAACGGCGCAGCACTGCGAGGGGGTTCGTGCCAGGGTCTGTGCCGGGGTGCCGAGGATTGGAGCTGTGGGCACTGGCACTAACTGGCTGAGGAGGGGCCTTTGGGGGTTTGGTTGCACTCCGTTCCCTCTCGGCTCCGTTTTCTTCGCACCGGAGCGAGCGAAGGCAGCGCCGTCCCAGGGCCCTGGGCTCCGTCACTCGTCATCGCCGCTGCTGTTCCCTTTCTCGCACACAGAGCCCCCCCATCCTACCTCACCTGAGCCGACGGGTGGTTGTTAAGCTGCTCTTTCCCCTTAGATCACAGCGGGGGCGGTCGTTGGCCACGGACCTTGCAGTAGCTGCTGGTCAGGCTATTGTGTGCTGCAGGCTGTGAGCAGGGAGACGGAGCCGCGCTGAGTCTGGTTCTGGGCCCCCACGTCCCGGAAGGATGTGGAACTGCTGGATGGAGCCCAGCGCAGAGCCCCGCGGATGATGAGGGGAGGGGGGCACCTCCCTGCTGAGGAGAGGCTCTTGAACTGGGAAAAAGGAGGGTGGGTGTCAGGAGGATGGAGCCAGGCTCTGCTCAGGGGCACCCAGTGATGGGACAAGGGGCAGCGCGTGCTGGAGCAGAGGAGATTCCACATCAGTGTGAGAAGGACTTTGTTCCCAGTGGGGGTGCCAGAGCCGTGGCAGGGGCTGCCCAGGGGGTTGTGGAGTCTCCTTCTCTGGAGACATTTCAAACTCTCTTGGGCTGTTCCTGTGTGACTGGCTCTAGGGGACCCTGCTGTGTCAGGGGGATGGGACTGGGTGATCTTTCAGGGTCCTTTTAGTCCCTCACGTCCTGTGTTCTCCATGTGATCTCCACCAGCTGAAGGTCCTGAAGATGTGATCTCGTTCAAGGGGAGCCTCTTCCGTCTGCTTGGGAAACCTGCCCTGGTGTGGCCCCTGCTTTTGACTTTCCTCTTTCTCGCTTCCCGTTGCAGGGTGCCTGTCTGGTCTGCCGCAGATGAAGAAGATATCGACGTCCTACGAGGAGAGGCGGAAGCAAGCCACGGCCATCGTCCTGCTGGGCGTCATCGGGGCCGAGTTTGGAGCCGAGATCGAGCCTCCCAAGCTTCTGACCCGGCCACGCAGTTCCAGCCAAATTCCTGAGGGCTTCGGGCTGACCAGCGGCGGCTCCAACTACTCCCTGGCCAGGCACACGTGTGAGTGCCCGGGGGCTGCCGTGCGGGCTTTGGGATGGGCCGGCGTGGGGGTCGAGGCGTGCTCCGTGACACGTCCCGCCGGGCGCTCTGCTGCTCTCGGCGCCGCGGCTGTTGGGCGCTGCCTGCCCAACCCGTCAGGAGCCCTCAGACCTCGGGGTGTGCTTTCAGCTGGGTGGCCCGTTGTGACTCCTGATAGCTCGCTGAAGTACAGCGGGTTCTGGCGTCGTCTGCTGCAGGTGTCGAGCGCCGCAGACACCTCCAGAGCGGAGGCAGAGGTGACGGGATCTACTGGGGGCTTGTGCGAGCTGGCTACGGGACCCGAGTGCTGGGGTGAGCCAGCCAAACGGCTGTGGTTTGATGTGCTGGTGCCCTGGAGCCACTGCCAGGGCCAGCACAGCCCAGGCTGGGGGCACCTGGGGCCCGCCGCAGCGTTCTGCTAGGGGTCTCCAGTTGCCGGGCTGTATTCTCCGGGCTGGCTCTGTACGTGCACGCGACGCTGCGCTCTGGAAGCCCCCAGCGTGCTGCTCTCACCCCTGCGGTCGGGGCGCTTAGGTCCGTGTCTGCAGCAGGGTGTCGTCCCTGAAGGGGAAGCCTCCAGCTCTGCCTCCGAGGGAGCAGGCGAGCGGGGTCCGCATGTGCCGGAGGGCCGGAGCTGCCTGCCGGAGGGCTCCCTGGTGCGAGCCGCGTGGAAGCCAAAGCCGCAGGCGCGCTCGGCTTGTCGGCGGCCGCCGCTGCGGAGTCGAAGCCCGGCCTGCGTCAATCAATAGGGAGCCCCTCGCCGTAACTTGGTTATGAAGTGCCGCCTCGCGAGCCGCGACAAGTCAATAAATCAGCCTGGCTAATGAGGGAGGTGAGGAGGGGCTCGCGGCTAATTGAATTCATCAGAGTAATTAGCGCTGCTCCTTCGTTAGGGTCGGGAGGCCGGGCTCTGAGCAGGGGGGAACCCTGCGGGTTCCCGGGCTGAGAGTCGTCGCGAGCACCGGGGAGACGTCGAGGTCGCTGACGCTGGGGAGCGAGCGGCCACGAGCGGGCATCCGCGGCTCCAGAGGCCGCCAGCCGGGCTCGGCTCTGCGCGGCTGCCTTGATTAATGCCGGGGATGATAATTATTGGAAGTTACTTAGCTGGCTCGGAGCTGCTGAGCGACCGTTCTTCTCATTAATAGTCTTGGCCGGGAGCTCCTCGGGAGGAAGCGGTTCGTCATGCGGGACTCCAGCAGCGGTGCCCTCCGCCCTCCCGTCGGGTCTGGGCGCTCCCCGCACAGGCGAGGGCTGCACCGCGGCGTGGCTGGCTGCGCTGTGCGGGGAGAGGAGAGAGAAACCTCCTGTGAGCTTCCACCAGCTTCCCGTCCAGGGGCTGGGCTGTTCTGGAGCAGCCGCGTCTGCCTTCGAGAGGCACAGGAGCCGCGCTCAGCCTCGTGTGTACGGCCTGGGGGTCACCCCGGAGGCGACTGGGGTGGATCTGAAGGGGGTTGGTTACAGGGATCGAGAGAGGTTCTTTTCCATTTCCACACTGCCCTGATGAGACCACATCTGGAAATGGTGGGTGTCAGGAGGATGGGGCCAGGCTCTGCTCAGGGGCACCCAGTGACAGGACAAGGGGCAGCGGGTGTGAGCTGGAACAGAGGAGGTTCCACATCAGTGTGAGAAGGACCTTCTTCTTGGTGAGGGTGCCAGAGCCCTGGCAGGGGCTGCCCAGGGGGGTTGTGGAGTCTCCTCTGGAGACGTTTCGAACCCTCCTGGGCTGTTCCTGAGTGACTGGCTCTAGGGGATCCTGCCGTGACCCCCTTGTCCTCTCCTCGTGGCTCCTCATGTAGGCTGCGGGTCGTTCCAACCGCTGCAGGAGCCCTGTCGTGATTAGAGGAGGCAGGAGCCAACTCGTGGGCTGAAGCTGTGGCTTGGCCAGCGCCGCGGTGATGGCTTTCTCGGGACGGGGCTGCCGGGGCGGTGCCCTCTCCTCCAGCCCGGCGGAGGGCTGCGTGTGCCACCGGCGCACCTGGGCGCTCGCCGTGAATTGAAGCGAGGCCGACCCAAACCTCATTTAGTGTCTCGGAGCAGAATTGATCCGGCTCTCACGTTTGATTCCCCCGCTGCCGGCTTTCGAGAGGAAGAAAAATGGCCTCGTTAGGCTGGGGGAGCCAGGAGGGGCTGGGGGAGCCAGGAGGGGCTGGGGGAGCCAGGAGGGGCTGGGAAGCCGGCTCCTCCTGGCCGCTTCTGCTTTTCCTTTTGTCTGCCTTCCACAGGAGCCGCGCGGAGCCTGGTGCAGGTGTGGAGCCCTTCGGGCTCTGAAATCCCGGGGTCACGGGATGTGAGGGGCTGGAAGGGACCCTGAAAGGTCAAGCAGTCAGCCCCCTGCCGCAGCAGGGTCCCCGGGAAGAGCTGAGGCAGGTCAGCAGCAGGGAGGAGCTGGTCCCCTCACATCAGATGAGGAGCTGGGCTGTTCAGGGGCCGAGGACCCTTCCTTTCTGCTCAGACCTGAGGCCAGAAGCCCCTTCTTCCCCTCCGCTTGCTAGATTTTCTCTTCCCAGCTCTGTGCTGCACGCTGACCCCGCGGCCAGCGGGAACTGCTCCCACCTCGGCAGAGCGGCCAGGGGCTATCGATTGCCCGCATGGCCACAGCCCATTGTTCTCGGCCGCCCCCCCGGATGTCAGGAACATCCACTGTGAACCGGGAGTCGCTGCCCAGCCGAGCGGCCGGCGAGTGCAGGCGGCAACCCGGCGGCTGCGGGACAGGCTGGGGCCGCAGCTGAGCCCGAAAACCCGGGGGTTCTGCTGCAGTTCAGGGGTCGGGAGCTGGGAGGGCTCGTTTGTCCTCCTGCCTTCCTGGGGCTGTACCTGGCACCCCAGACCCCGACAGAAGCCGTCCAGCAGAGGGTCGCCGTTGGCTTCGTTTCTTCTCGAACGCTCTGCCGGCGGCGGGCAGGGGAAGAGCAGAGCTCTGCCGCCTTGTCTCTGCTCCGCAGCCAAACCCGACGGCGACGCCGAGCCGAGCCCCGGCCTCCATCTGCTCCTCGCGAGGGGCTGGCGCCGGGGCCGTGGGCTCTCGTTCCTGCCTCTGCTGTTGCTCTTGCCGGCAGGTTCTGTGCCCTCGGGGAGCCCAGGGGTGCCCGGTGCTGCGAGCCAGGCAGGGCACTGGCGCAAGCAAGGCAGCGGGCTCAGAGGGGCCGCGGGGCCCCCGCCGGCGGAGCTCGTGCGGGCTAATTACGTGCGGCGAGCGCTGACTCTAATGTGACATGTTTATTGCCCTAACTAGCAACTCATTAGCCTAGCTGATGGCTTTGTCAATATTAATTCCTGCGCTTAAGCCAAGTCGGCGCTTAAACAAAGATGTCCAGGCTGAGGAGCGGGCGCCGCGGTGACCGGGGTTCAGCTCACCTCTCCCCTGGCTCGGCGTGCGCCGGGAGGAGGAGCGTGGCCGCGCGGGTCCCTACGGAACGGGCACTCCGGGCACGTGGGCTAGTGGCTTGGCTCGTACAGTCGCACGCACCAGAGCCTCCCGGTGTCATGCGCTTCCTCGGCGGCACCCGAGGGCGCTCGGGTGACTTACTTGGGCCATCTCAGGCTCAGCTGGGCTTCTGGGGCTGTGGCCAGGGTGCTGGCGGAAGCGGCTGTCCCTCAGCACGGGTTACGTAGCTGCTGCTTGCGCCAGGGACGAGCCTGGGGGCTCGTTTCCCACGGCCATCCTTTCGGCCCCTCTGCTCACGCGCCCGCTCTCTCCCGTGTGGCACAGGCAAGGCGCTGACGTTCCTGCTGCTGCAGCCGCCCAGCCCCAAGCTGCCCGCGCACAGCACCATCCGCAGGACCGCCATCGACCTCATTGGCCGCGGCTTCACCGTCTGGGAGCCCTACATGGACGTCTCCGCCGTGCTCATGGGGCTGCTGGAGCTCTGCGCCGACGCCGAGAAGCAGCTGGCCAAGTAGGTCTCTCGCTAGCCCGCTTCCGGTTACTCGCTGGAGCCCTGGGGGCTGGGGCAGCAGCAGCGGGGTCGCAGCTGGAGCGCTCTGCCCCCCGTGTCTGCAGGCAGAGCCTCGTCCGTGGTGCCCGGGCTCGAGCTGCGGGCTGGCTGCAAGCCCTCGAGCGGGGTCGTCCTCTCTTCAGGGACCTGCGGAGCGGCTGGCCCAGCCCGGGACGGGGTTAATCTCTGCCCACAGCCTCCCACCGCTGGGCCAGGCTAGGGACCAGCAGAGAGCCTGTCGCTTCTCCGGCCACCTCGGGAGGGGTGCCTCGTGTCCGTAACAGCCGCCGGGCTCCTGCACGTTGGATTCCGGGGTTTGCAGGCAGCAGGCCAGCGGGGACCTCTCTGTCGTTATGGAGCCTTTATTGGCTTCAGGTGCCGGGGTCTAATCGAGACGGCGAGGAGTGGGGAGGAAAATTGCAGTGAGCTGTGCGCTCTCTGCTCCGAGACGCTGATCGATCCGCGCCTGGGCGCGGCACGGCGCTGGTTTGGCAGGGCCGGCAGGGTACCTGGGTCTGACTTCAGCTGGGGAAGCAGCTCGTCGCGTCTGTCTGCTCTTCTGACCGGGGCTCCCTCGCTGAAGAGGCGCAGGAGAGGCCCACCTTTGGTGGCTGGGAAGGGTAGACCTTCCCCCTCTCCGGGCTGGGAACCACCAGGACCACTCATGGTGAAGACAGGCAGCGGAGGAGCTCCCCAGTGCCCAAGTCACAAGGAGGGGTTGACTCGGGCGTTCGAGAAGGACCTTGTTCCCAGTGAGGGTGACGGAGCCCTGGCGGAGGCTGCCCAGGGGGCTGTGGAGTCTCCTCTGGAGCCGTTTCAAACCCTCCTGGGCTGTTCCTGTGCAACTGGATCGAGGGGATCCTGCTCTGCCAGGGGGATTGGCCTGGGTGGTCGTTCAGGGAGAGGATCAGACGGCAGTTGGTCCCCGGCCGTTACTCAGAGGAGCTGCCGAGCGGCTCCACGGAGTCAGACAGCAGGAGGCACAGGGCTGTCTGTCACCTCCTCGAGCTGCTGCAGCCGAGCCACGCAGCCAAATCAAACCCAAGAGCTCTGGGGGTGGCTTCCTCAGGCAGCTTTCCTCCCCTGTAACGGGCGCCCAGCTGAGGGGGGGAATTGCTGCGAGCAGGGCGCTCAGACATCGTGAAAGCAGAGCCCGCCGGCTGCCGGGAGGCCGTTGGGAGTGCGGGCGGCCCGCGGTGGGCGCCGAGCGCTCGGCTCGTGGAGACAATTTGTTAACAAGGCCTTTTCCGCGCTCTGGCCAGATGCACACACTGTTCTCAATCTGCACGGCTGATTATTCGGTGTAGGAGTTGATGCTGGGACACCCCGGCTCCTAATCGCCGCCCATTGTTGGCAGTCCATTAGAGCCGAGCGGCGGAGCGCTCCCGCTGACCTTGCGCTGACAGCATAAGCTGCTTCTAATCTCGGCGCTCTGGATTTCTAATGCTCCTTTTCTCCGTGCCCTCTTTGTCTGCCTCCCCGTTTAGCATCACAATGGGGCTGCCCCTGAGCCCGGCCGCCGACTCGGCCCGCTCGGCACGACACGCTCTGTCCCTCATTGCCACGGCCAGGCCACCAGCCTTCATCACCACCATCGCCAAGGAGGTGAGCACCGACGGGCTCGGAGAGCTGAGCATCCCTCCCTTCCTCCCCTTACAAGGGAAAGGGCAGGGTGGTGGCCCCACAGACCCTCCCTCCATCCGGGCTGTCAGAAGGGAGTGCTGGCTAGCCGAGCCCACTGGGCTGCGTCCAGCCCCGTCCCTCATGTCCCGGCCACCCAAACCTGCGACAGCGCCGTGTGAAACCTCCTCACTCCCGGCGATGCAGCCGCGACCCCGTTAACCATGAGTCAAAGCAGCAGGGGAGGCTTAGCCGTGGGGTTTGGAGGGTGAGGAGGAGGATGCTGCGGGCCTGGGGCAAGCTGGGTCCACAGACTCACAGACCATGAGGGATGGGAAGGGACCTCGCAAGATCATCCAGTCCAGTCCCCCGGCCACAGCAGGATCGCCCAGATCCGGTGGCACAGGAGCCTGGAGCCGCGGCTGAGCTCCAGCAAGACCCCTGTTATAAATCAGTGGGGTGGTGGCTAGAGAAGGGGACGTGGGAACGTGCCAGCAGGGCCGTTGCAGCAGCTCCTGGCCTCGGCCTTTGGTTGATGAGATGAAGAACCGTGTGAAGCGGGTGGCGCCTGGGTCCAAAGCTGCAAAGGGTAACGACGAGCGGCTCTGCCGCTGCCGAGCAACGGGGGAGCGCTGCGCGGGGACCCCGCGTAGAAGAGACGGAGGAGGCGCTCTGCAGCCGCGGCGCTGCTCTCTGGCAGGTGCACAGGCACACGGCCCTCGCTGCCAACACGCAGTCCCAGCAGAACATCCACACCACCACGCTGGCCCGCGCCAAGGGGGAGATCCTCCGAGTCATCGAGATCCTCATCGAGAAGATGCCCACCGACGTCGTGGATCTCCTGGTGGAGGTAGGAGGCTGCTCTGCCCCGCTGGCGCATGGGTTTGACGCGACAGCCAGTCGTGCGCTGGGAGTCGACGCGTGCAACTTCTGCATGGACCCCAGACCTTGCTGTCCATGCAGAGGGGCTGGTTTGTGTCACCCAGCCCTGGTTTAGAGCTGTGGGCATGGCTGCTGCAGGTGCCACCGCACCAGGACAGCTCTTGCGTGGTTCCTCCCCGCTGTGATTTAGCTGCAAGGGGGCAGACGGGCACCGGGCTCCCCTGGTTCTGCCGGTTAGGAGTTGCAGTGGGAGCCAGTAACGGTGAGGTGTCTTCCCAAGGTGATGGACATCATCATGTACTGCCTCGAGGGATCGCAGGTGAAGAAGAAGGGTCTCCAGGAGTGCTTCCCAGCCATCTGCAGGTGAGCTCTTCCTTCGGGAACAGGGCTGAGTAGCCGGGAGGTGGCCAGTGGGAGACGGGTTTCTGACTTCAGAACGAGGCAGCCTCTTCCAGATGGTCCCTTCCAACGGTAAGCTGGCTCCCCTGCCAGCTCCGCGGCCCTCCTGGCCCTCCCGGCCGCTGTCTCCTTGGCTGTCCCCTCTTTCTGGGGGACCGCGCGCTCTGTGCGCAGCCGAGCGGTTCCCGGCTGGGTGTGACGTGGCGCAGGGCTGATGCCGTGAGGCTCCGCTTGGCTGGAGCGCTCCCCGACCGGCTGTTGTGTCCCTGGCAGAGCCGCTGCCCCGTCCTGGGCTGCGTCGCCTGAGACGGAGCGGATTCAGCACAAGCGGCTCTGCGCTGGGCCTGGGCGGGCAGGGGGGCAGCTCGAGGGCCAGGCCGAGGGCGATGTGCGGGGAGGAGGGTCTCCTTGGGGTTTGCAGCTGGAAGCCGTGAAGGTGGCCGCTGAAGCACTTGCAGAGGCTGCTGCAGGCAGATGCAGCAGGGAGGGCGCGAGGCCGCTGTTCTCGCAGGGCTGCTCCCCCCTCTCCAGGAGCAGCGGGGCTCCCGGGGTTTGGGTGTGAAGGCAGGGCCGTGGCTGCCCTGGGTCTCCAGGGCGCTCCGAACCCGTGAGCTCAGGTCGGCAGCGGGCCGGCACGGTGGCCTGGAGGGGCGGTGCAGGCTGCTGCTCCCTCCTCACCCGCAGGGTCCTGCTGCCTCACGGAGCCTCGCGTGGATTTTCCTCTTCCTGGGGTTTGTTTGAGCCATCCAACATCTATGAGTTTCCACTGGTTTCCCTCCACTGTCATCCCTCCTGGTCTGACTCCCAGGGAGAGTGGCTCCAGGGTGGCTGTTAGACGGTCTTGTTTAACCCTTGGGCACCCAGTAGTGTCGTGGGCTTCCCCCAGAAACAAGCCAGGTGCCAAGGGAGCCGCCAGGTGCCACCCAGGGCGCTCCCAGGCCCGGTGGACAGGAAAAGCAAGCAGACCGGAGCCAGCAGCTGTGGCTCCGCCAGCGGTTGGCTCTGGCCAGCACCGGGTGCGGAGGCGGCAGCCGAAGGAGTTTTCGATCGGGTGTGTCCCGGCGCCGGCGCTCATGGCGGGTGGGCTGCAGGGCCAGCCCTCACCTGCCCCGTGTTGTGCTGCTCCGCCCAGGTTCTACATGGTCAGCTACTACGAGCGCAGCCACAGGATCGCGGTGGGAGCTCGCCACGGCTCGGTGGCCCTCTACGACATCCGCACCGGGAAGTGTCAGGTAAGGAAATCGCTGTGGCTTCCTCCCCGTGCGGCCACCAAAGGGCAGGCGCAGCCGGCGCTGCCTCGGCTGACGTGCCGAGCCGCCGCGACCTCCTGGATAGGGCTGGGGGGTCAATGGTCTGATGAGGGGCTCCAGGGGTGTAGAGCAGAGCCCTGCTGGCTTCGTTCACTGGGACTGTCTGGGGG
>VXBP01003036.1:388151-423259 GCA_013400115.1 Rhinopomastus cyanomelas | reverse complement strand
GCCGGGGGAACCTGGGGTCGGGGGATGCCCCTGCGTGGCCATAAGTGAAGAGTCGGGGTCGGCGGTGGTGCCAGGTTTGTTGGCTCTAGCCAGAGCCCAGGGGAAAGCCGCGTGGGCTGGGGTTTGTTGTCTCTGCCGTGCTCCCCGGCGCTGGGGTCTGAGGTGTTTGCGGTGCTGCCGGAGCTCTGCTTCCCGGCGACCCGGAAGGGGCTGGGCTTGGGGCTGCTCTTGCAGCCAGTGCCTCCATCAGACACGTCTGCAGGGCCCGGTGCCCGATGCAGCCTCCCGGAGCAGTCGGCTGGCACCGTTTGCTCTCTTTGCCCGGGCTCACAGCAGCTCTGGGTGGGACGTCCTGGCTGGAGCAGCGGCGCTCCGAGCCCCTGCCTGGTAGGTACGGCTGTGCCGCTGGTCCTGGGTGCCGCCAACTTTGCTCCCGGCAGCACACGGGTCGCAGGGGTTACCGGTGCTGGTGGCCACGACCGGCTCGATGTGCCGGTGAGTCCCCAGCACCCGTCTCCTTACCTCCATAAACCTCCACGCAGATTGTGGTGAGGGCGGTAGGTGCGTCTGGCGGGGCTGGCTGATGGTTGGACTCGATGAGCCCCAGCATCTCTTCCAGCCTGAACGACTCCGTGACCACCAGGGTAGCAGGGGCTGGCTCCCGGCAGACGTTGCCACCGTTATTCAGCCACAGGGGTATGTGGTGGCCGCTGGGCTGGGATGGCGAGGGGGCGATGCAGTCTGCTGGGCACAGTGCCCCGCTCCAGATCTCACAGAATCGTTAGGGGTTGGAAGGGACCTCGAGAGATCGTCCAGGCAAGCGCTGCGCGGCTCGTGACGGCTGCGGGGAGCGGCGCCGGGGCGTCAGGTGCTGCAGAGGTTAATCTTCGCCGGCCGCGCAGCACAGGTCGAGGTTTCATCGAGAACTTCCAGCGCTCACGGCCTGTCGGCCGCGATTTGCTGATGGCTATTGATCCTTTCACAGCCTCTTGCCGGCGGTGGCACCGCGGCCGGCCTTGATATACGGAGGGGCTGCCGCGCAGCTCCAGCGCGGCTCCATCTTGGTAATGGGCCGCCGGGAGATGCCGGGATCTGATAACGGTGATTGATGTTTCACGGGGAATTGGAAAGCAGCGGGGAGAGCGGCGGCTCAGGGCCACTGCCCCTGCAGACTTGGCCTTTGTTGACAAAGCCCAGCTTGCCCAGCATGGTGTCGACCCCAAAGAGAGCCCCGAATGGGGACGGGGGTGTTGCGGTCACGGCAAAGTCCCCTGCAGCTGTTTGTCCCTCTGCTGGGGCTCCGCGGACGCCTTGCGCCTCCTGTCCCTGAAGGGGAAGATGAAGGAGAGCAGAAGCCGCTGTGAACAGGGGCCGGGACCGATAGCGCCGGGTGGCCCTGGGCGCTTGGCTGGGCTCAGGTGAAGTCCCAGCCTGTCCCCGCTGTGGTTTCAGCGCGGTGCCGAGGCGCCGGCCGCCCCCTGACTTGAGGCGAGTCCGCCCCTGCGCGGGCGGGTGAGTCCCCAGGCAGCAGGTGCAGGCGGTGAGCCCTGCGGCAACTGAACTGCACGCTCGCCCCGTGGCTCCCCGGCGGCTCCCAGGCCTGCAGGCGATCGGCTGAGCGAGCCCCTGCGGCCGCTCTTTGCTCGGCGCGGCTCGGCACTGCTGGCTCTGTCCTGGGCACAGAGTGGCCTCCGCTCTGCACTTGCTCCTGGTAAGGCCCCTCTGTCTGCAGGAGGTGCCCAGCTGGGAGAGATGAAGTGTCGGGTGGCGAAGGCACCAAAACCCTGGGTGCTGGAGGGGCCGGAGCGTCGCCAGGTCTCTGCCAGAGCAGGGAGGTGCCGCTAGCGCCCCAGAGCAGCAGCCCGGGCCGGCTGTGGCGGTGACGGCGACGCGGCGAGGCAGGGCTCGGCTCCACAGCCTCCCTGGGCGGGATGTGGCCACGCAGGACCCAGAGGGGTGCGGGACAGCGCTGGCAGCAGGCGCAGGAGTCCAGTGGTCTCCTCAGTGCATCCTCCCATTAAGAACCAATCGCTGCGCCGGCTCCCAGCCTCCCCTGCCGCCCACGGCTCGGCCTGTTCCCAAAGCGGCGGCGCCCGGCCCCGTGTTCTCGGTCCCCGGGGCAGCGTGGGCGGCAGCGGCAGGGTTCTGCGGCGCGCTCTCGCTGGAGGGGCAGGAGCAGGGCTGGAAGCTCCCGCCCGGAGGCCGGGCACCGGCGCATAAATCTTGGCTGGCAAGGATTAGCATCAATTAGAGAGGCTCTGCCTTTAAATAACGGAGCGGCGGCGGCCCCCGGGGACGCTGCTCGTTGGAACGCGCTTCCAGGAGCGAAGGAGAGCGGCAAGTGCCCGCTCGGATCGATTTCCTACCTTGGTATTACCAAAACATCTCTTATCGACAGCTGTTTGCCTGCTTGTTAAGTGCTAAAGAGTTTGATGGGGCCGCGCGGCGCCGCGTCGGTTAATTAATTGCCCTTTCAGATCCCATCCTGTGGTGATCACGTTAAAGAGGGAGGTTTGGGGCTCCGCCGGAGCTCGCTCGCCTTCTCCTGGCGAGCCGGGGCCGAGGGTACCGATGGGCTCCGAAGAGAGGTGCCGGCTGGGGAGCAGCTCTGGGACGGGGCGGTGCTCCCGGCTGCACCCTGCGGTGGAGCAGCCTCTGCGCGAGAGCTTGGCTCTGCTCCCCGGGGCTGTCTGCTGGCGACAGCGGAGAGGGCTCAGGAGCTGCAGGGGAAAGGGAAGGGGCGTCTCCTCACAGTGTTTGGGTTTCACTGGTGCTGATGGCGTCTCGCAGCCTGCCAGGAAGAGCTGCTCTGCGTTACGAGAAGGAACCTCTTCCCAGTGAGGGTGACAGAGCCCTAGCAGGGGCTGCCCAGGGAGTCTCCTTCTCTGGAGAGGTTTTGAACCCTCCTGGCCGTGGTCCTGGATCTAGGGGATCCTGCTCTGGCAGGGGGATTGGACCAGATGATCCTTCAAGGTCCCTTCCAACCCCTGTGAGTCCGTGACTGGGCTGGCTGGTCTTTGGAGAGGTCCCTTCCGACCCCTGAGATGCAGGTGTGTGCCTGTGCTGGCAGAGCACAGCTGCTGCGGCACCGCTGCGTGCCCAGCGCTGACACCGCACGCCGCTGTCCTCTTGCCCTCCTGCAGACTATCCACGGCCATAAAGGACCCATAACCGCGGTGGCCTTCGCCCCGGACGGCCGGTACCTCGCCACCTACTCCAACTCGGACAGCCACCTCTCCTTCTGGCAGGTAGGGGGGTCAGGCCCTGTCGGCAGGGCCGTGCTGCTCGGGGCACGGCCGGTGGGAGTCACGGCCCTCGGGGTGGCTGGCGTCTCAGGGGTTGGCTCGGAGGACCTTGCTGTCAGCTGCGGCGCAGGAGCCAGGGAGCTCGGCAGCGCTTCCACAGGGCCGCTGCGTCACTGGCCGCTGGACTCGATGACCTCCAGGGAGTCTTGTAGGGGTGAACTCGCAGAGAGCGGTGGTGGTTGGACCTGCTGATCCCAGCCTGGGTGGTTCTGTGATCCTCCTCCAACGCCGGCGGTGCTGTCGTGCAGCCGGCTGGGCAGCCCCGGGGCTCCAGCTGTCGGGTTTGGCCGCCTCTCGTGGCTCTGCGAATCGCCAGCCTCAAGGCTCTGTGCTGCAGAGGGGGCAGAACTGGCACCCGCTGCCCCCAGGTCCTGTGCCTGCTCCTGTGAGTCCCCCGGGGGAGCGCTGCCACCCTCCCGTTGTGCCCAGCTGTGTCCCCACCATCCAGAGCACCCAGCGAGCTGACCGTCCCCAGTCCGATCACAGAGCCGCTGAGGTTGGAACAGACCCCCCGGGTCGCCAAGTCCGACCACCAGCCGCCTGCTGGGTCCTGTGAGGGGCCGCCGGTGCGAGGCGGCGCAGGGGCTGGGGGCTGCGAGGCCGGCCCGCGGTGAGGTGCGTGTCCCCGCAGATGAACACGTCCCTGCTGGGCAGCATCGGGATGCTCAACTCGGCTCCGCAGCTCCGCTGCATCAAGACCTACCAGGTGCCGCCGGTGCAGCCGGCCTCGCCGGGCTCGCACAACGCCCTCAAGCTGGCCCGCCTCATCTGGACCTCCAACCGCAACGTCATCCTCATGGCACACGACGGCAAGGAGCATCGCTTCGTGGTCTAGGGTAACCCGGGCGCCCTTCCTGCTCCCCCGCCCCCGGTCGCGCTGCCCGCATGCTGCCCCCGCGCCGCAGGCGGCCGGGCTCGGTGGGCTCCCACCCAGCTCTGACGGCCCCTTCTCCTCACAGCCGCGGCGGGACATCGGGAGCGCCGCTAGGACACCCCTCGGCCGGACCCGCAGCGGCAGGACCCCGCGCGGGCTTTGCGGCGGGTTGAGCCCGCCGAGCCCCCGCAGCGGCAGCCCCGTCATCGCACGCTTCCTCCCTCGGGGCCCGCGGGACTCGTGCCGGACTCTGCGTGCCCTTCCTCCCCGTGACCACTGACCCCCGGCCACGCGCCTTGCTCAGGCCAGCGAGGGTTCCTGGCCAGAGCGGACCTCTCCGCGTGCCGGGAGGAAGCCCTTCCCCGGACACCGTGTTTTCCAGGGCAGGGGAAGCGCTGCCACGCTGGGAGGCAGGAGGAGCCCCCTGTAAATAGCCCCCGGGAGGCCCGGCCGGAGCCCGGAGTGTGTGTGCGTCGCGGTGGTGTCGTGCTGCCCGTGCAGCTATTTATTGCAAGAGAGGAGACCAGGAGAATCCTCTTGTCCCCAGAGACGCTCCCGGAGCGCAAGCGGCACCGGCCGGGAGCCGGGTGTAGGGTGGGTGTCGGCGCGGCGGTTCCCGCGTGCCGCTGGCTGTGCCGCGTTCCCCTGCCAACCATCCCCATCCCCGCTGTGACCCGTGTGGACAAAGCAGCCCCGCAGGAGCCCGCTGTTCGGTGTCGCCCCAGTGCTGTGCGTGTCTGTGACGCTGTGTTCTTGGCCACCCCCGCCCCGAGGGAGCCGGGGCAGCTCCTCTTCCCCCGACTCTAGGTCCCTGGGGCCCTTCCCTCCCCGGGAGGGGGCGAAGGGCTTTTGCAGGTGGCTTCCAGGTGCGAGAAGCATCCCCGAGCGACCGTTCCCTGCAGCATGTGGGCTGCGCCGCGAGGGCCGCCCCGGCCTGGAGCTGCCACTCTGCGTGCTGCTCCCCAGTGGCCCCGGAGAACGCGGCCGGAGCCGCCTGTGGCTGCCGGGAGCATGGGGTGTGGAGCGGCCGGGGCCGCGTCGCTTGTGTTCGCGCGGAGCCGTCTGTAACCGCGGGGCCGCCCGCCCGCCCAATAAAGAGAGAGCTCAGGAGGCTGCTCACCTGCCGAGCGAGGCGCCGTGCTTGTGCAGCGAGGGGCCGGCCAGTCCTCTGGGATCTCCTCCGGGGGACTCCCTCCTTTTCCTCTGAGGCTCCAGAAGGGCTCACGGGAAGGGCCTTCAGCCCCTGTGGGTGCCAGCGGTAGGTGGGTGCTGAGAACAGAGTTGTCCCCACTCTGTCCCAGTTCCTGCACCCAAACGAGGGAGCACTTGCCTGCCCCACATTGCCCGGCCGGCTCCTCTGGGGCCAGGGGGTGCCGTGGGCTCCTGCCCCCCCTCTGCATTGCCCCTTGAGGAGCTGAGGTGAAGGGGCTGGCATGCAGCACCCCTTGGGGCTGCTCCTGCCGTGGCAGCACCTGGCACCTGGGTTCCTAGCTCCAAGGGGAGGGAGCTGAGCTGGGCAGCGATGGGGCTGGGTGCTAGGGGCTGGGTGCAGGCTGCCGGCCCCCACCCTGTGTCCTGCTGGGACGCTGGCTCTGTGCCTCTGCAGAGGAGCCCGTCGGGGTGCTGCCCTCTGGCAGCTGCGTCAGTGGTGGCCCAGCCTGGGGCGTTGCAGGCCCAGACCCGAGGTCAGCGCGAGCTCAGTCAGAGCCGCGGTGCTCAGAGCACATCCTGCCTCGCCTGGCGCTTCCCCGCAGCTGGCTCGGGGCTCCTGCCAGCCCCATGTGAAGGGCCAGGAGCCCGCGGCTGCTGCTCCAGAGCTCGAGGCTTGCAGCTGGCTGGGACCCACTCGCCCCTGCAGCTCCTTAGCCCCCCATCCCCAGGTGCCTGTGGAGCCCCGAGCTCCGGCAGAAGGCACGACGCTGGCAGCAGGAGCTGCAGAGGACCGTCGGGGGGGCCCTTTGTCCCTCTGCAGGAGCTTCTGTGGGCAACCAGTGTGCGGCAGGACCCAGCGCTGACCATCCCCTCCCGAGCTCCATGTGCCCTGTGGGCTGCCCCTGCCCGGTCCCAGGTACCCAGCGCCGGCAGGATGGGGCTCCATGGGCTCTCCAGGGGGCTGGGGAGAAGAGGGGGTTCTCCCCTCCACAACACCCCCCCGGAAGAACCCAGCCTGGGGCGCGGGAGCTTGGCAGCGGCTGGCAGTAGCCGCCTGCAGTCTCTCTGAAGCGGAGGGCTCCTGGGGCCCTTCCCCGAGAGCTCTCTGATGTCTGACAATTAAAAATTCATCCCCCATGAAAAATTAAAGGTGGAACGTTGCGCTGCTGCTGCAGCAGAGCTCCCCGCGTGCCCGCTCGGATGAGGCCGGGACGGCGGCTACGGGGGCCGGCCGGTCGCTGCCCGTGGGGTCGCGGGGCTCGGGCTCGCTCCGGGAGCCCCGTTTGCAGGGGACCCGGGTTGCTGAAGTGGGGTGGGGGGACGTTTCTCGCCGAGGGACTGGCTGTCAGCCAGTGGGGTCGCCGCCTGGGCCTGCTGGCAGCTCTGTGCCCAGGGGGGTGGGATGGGCTGGTGGCACCGGCGGGGCTGGCCCTGGGCTCCCCGAGACCTCACTCCTTGGGGGTCTGTTGTAGACCCCTTGTCTGTGCCTTCCCTGTGGCCGCCTGGTGGTGCCTGGGCAGGGGGCAGAGATCCCCCAGCCCTTGGAGGGAGTGGGGCAGGCGGGAGCAGGAGTTAGGGGGTCGCCTGACACAAGCCCAAACTAAGGCAGCGGTAGCCCATTCCATGGCTTCCAGAAATGAAGCCCTGCTCCTCTTGCTGGGGGGGGGAGGCAGAGCTCCTGCCTGGGGCTGGCTGCCACCTCCCACCGGGGCTGCTGGACCAGCCCCACCAGGCACCGGCATCACCGGCCCCTTCCCACACCCCCAACCCCGCTCCGATGGGGATGGAGCCGTTTCAGTGGGGTCGTAGCCTGGTTTGGCACCAAGACTGAGCCCTGCTAGCCCCACCGACCACCCCGGGGTGTCGGGTGCCATGTGGGCAGGAGCACAGCCCTGTTGGCTTTCGCTAGCCCTGGCACCAACAAGGAGGGCTGGGGGTGACAGCCGGAGCCCAAACCCATCTCCGAGCAGCCGCCTCGCCGAGCTGGATCCAGGCGCCTCCTCCCCAGGGGAGCCACGGGGCAGGTAATTGGGGGAGCAGCGGCACCAGTTCCCATCAAGTGCACTGGCCTGGAAAATGGGGAACGTTTGGGGTCAGGCGGCCGCGCTCCTGGGGGAGGGCTGGCCAGGGGAAGTGGGGAGGGGGCCGGCGCGGCGCCGGGACTGCCTGGCTCGGGGTCGGTTCCCCGCGCTCCTTGGCTGGCTGGAGGCCCCCTGCTCACCGGGGCCGGGGAGGTGCTGCTCAGCCAGGTGCGGGCGCAGAGCAGGGGGGAGACCCAGGCAGGGCATCGCTCCCAGCCCTGCGGCACCCCAGCCCTGAGCCCAGCGGCCCCGGGGGTAACCTCCTTCCCCGAGGGTTGGGAGGGGTCTGCTGGCACCCCGAGGGCGCAGGCAGGTCCTCCGGAGGAAAGCCAGACCCCACCATCTCCCAGTGTTTGAGGGAGGATTCAGCTGGGGAGGGTGATGGATCTGGACAAGGGGGTGAATCCAAGCAGAGAGACAGACCCAGGCAGGGAGGTGGATCTGGGCCAGGGAGATGGATCCAGGCAGAGCAGCCCTGGGAGCCCCTATGGCTTCTCCTCGGAGCATCTTGTCTGCCTCCAGGAAGGCTTTGAACACCCATTGGAGTGACTCCCACACGAAGCCCTTCTCCCTGCCGTGTCCCATCAACCCCCCCTCCCTCCCCACATTCCCAGTAGGAAGCGGGTCTGTGGGGCCGGTGCTGGGGCTCGGTGCTGGGCTGGGGTGGGGTGATGCTGCCCGGCAGGGCGCCCCGGCAGTTCCTCGAGCCCGGCGCAGCCCAAGGCCCCGCTTCAGCTCGTCGCTCTCCCTGTGGCCCCTCTCCTTTCTGGGTTAATCCCAGTCCCAGCTGCCTCAACCTGCCCCATCTGCTCCGCTCCGCGGGGCTTCGGCGCCGGGGTAGGACACGGAGGGGACCCGTCCCCGGGCCACTCGGCCCCACGGCTTGGGGCAGAGCAGCCAGAGAGCTGGGAAGGAGCTGGGGGAGCCCTGAGCCCAGCACCACAGGTCCCCACCGACCCCTGTCCCTCACCCCTCCACGGACTGGGACTGCCCTGGGCAGCCCGGGCCAGGGTTTCCGTGGGCTGTGGGCAACCAGCTCACCGGAGGGCTCTGTAGGACCCCACAGGCGCCTCTGGAACTGCATGGGGGGGCTGCTTTGGGGTCCAGCGCTCGGGCTCCCCGAAGCCCAGCTCAGGTTGTGCACCCGCAGGGCACCTCCAGGTGCCACCGCAGTGCCAGGAGGGTTGATGCCAAGCGGTGGGGGGCGAGGGGAGGAAGGACTTCCAGGAAAGGCAGCGCTGCAGCCCCCAGGGAGGGGGCTGATGGGCTGGGGGGGCTGTCACTCCCTGGTGAACCAGGAGCAATTAGTGGCTGTCGCTGCCGGGAAGGGAAAGGGAAGGGGAGGGAAGGGCGGCCGCCGTGCCGAGCCGTGCCAAGCTGCGCCAAGCCGGCACCGCGCCGCAGCTCTGCCGCGCTGGGAGAGCGGAGCCAGCCCCGGGACCCCGGGGCATCCAGGGGGTGCAGAGGGCAGGGAGAGGAGGGTGGGTGTCCTAGGGGTCACCCACCGCCTCGCAGAGGGATGCTCTGCGCGGACTGGTCCCACAGGAGGTCCGTCCGTGGGGCTGGGGTCACGCTGCGGGGCCGGGGCCGGCCCCACCGAGGGGATGAGCCCGGGGGCACCCCGAGGCTGCTCTGCAGAGCAGGGGGCGGCGGCAGAGCCGGTCTCCCGCAGCAGCCGGTGCGCGCTGACGTGCTGGGGACTATTTCTGCCTCGCGAGTGGGCTGGAGGGAGCGGAGCTGCCTGTGCGGGCGGAGAGCGCTGCGGGAGCGGCGGCTGCTGCTGCTGCTGCTGCTGCTGCTGCTGCCGCCGCCGCCGCCGCCGCCGCCGGGCTCGGGGGCTGCGGCGGGGGATGCTCTGGGGGCGAAACCCCTCCCGCAGCTGCTGGAGGGGGCGGCGGAATCCCAGAGCCTCAGGGACTGGAAGGGACCCCTAAAGCCCACCCAGTTCAATCCCCCCGCCACAGCAGGAGCCCCAGATCCAGTCGCACAGGGTCTGAGCTGGCCCCCCTACAGGATAACCCCCCTCCCCAGCGCCCGGAGGTGCCCGCTCCTGCTCCCCAGTGCCCCACGGGACTGGCACAGCCGGGAGCGGGCACAGGGGCAGAGGGCAAACGGCCCCAGGGTCTATAGTGAAATCCCACGGGATGGGTGCCCCATCCCCGGGGGCAGGAGCCCAGCGAGGGGCCGGGGCCCTTCCAGCCCTCCCGTGACACCCAGAGGACTCCCTTCCCCTCGTGTTGCCCCCCTCTCCTCCGCGGTGGCCAAGGGCAGTGCCTGGAAAGCCCTCGGGCTCAGACCTGTTTGTGGCCATCACCCAGCGCCCCTGGACCCTCTGAGAGCCTTTTCTGCCGTGAGAGGATCAGGAGAGGCCGTCGGGCTGCAGAGACGAAGCCGTTTGTCTTCGGGGGAAGAGGACGGGAGCAGGGGAGCCGCTCGCAGTAAAATGCTGCCGCGGATTCCCGACGGAGGAGAAATTGCTCTGCGCAGCGACGAGCCGGGAGATGGGCTCCGCCGCGGGGCTCGGGGCGACCTGCCCTGCTCTGCTGCGCGGCGCTGCGAGACCGTCCTCTCCCGGCTCCTGCCAGCAGGCGGGGGCGAACGGGGCTCCCACCCGCCCGGGGCCGCTCGGGCAGCCCTTCTGCAGCAGCTCCCGGGAGCAGGGGCGGCGCTGTGGGGACCCCGGGGGCCGTCGAGGCTCCCCGCGGGCAGCAGCTGGCCGCTCCCGTGGGAAGGGGGGCTCCTGCTCCGAGGTCGTGGCTGGACTGGGCCCTGAGCTGGGGGCCGGCGGTGGGGGCCCCGCGGCCGCTCTTTGTGCAGCAGCTTGAACGTGACCCTCGGCGCAGCTCGGATCGATGCCCCCGCCGGGGGGCTGCTGCCTTGAGCCCTGTCGGCAGCCGCAGAGCCCCCGGGAGGTGCCAGCCGCCCCCTGCCCTGCCCTCCAAGCTCTGTCCGAGCACAGGGGGATTGTCCTGGTGCCTCCCAAGAGGAGCAGGGGGTCACCCCAAAGATTGGAGGCTGGTGGGAGCCTCTGCTCGGCGGGATGCTGGGGCCAAGGGCAGCCCAGAACCCTCCAGGAGAGACGGCAGCTCCAGACGCCCCGTGGAACGCGGCCGGGATGGGTCGCTGGCAGGAGGAGAGGGCTCCGGCAGGGATCCCGGGCTGCTGGGTCCTGGGCAGCAGCGGCAGCTGAGCACGAACCGTCCTCTGCCTGCAGACCCTCCAGCCCGGGGCCACCGAGGGCAGGTCCTGTCCTCAAGCAGAACGAGGTCTCCTCTGCCACCTGAGAGCGACCTGGGCGGCTCCAACACTGGGCAGGAGCCGCCGCGTCCAGCCTTCTCCCAGTGCTCTCTCCCAGTCTGTGCCTGCCCTGCTCCCAGCGTCCGGCAGCACCTTCGCAGGAGCTCGGCGGCGCAGGACCCCCGGCAGGCTCCCGCTGGGCGCCCAGCCCTGCCTCCAGCTCTCAGCAGTGGGGGGCTCTCTGGTGCCCTTGGGCACCCAACCCAGGGCCGTCTGCCAGTGTCTGGCTGTCTCCCCCGGCAGGGATGGCAGGGTCCCCCCGCTGGGATCTCAAAGATCCACCTGGGGCCGGGATGTCCCTGATCTGGGGGGATCGGGGTGCTCAGCCAGGGCTGGCTGGGGTCTGTTCCCCGGGTCCCGCAGCAGCCCGGGGCTCCCAGCCTGCTCCCACCCTTAGTCGCTGGGAGGAAGGTGACCCCGCAGGGCCCCACGTCCCCGCTGGCTGCTGACCGGCAAGTGCTAGCCCGGCCGGGGCTCTGATTAGTAATTGAGAGGGAGGAGGGCTGCCTCCCCCGCCGGGACGCTGACTGATTGCTCATTGATCCCCAGGCTGGCGGCAGGGCTGGCCGGGGGCTCCTCGGCTGCCAGGGCTCCGGGCAGGGGGCTGACCGTGCGTCCCCTCGTGAAGCGATGATGGCCCACGGCTTGGCCACCTCCGGCACATCACAGGCCGGCTGTCACTCACGGTGTGGCAGTGTGGGGTGAGCGGTGGGCTGCGCTGGGGGTTTGATGACCTTGATCACCTTCTCCAAGCAAACCCTCAGTGGAACTGCACCCACAAGCAGAGGCCCCTCCAATCGGTGCCCCCCAACAGCCCTAGGGAGCGGCTGCAGGAGCAGTTCCCCTGCTCATTAGGAACAAGGTGTTCCAGATCCCAGCAGTGATGGTTTGGGGAGGCTCAGCTCATCCTCCTTGGCCCCGGACCCCAGCAGTGATGGTTTGGGGAGGCTCAGCTCATCCTCCTTGGCCCAGGACCCCAGCAGCGATGGTTTGGGGAGGCTCAGCTCATCCTCCTTGGCCCTGGACCCCGGCAGTGATGGGGTCCAGGAGGGAGCCCGGCGGTGGCAGGGGGCTGGTGATGGGCTGGAATATGGCTGCTGGGCAGAAGTCCTCCATGGTTTGTGCCCCGTCACCGGCCATCCCGGGAAGCCGGCAGCCCCTCTCTGGCTCCCCAGTCCGCGCTGGGCCGGGGAGGGGGCGCATGAAAGAGATGGCAGCAGGATGAGCAGAGACCCGGGTGCCCCTCTGCCACCGACCCCCCAAACAGCCCTCTTGGGGGCCCCAGGAGCCGGTGACGGGCACCCGTGCTGGGCTGCGGGATGCGGCAGCCGCAGAGGAGGCGGCTCGGAGCCTGGGAAGCGCCGCAGCAGGAGCTGCCGTCGAGGAGCAGCGGAACAAAGGCGGGAGCGGGGAGCCGGGACGCGGGATCGATGCCTGGGGAGCGGGAGCGGCGGCGGCAGCCGGGGGCCTGACCGCGGGCACAGGGGGCACCCCTGCAGCCCAGCCCGACCGCCTGGACACCGTCCTGGCAGCAGGGACCGTTCCTCTGCCCCGCTGCGGCGCCAGCCGACGGGCGCTGCTGCTCTGCGTGGGGGGCAGCGGTCCCCGAGCTCCCGCAGCCTGCTGTGACCCTCGTGTTCACCCAGAGCTGGGCCGAGCCCCAGGGGCACAAGTGCAGGAGGCAGCAGCGGGCTCGGCTGCGCTAATTGGTGCCTAATTGCAGAGCCATCTATAGCAGGTTCGTTACCGCCAGCCTGCGGGCACCGCCAAGGACGGGCAGCGGGGCACAGCCGGGCGCCATCCCTCCCACGCTGGCACTGGGCTGGGAAGTGAGTGGGGAGAGCTCAGGCAGCAGGAGCAGCACCACCGCGCAGTCTGCGGCCAGCGCAGGGCTGGCTACCGGCTGCTGGGGGTCTCCAGCAGACCCCACACCGCTGGGACCCCGCAGCCTGCCCAGACCTGCGTCAGTACTCAGCTGCCGTCGCCGTGAGGAAAACTCCCCACAGGCCACAGTCACAGGCTCCCAGAACATGAGGGGTTGGAAGGGACCTCAGAAGACCACCCCGTCCCATCCCCCTGCCACAGCAGGACCCCCTAGATCCAGTCGCACAGTCCAGGTGGGTTTGAGATGTGGCCAGAGAAGGAGCCTCCACACCCCCCTGGGCAGCCCTTGCCAGGGCTCTCCCCACAGATAACCCAGATCTCCCCTGTCCTTCAGGGGCAGCCCCCAGCACCTCGGTCGGTGCTGCTGCCCTGCTGCCCTGCGGGCTCCGTCGAGGTCAAGGGAGCAGCTCGTTGGGCATCTCCGCGCTGGCCCGTCGGGATTAGAGCCAGGGAGTCCCCGGGGTTGGCAGGCCCTCTCCTGAACCGGGCTAAGCGCAGGGCTCCTGCTGGAAAACAGATGGTGAGGAAACATGGTGGGAGGAGACTAATCCCAACCCGGGATCGCAGGGATCGGGGCGTCACAGCAGGGCTCAGCCCTCATTTGGGGCTGCTGTGGGAAAGGAGCAGGGCAGATGCTCGGCTGGCTTTGGGGATTAGGGCTGTGGGCTAGAGGAGGGGACAGACGGGCTGCCTGCAGCACTCAGGTGTTGGCCCGGGCTAGAAGGACCCCCGCCAGCCAGAGCTGGGGATGAGGCCACAGGTCCTTGGACATCCCAGCCCTTTGCAGCTCCACTGGGGATCCCAGATCTCTGCAGCTCCACTGGAGATCCCAGATCCCTGCAGCTCCACTGGGGATCCCAGATCTCTGCAGCTCCACTGGGGATCCCAGATCCCTGCAGCTCCACTGGGGATCCCAGATCTCTGCAGCTCCACTGGGGATCCCAGATCTCTGCAGCTCCACTGGAGACCCCAGATCTCTGCAGCTCACTGGGGATCCCCGATCTCTGCAGCTCACTGGGGATCTCAGATCTCTGCAGCTCCACTGGAGATCCCAGATCTCTGCAGCTCACTGGGGATCCCCAATCTCTGCAGCTCACTGGGGATCCCAGATCTCTGCAGCTCCACTGGAGATCCCAGATCCCTGCAGCTCCACTGGAGATCCCAGATCTCTGCAGCTCACTGGGGATCTCAGATCTCTGCAACTCCACTGGAGATCCCAGATCTCTGCAGCTCCACTGGAGATCCCCTCCCTTTGCAGCTCACTGTGGGTCCCAGCCCCAGCCCTTTGCAGCTCCCTGGGGCTCTGGAGGGGCTCGGTGGCCCCTGCCAGGCCAGGGGGGTTGGTGCTGCCCTGAGATCCGGAGGGATGACGACTGAACACCCCCTTGCTCCCCTCTGGGGCTCCCTGCCCAGGGCTGGTGTCGAGGTGCCCGGGGTCTCTGGCGCAGGGCTGCCCAGCGGTGCTGCAGTGCCGGTGCCAGTCGTTGCCAGAGGCGCAGAGCTCCCCGTGCGGAGGTGGCCAGCGGCTCCTGCCCGAGGTGCTGTGGCTCAGGCAAAGACAACACCCCTTTCGCCTTCGAGTGAGGAGGAGGAGGTGAAGGAGGAGGAGGACAGCGAAGGGCTGCACGAGGGGAGCGGCTCCTCCCTGGGCACCAGCATCTGAGGACTATTAATTTGGGGCAGCAGCTCGGAAGAGGCGCGTGGAAGGGAAATTGATTTCTATTTAAATGCGATGTTTTCATCACCTTCTCCCCGGGCACGAACATCCATCTCCGAGCACCTGCGCTAATTGATTCCAAGTGCGACCCAGCGCGGGCGCCGCGGACCATAAATCTGGGGGAGGCAGCCGGGGGAGGGGGTCGGCGCAGGGGGACACGCCGCAGCCCCGGGGGACAGAGGGCAGGCAGCCAGCCAGCCAGCCCGCAGAAGGTGGGGGCTGGCCCCCCGAGGGGGCATCAAGGGGGGTTACGGCGAATACGGAGGGTCCCCCTGGTCCTCCTCACAGAAGAGGAGGTTACACGAGAGATGGGGCACAGGGCTGGGGTCGGGGAGCAGAGCCCAGCACCCCCGGGCAGCACAGGGCTGGGGGAGCAGAGCCCAGCACCCCCAGGCAGCACAGGACTGGGGTCGGGGAGCAGAGCCCAGCACCCCCGGGCAGCACAGGACTGGGGTCGGGGAGCAGAGCCCAGCACCCCCGGGCAGCACAGGGCTGGGGTCGGGGAGCAGAGGTGCCCTGGGCCGAGGCAGAGCTCAGCACCCCGGTGCAGAGGGTGCACAGGGGAGGATTCTGCAGGGAGGAGGCTGCTCCAGGGAGAGGCTGCTGTGGAAAAGACCCGGCTTTGAGGTGCTCGTCCTCCCACAGACCTGGTCCCCAGCTGCAGCTGTGGAAAGGGGCTGATGGAAGCCCTGTGTTGGCAAGGAGGTGGTGACCAGCTCCTGGCCCAGTGTGAGGCTCTTGTGGCTGCAGCTTGCGGTGCCACAGCCTGTTGTGGTTCTCCCGGCTCCAAGGGATGGGGGAAGCTGAGGAGGGAGCAGAAAATAGCTGCAGGGATGACTGGGGAGCCAAAAATACAGCAGCCCGGCCTGTCAGGAGGAGAGCGAGGGGCGCCATGGAGACCGAGCGCAGGCGCTGCTGCAGGGAAAGCAGGGGGCTCTCCCCAACCGAGGACTAGCTTCCCAAGGAAAGGGGGCCCCAAAGCGAAGCCGCGGGGACAACAGCCCCGGGGGTGGTGGCTTTGGGGTCTGCTGACCCTCTCCAGCAGCCTCTCTACACGGGCACAAGCTCCCAGGCTGCAGCCCGAGTCCGAGACCCTCCTGAAGCCAACAGCCCGTGCGCCCCGATGCGGCACCCGAACTCGACAGCAGCACCCCCAGGGCGCTGTCAGGGCGCCGCAGGGAGCCGCGGCAGGTCGCACGGGCACTGCAGGCACTGCTTGGCCGGGGCCCCGCGGCGCACTCAGGGCTGGCTGTGGGGGCTCTGCCGCCCCCGCGCTGCGTCACCCCAGGGGCTGCGCTCGGAGGGGCTGCGGGGGATTGATGGAGCGGAGGAGACGCCCGATCCGTCACCTGCGAGGAGTCTCATTTGCAGAGAGACAGCGGGGAAGGCGATCGCCCCGGCGCCGCCGCGCCGGCATTTGTCACCCCTCGGCAGCACCGAGCCCGGCCCTCTGCGCGGCCCCGGAGCTCGGGCACCCCGGGGAGCACCCCTGCGCAGGACGGGGCTCTCTCCCGCTGCGGCTCCTGGCCCCCAGCGGCCTCCCACGAGGCGGGGAGGCCTCAAAAACCCCCCACGTTCGGGTGTTTTAGACACCTGCAGCGGTGGATCCTCGAGGCTGCCCAGGCAGCAGCGAGAGCAGAGCCCACACTCACCCTCTTTCCACGGGGGACCCCCGTGCAGAGCTCTGGGGCTGCAGGACTGAGGGGTGGGCTGCTCCCACCACCACTGGCGCTGCTCTCCTCTCCCCGTAGAGGATGAGCTCTGGTTCCTCCCATCCATCTCGTTCTTTCCAGTCATCTTCAATCTGCAATTTCCCCTCAACCCCGAAAAGAGAGAGAAATCGATCCCTTTCCTTCCAATTTCAGGCTGGAGGAGGGAAGGAGCTGGGTGGAGGGGGAGGGATGCTCTCCCACACCTCTGCACATCCCTCCCCGTGCAGCTGGATTCTGCATCTGCCTTCCGAGTGCAGCCCTTGCCCTGACCCCCAGCCCACCGTGACCTCCAGCCCACCGTGACCCCCAGCCCAGCCTGACAGACCCAAAGGCAGCAGTCGGGCCCTCTGCAGGGCGAGCAGTGCCCATTCTCACCCCGTGAGGTGGAGGCTGCCCTGGCCAGCACAGGAGCCTGGGGTTGCCAGCCAGCAGCCTGGCCAAGCTGCTCCACCTTCTCCATCTGTCCATCACCTCCTCCTGCTCCGCAGCCGCAGGCACCTGCAGGGAAGACACTGGCCCTGTGGAAAAGCACATTTTGCTTTAAACATGAGGGACTAAGTCAAGGTGGTTCCCAACCCGAGGGGCTTCACCTGCGTCTGCCCAGGTGGACCAGGGCTGAGGGGCTCCTGCCCTCGGAGAGCCCCAGCCCAGCTGTGCCACATGGTGCTGGTGTGGCTGGGCAGGGGAAGGGGCCAGCAGAGCTGAGCCCCTGGGCTGTGCCCAGCCCCTCCTGGCACGCTGGCAGCCCCTGCGGCGGCCACGCGGGACCCGGCTGTGCGGCACAACCATGGGGAGCGCTGAGGGGGCCCCCACAGAAGGGCTGTGGGGAGCAGGGCTCGATCTCAGGAGCCCCTGCACGGCGGGACCTCCCTTAACAGAATGAGAGGCAAACGGGGGTCCAGCGGCAGAGTCCCCGTGGCCACCGCCCCCGTGGCCACCGCCCCCGTGCCCCGCCAACTCGCGGGTGCGGAGGGTCGCGCAGCAGCCCTTCCATCACTCAGCGGGTCCTGCCCCCCGGCAGGGAGCCCCACGGAGGACTCTCGGCTCCGGGAGCCCCACGGCAGGAGATTCGCCCCGAAGGCTGAAGGGCTCAGGCTCGCCCGAGGGCCGGCACCAGCTCCTGCCGAACAGCGGCCAGCGCTGCGGGGCCCGGCGGAGCAGAGCCGAGCGCGCACCTTCTCCTCCCCGGCCGCTCCGGCCCTTTGTTGTCCTGATTAGGGGTGATTAAAAACCCCATTAATCAGACGCGAAGCAGATTAAGGCCGATGAATTAATTTTGCGGGAATAACGAAGACAAACGGCGGCCGCAGAGCTCCTCTAATGAAATCGAGGCTGTTCGTCTGCAGGGGAGGGCTGGAGCTGCAGGGCTGGAGCCGGAGCGCAGCGGCGGGACCCGCTGCCGTGCGGGGCGGGCCGAGCCGCCCCCCACCCCTTGCCCACCCCGAGCGAGAGACGGCTCCTGCCCCCGGTGACTGATGGCTCGTTACGCAGAGCGCTCGTTACTGCGGCTGGGAAATGAAATCACCGTCACTTAACAAATAATCCCTTGATTTAGTGCGGGAGGGAAGAGGCTGCGGGGCAGAGGGCGCCCCGAGGGGGGTCGCGGTGCTCAGCGCGAGGATGGGGGTCGGCACCGCCAGGGCTCCTCCCGGCTGCGTCCGGCGGAGCGGAGCATCAGGAAGGGAGACCCAGGGCACCCCGACTTATCAAGAGGGGAGAGCCAGGGGTCCCGCTGGCACCCTGGACCATCAGGAGGGGAGAGCCAGGGGTCCTGCTGGCACCCTGGAGCTTCCCAAGCCAAGTGAGGGCTGGTCTCCCCCAGGGAGCGCTGGGCACGAGGCTCCTGTGTCCGGTGGCTCAGGGCCAGCAGCAGCCGGGAGGGAGCCGGCTCCAGAGTCCTCCCAACCAGTGACTCCGCAGCGGGGAAGCCCTGAGCGGGCAGTTCCTCTCCCCTTCACCCTTCCCCAGCTGTCAAACCATCGCGGGCCACCTGCCAGCGCTCTGAGTGACCCCAGGGGATGGATGAACAACCCAGGCTCTACTCTGTGGTTACAGGGTGACACTGACTGTGACTACAGAGGTCACAGTGACTGTGGCTACAGGGTGACACTGACTGTGGCAAAAGAGGTCACAGTGTGTGTGACTACAGAGGTCACAGTGTGCATCTGGTTACGGGGCTGACAGTGGTTATGGCTACAGAGGAAACAGCAAGTGACGGTGACTGTGGTTACAGGGTGACAGTGACTGTGGCTACAGGGGCAACAGGGAGTGGCCATGGCTAAGCAGCACACAGGACACACAGAGCCCCTGACCTGCCCGTGGGCAGTCAGCACCAGCAGAAACAACCCCGTTCTCTTTGCCAAGGGGGCAGGGGTCCTCCTCGGAGGTCAGAGCTCCCTCAGCACAATTAGATCTGGTGGAGCTTGCGGCGGTGCAGCCGGGGTCCCCGATGCCGGCAGAGCCCTGCAGACCCCACCAGCACCCCAAAGGCCCTGGGCAGGGTGCTGCTCAGAGCTGCTGCCCGCAGTCCACGCCGCACCACGGCCTCCCCGGCCCTAAACGCAGCGGCGCCGCGGGGTTTGCCTCCGCAGGCTCGTTGCTGCAGCGGAGGGGCTGCAGCCCCTGCTGAGACCAGGGCAGCCTCTTGGTGCGAAGGGGAGCGGGGCGGTGGCCACCCGTGCGGGTAACCCGGTCCCTCTCGTATCGATTGGCGCGTAAAGCGGGGCCGGGCCGTGGCTGTGTGACCACGGGTTCCCTCCAGCCCCCCGGGCCACTCAGGGCGCAGCGCCCTGAGCCCCACTGGCTGCTGGCAGCAGAAGCGCTCGTCTGGGCCTCCTGTGCCCTCGGCTGCGTTTGCTGAGAGCCCCCTCGGCCCGGCGCGGGCGGCGGAGGCTCTGGTAAGTGGCTCCCCATGCAATATTGATGGTGGCTCCGGAACAGGCACCGATCCATCACGCTTGGCAGCGGGACGGCGCGGGCTGCTAATGCGGGGCTTAAGCACCTTTTTGAACCGGAGCCCTGAGGATGACCGCACCGCGCGGCCACCACAGCAGCCTGGTGATGCCCACCGGTGCCGGAGGGACACGCAGGCTCCCCTGGTGGCGCTGATGATGCAAAGGTCTTGGCGAGGGCAGAGCTGCCAGCCTGTCCCCATCGGTGCTGTGCTTGGCGCCGGGGCGCTGGGCACTCTGCCTTGTTCCCCCACCACAGCCCTCAGGAGCCCTGGTGCTCAGGACATCCCCAGCCCACCCAGAGCACTGCAGAGAACCCTGTGGGAGCTCGGTTCCCTCACCCTGGGGGAGGCTTGCTGTTTGCCCCAGCCCCTCCGGCGGCTGGCCGGCCGCACAAACCACCCCGAGCCCCATCTCTTCCCCGGGGATTAATCTTTACGCCGTCGTTCCGGAGCCCGCGGTAATCGCCCCACAGACACGAGGCGATCGGGGCCCGTCCTCCACGCGGGGATTAGGTCCAACCAGCACTAATCCGCAGAAGGCTGTCGGCAGGAGCACTAATCGCTGCTCCTCTCTTCCCGGCTTTAGCCCTCCCATCAGGGCTTCCAGAGCGGTGCTGCTCGCCCTTGGTGAGGTGCAGAGGGTCAGGCGTGTCCTTGGGGCCACAGCCGTGCGTGCCAGCCCACGGGGTGGGCACAGGGGGCAGAGGGCAGTGGAGGCAATGCCTGGACTCCTCAGTGGGGCATCCCTGCAGTGCCTGGACCCCTCAGTGGGGCATCCCTATAGTGCCTGGACCCCTCAGTGCCTGGACCCCTCAGTGGGGCATCCCTGCAGTGCCTGGACCCCTCAGTGCCTGGATCTCTCAGCATCCTTCATCCCTGCACTACCATCATCCCTGCAGTGCCTGGACCCCTCAGTGCCCCAGAGCCTGCAGTGGTTGTGGGGTCACGGTGGGACTCAGCACCTCTCGCTCCCTTGTCAGGGGACCCCTGGTGCCCTTCACAGCTCCCCCGGCTGTGCAGAGGGAGGGAGGGGCGGTGCCGAGCTGGAAGGCTCATGGCAGCCCCCCAGCCCAGCTGGTGGGATCACTTTAAGGGACCCGTTACCCCACGGGCAGGGATGGCCGCTGAAGCCCCGCTCGGACCCGCTGGGTTCGCAGGGTGGCGTGTGTGGCAGCCTGGGAGCTGGCCGTTTCCCCGGCCTCGGGGCAGCTGTCGCCAGGATCCCGGGAGCCCCTGAGGGGCTTTTGCCGTCCCAGACAGCCGCTGCAGGGCAGGGACATCCTCCCCTGGGGGTGGGTGTGAGGAGATGCCGCCCACCCGCTGACACGGCAGACCCCGCCCGGGGCTCGGGGGGTCCTTGGCAGAGGCAGCAGGAGCCGCAGCCTCCGTGTCCAGCAGAGGTAGTGAAAAGCAGTGGGTCCCCGGTGGGGTGGCCAGTCCCACCGCAGCCCCGGGGCTGTCTAAAACCAGACCTCGGGAGCACTTAGGGGACGGCTGGAGCAGGCTTGGGGTACCTGCGCTCCAGATGCTCGCCCCAGGAAGGCCGACGGAGCAGCCGCCCCGGCTGAAAGCACTTAGGCGCTGCCCGGGCAGCCGTTCAACAAAGCATTTAGCTGCCCCGGCGCTGCATCAGCAGGAGCCCGGGGGCTGCGCTCAGGGTGGTGACTCAGGCGAAACACAGAGCTGGGCTGCTGAGGTGGCCACGGACCCTCGGGGGTCCCAGCGGGGTCCCTGAGCACCCGCCAGCGTGGGCTTGCAGCCGGCTCCAGCCTCTGCTCTCTGCTGCAGCTGCTGCGGGAGCTGGGCAGGGGGTGCGGGATGGAGCAGCAGCGTGACGGGAGCCGCAGGTGCCTGCTCCTCGCTGCCTTCCCCGGGGAGCCCGGCTCGGCACAGGCACAGACGCTGCGAAGCTGCAGCCCCGGCTGCTCAGCAAGGCCTCTGTAATGAATTCATGGATCTCCACACTCCAGCAAGCTGACGAGCAGCCGGGCTTAGCGGGGCTTGAGCCTGGCTGGGTGCAGTCAGTCGGACAGAGGCTCCTCGGTGCCTGGAGACCCTGCAGAGCAGCTTCAGAGCTGCAGAGCTGGTCCAGGAAGGGCTGATTTCAGACCCTCAAAGAGCAGCTTTCCTGTAGGATTACACAGACCACGTGCTGTTCCCTTGAACAACTGGGCCGTGGGCGCCTTCGCCAAGTGCCACCAGCCCTACGGAGTCCAGCTCTGCAGCGCTGCAGGGTGAACCGATGCTCCCCGGGGCTCTCATGTGGGGCAGCGGCGCTGCAGCGCTGCCCAAACAGCGTCGCTCCGAGCTCCAGGGCCGGGGGGCTGCTCCTCTTTGTTCCACGCACACGTCTCCCTCTCCCTCGGCCGCAGCTCTTCGCCCCTGGTGACGATCCCATCGGACGCACCCACGGGTCGTCGTTTCCGGGAGGCTGACGGCTGCCGAGACCCTGCAGGCTGGCGCCCGCCCCTGGGGAGTCACGGTGGGGCTGCGTTTGCTGCAGCAGATGGGGAAGGAGCTCTGGAGGGGTCCTGCAGCCAGCACTCGCCTGGCACCCGTCGGCTGCGGGGCGACCCAGCACCTCCTCGCCGGGACAAGCACACGGGGCACGTCAGGGGCTCTGGGCAGAGCACGCACCCCTCACCGCCAGTCACCCTGGGCCATCTCCCCTCGCCCACCGCCCGCCGAGCTCCAGAAGCTGCCCCCTCATTGCGGAGCGGCGCCGGTGGCTGCGGGGCAGGGGGCTGGTCCGTGGGCCTGCCCGCTCCCCGCTCCGCAGCCCGGGGCAGCCGAGCTCCTGTGTCAATTACAGGAAAATCAATGGCGCTGCTGCCGCGGACTGCGCCGGCCGCTCTCGCGGATGATATCCTTCACTTTCCAGCACTGGTTCATTTACTTTCGGCCTCTCCAGGGGCTCCTGACATATTGCTGTCTCTGAGCAGGCTGAGGCGAGAACTGCCTTTGTTTCCACTGCAACCTGTTGGCGCTGGGGCTCTGGGGATGGAGCGGTGGGGCTGGGGCTCTTCGTGGGGTCAGAGGAGAGCGGCTGCGGCACGCGGCGGGGCTCGAAGCGGTCCTCACCGGAGGAATCGCCACGTCTCACTCGTACAGAGATTGGGAGGACTGGGAGGGAAAACGGGTCCTCACCCTGTGTCTGGGGGTCACTGTCCTCCCTCCTGCAGCTCCGCACTGCCCTGACCGAGCTGTCCCCAGCAGCACTGACACAGGGATCACGGAGCCCCAGACTGGGTCGGGTTGGGAGGGAGCTCAGAGCTCCCCCAGCCCCCTGCCTCTCACCAGCCCAGGGTGCCCTCAGCCCATCCAGCCTGCTCTGGGACACTGCCAGGGGTGGAGCAGCCACAGCCTCCCCGGGCAGCCTGTTCCAGGGCCTCAGCCCCCCGTAAGGAAGGGATTTCTGCCTCAGACCCCATCTCAATCTCCCCTCTTTTAGCTGGAACCCGTCCAGGAGGAGGGCACCCTGGAGGAGCCATCCAGGACGTGGGCAGGTACCTGGCACCAGGCTGCACAGTCTCAGCCTGGGGTCTGCGCCCAGCCCCAGGACGCCTGGCAGTGGTGACCAGTAAAGGACCAGTTTCCACGTTGTCTGAACAGGAAAAGCTGGGAGCAGTTTGTCCTGGGGGGCCCGGGTGGACTTGTTGAAGCTGGGGACCCCGTGGGCAGCTGAAACCATGTGAGCAGTCCTGGACCAACCGCAGCCCCCTCTCTCACACCTGGGCTACCTCCTACCTGCCCATCCATTTGTCTCCACACCAAAGCCGTGGGACTGGGGCCGAGAGCCCTGGGCCACGCCGAGGCCAAACCCCGCTGAGAACCCCGCGGTGACGGAACCCCAGCCCTGAGAGCTCCACGCGGCCCCCCTTCGGAGAGCGCTTCACGCACGGAGAGCTCGCAGGATGCAGCCCAGAGCAAGGCTGGCGCTGCAAAGCCGCCGTCTATTATTTATCAGGAGCCGTGAGCCGGGGGCTCGGGGCAGAGCGGCCGGGGAGAACTTCACCGGGGAAGAGTGGAGCTGAAGGAGCGCTGGCAGCGCTGCCGTGGCTCACCCTGGCCACAGCCTAAGAGACAGCCCTTGGCCACCAAGCCGGGCCCTCCTGCAGCTCACAGGGAATCTGCTGGGTGATTCGTGGGGTGGTTCCACTGCGAGGGGGGTTCTTTTGGGTGCTGGGGTGCCCTAAGCACCGGGGCTTTGAAGAAGGAAGGGTCATTGGAGCCATCAGGTTTGGCTCCCACAGCGCTGCAGGTGCCATCAGGGCATCTATAGGGTCGTGGGGTGGCCATATGCTGGGGAGCAGGGGGGTGTCAGGCACTCACCCTTAGGGTTCTGAGCAGCCTGGGTTCCCTGCAGCTCGGTTCAGGGGGTCGCTGGGGGCTTGGGGGTCACTGTGACGCTGGGCTGCAGCCACCCCCCATCTTCTGGCGGGTCCCTGCAGGGCACCCTGAGGCTGTGGGAAGGCCACTCCAGGCATCCCAGGGCTGTCAGGGGCACCCCATGGGTGTTGGGGTGGGTGCACTGGAGCTGCCAGGTGGGGTAGCCAGCGCTGCTGGGGTGGGGGGGACACCTCAGGGGTTGTCACAGAGGAAGCCTTGGGGCTGTTGTAAAGGACAGGGGAGCTGTTGTGAAGAACAGTGGGGCTGTTGCAGGGCAGAGTGGGGCTGTTGTGGGGCACAATGGGGCAGTTCCAGGGCAGAGTGGGGATGTTGTGGGGTNGAGCCGCGGGGGGGGCGGCCGGGGGTGCCGGTGCGGGGCTGCTGCTGCCGGCTGCCATTTCCTGGCGCCGCCGCTCGCTCGCTCGCTCCCTCCCTCCCTCCATTTTCTCTGCGGCTGCCGGCAGCCCCGGCCCCCTTCCCCGCCGCCGTCCCGCTCCATGTAGCCCCCCGGGGCAGCTCCCGCAGCTCCCCGCCCAGCCGCGGGGCCGCCTCCCTCCCGGCGATGAGGAGCTGCAAGATGGTGCGGGTGGCCAGCGTGCTGGGGCTGGTGATGCTGAGCATCGCCCTCCTCATCCTCTCGCTTATCAGCTACGTCTCGCTCAAGAAGGACAACATCTTCGGGGCGCCCCGCGCCAGCGCCCCGGGGGGGCCCCGCATGTACATGTTCCACGCGGGATTCAGGTGAGGGGCGCCCGCACACCGCGGGGTGGGGGCTGGGGTGTCGGTCGTGGCTGGACGGCCCTTCCCGGGGACCTCCGGAACCCACGGGGAGCGGGAGGGACCCCTCCGAGGTGGGGGGGATCGTGCTTCGGGCCGGCGCGGGGCGGAGAGGAACGGGGGGTGGGCAAAGGTGGACAGCGGCCCGGTGCAGCTCGGCACGGCCCGGTGCAGCTCGGCACGGCCCGGTATGGCTTCGGTACAGCCCGGAGCGGCCCGGTGCATCCTTAGCACAGCCCGGCAGAGCTCGGCATAGGCCTGATTTAGCCCGGAGCGGCCCGGTGCAGCCCCGTACATCCCGGATCCAGCTGGTCCATCCCAGTTCAGCCCCGTACAGCCCGATTCCAGCCGGCCCAGCCCGGGTCCACCCCGGTCCAGTCCGGTTCCACCCCGGTCCCCCCCGTCCTGCCCGTCCGCAGGAGCCTGCGGGCGCTGTCCGCGGTGCTGATGGGGCCCGGGGGCCGGTGACGGGCTGAGGGTCTGCCTGTGTCTGTGTGTGTCTTGTCTGTGGGTCTGTCTGTGGGTCTGTCTGTGGGTCTGCACACTCGGCCCCAGGTCCCAGTTCGCACTGAAGTTCCTGGACCCCTCGTTCGTCCCCATCACCAACTCCCTGAGCCAGGAGCTGCAGGAGAAACCCTCCAGGTGGACCTTCAACCGGACGGCCTTCGCCCAGCAGAGGTGAGCCCTCGCCCCCCGAGCCTGTCCCCTTCCTTCCCCCCAGGACTGCAGGAGGCGTCACCCGGGGCTGCCCAGTGTCCTGAGCTCCGGGTAATTTGCTGGCGACGAGAGACAAAGGCTGAATCAGAGCTTCCCCAGATGGCTGCAGCTCTCCTGGAAACTGATTGTTCCCGAGCAGGACCCCAGGCTGCGGCTCGGGTTCCTTTGCCAAACAGAAAGTGACCCACTTTCCCAGTGAGGCTGCCGTTGCTCCAAGAGCCGCGGCTGGGGCTTTAAAGCACCCTCCAGCCAGACGGTTGCCACGTTCGCGGGGGCCGACGCACAGGCAGCGCAGCTCCCGGCGACCGGCAGCGCTGAGCAAGTGCAGCGCTGCTCCGCTTCCCACTGAGGGGGCGGGCAGGGCGGAGCGGAGGGGCCCACGAGCACACATCCACTCCTTGTGCCTCCCAGCCGCAGGCTGCGCTGGCTTCCCGCTGCCACCAAAGGGTTTCCTGCTTCCCTCAGAGCTTCACAGGAAGCAGAATGTGCTTCCAGTGTCCTTGCTGGGGGGTGAAACCGGGCCGTGTGGCCATGCTCTTTGATGTGTTGGCTTTGTTCAGGCACCGAGCTGTGTGCGTGCGGCCGCGCAGACCAGCAGAGCTGTAGGATGAGAGAGGCTGAGCTCTTGCACCCTGAAGATACGCTGCAGAGCCTTTCCGAGGGCGTACGGGGTGTGCAGCCGTGCAGGCTACAGACAGCACACGCAACACGCGCAGTCTCTGGAAGGACATGCATAAGGCATAAGCACAAGAAAAGGAAAGCCCCTTCAGCCGCCTCCAGCCGCTCGCACCGTGGCCGGGCAGCCCATCCTGATGAGATGCTGCTGCTTTAGAGACACCCTTGTACCTTGCCTCACCCCTCTCACCAGAGCCTCCAGCTCTGTGGCCTCACGGCCGGCAGACAGGGCTTGGGCTCATCTCCTGCCACCACAGCAGGCCCAGCAATGCCCTCCTGGTGCCAGCCAGTGCTGCCTGCAGCCCCTCAGCAACTGTGGGACAGAGAGGGGAATCAGAGTCATTCAGACAGGGGTCATGGAGCCCTAGACCAGATCCCCCAACCCCACATCTAAGCGACTTTCAAACACTTCCTGGGATGGGGACTCAGCCACCACCCTGGGCAGCCTGGGAGACGGCACTTTGCCTGCACCATCCTTCCCCCAGCACCTCCCCAGTGCTGTGGCAGCGGCTGCCCCGTGGTGCTGCCTCCTTGCTGGCAGCAGCCGCCCGTCGCTGCCAGGCCTGTGCCTGTGCCACCCCTCCGGTGGTGAGAGCTAGTGCCTCCGGCCGCGCCCGTGCCCTGCCCTGAGCCATAACCCGCAGTGAGGGCACCCGGCGGGATCCCTGAACGCAGGGGCCGGGCAGGACGCGAGCTGGAAGGAGGGCTGCTGGTTCTCCATAAGCAGGAGCAAAGAAAGCAGAGCTGGTGCTGGCACGTTGTGCCCTGCGAGGGAGGCGCCCGGGTCCCAGGAAGGTGAGGGCGCCGGGGTGCGGGTCCCAGTCAGGCTCCAGGGAGTGCTGCTGGTGCGAATGGAGGCGGCGGCTGTCACCGAAAGCAGTGGGCTTGTGGCTGACACCTTCTCAGTGAGGACACGGGAAACGCCTGTAGGTACAGGTATGGGTGTGGAGAGACAGCGAGAGAGGAAAACATCCCTCTCTGTATACACCTGGGTGGAGAGCGAGGCAAAACCACCGACAGATACCGGTGTGCGTGTGCAGAGGTAGAGAGAAAACCACATGAACACGTGCGCGTGGCTGTAAAACACGCCTGCACAAACACAGATGCTAACGTGCCTGTAAATCTGCAGCAGCCTGTCTCTGAACACACGTCGGTCCAGGTGTCTGCCCCTGTTTGTAGCTGCAGAGTCCCCTGGGGGAGCAGCCCTCCCTCCTAGCTCTGCACATCGGTGCAGAAGCCGTCACGCAGCTCAGGGTGCTGCTGCCTTCCTGCATTTAGCAGGGGTGTGAGGCAGAGTCGCGCAGCAGTAGGGGTTGGAAGGGGCCTCCAGAGATCCCGGTCCAGTCCCCCCGCCGCAGCAGGACCCCTAGATCCAGCGGCACAGGAACGGGAACCCAACTCCGTGCCACGTGACGGGGGGCGGTGACTGTGGCTCCTTCTCCCCCTGTCGCGTTTCAGGCAGGAGATCCTGCAGCACGTCGACGTCGTCAAGAACTTCTCCCTGACCAAGAGCAGCGTGCGCATCGGGCAGCTGATGCACTACGACTACTCCAGCCACAAGTACGTCTTCTCCATCAGCAACAACTTCAGGTCGCTGCTGCCCGACGTGTCGCCCATCCTCAACAAGCACCACAACGTCTGCGCCGTGGTGGGCAACAGCGGCATCCTCACGGGCAGCCAGTGCGGCCAGGAGATCGACCGCTCGGACTTCGTCTTTCGCTGCAACTTCGCCCCGACCGAGGCCTTCCAGAAGGATGTCGGGAGGAAGACCAACCTCACCACCTTCAACCCCAGCATCCTGGAGAAGTACTACAACAACCTGCTGACCATCCAGGACCGCAACAACTTCTTCCTGAGCCTGAAGAAGCTCGACGGGGCCATCCTTTGGATCCCGGCCTTCTTCTTCCACACGTCGGCCACGGTCACGAGGACGCTGGTTGACTTCTTCGTGGAGCACAGGGGGCAGCTGAAGGTGCAGCTGGCCTGGCCGGGGAACATCATGCAGCACGTGAACCGGTGAGTGCTGCTGCCAGGCACCTCCCCGCGTGCAGCCACCGCTCACCGCCTCTTCCCCTGCTCCGGTTGGCCCCATCCTAGCGCGAGGCAGCCGTGGCAGCCCTTTCTTGCATCGGGGGAGGACGGTGCTGCCACCCCTGTAGGGATGGGCTGTAGGCACCCGGGTGAGGCTCTGCCTCTGCCATGAACCCCAGAGCCGTCCTCGGGAGCCTTCAGCCAGGTTGTTCTGCACCTGAGGTCAGTATGGGCTGGCGTGCAGAGCAGGCAGTGCCCTGGCCGGGCTCTCCAGTGGCCTCCAGGCACTGGCCTCCCCGCGGCACCACTCGCGCCCCGGCCTAACCCTCCTCACCCTTCCCACAGGTACTGGAAGAACAAGCACCTGTCTCCGAAGCGCCTGAGCACTGGCATCCTCATGTACACCCTCGCCTCTGCCATCTGCGAGGAGATCCACCTGTACGGCTTCTGGCCCTTTGGCTTCGACCCCAACACGCGGGAGGACCTCCCGTACCACTACTACGACAAGAAGGGAACCAAGTTCACCACCAAGTGGCAGGAGTCCCACCAGCTGCCTGCGGAGTTCCAGCTGCTCTACAGGATGCACGGCGAGGGCCTGGCCAAGCTCACGCTGTCCCACTGTGCCTGAGAACCCACCAAGTGCCAAATGACCGTCTGAGAAGTGCCCGGAGCCCCCGCCAAGCATCCGCAGCTAACGTCCAAACCCCTCCCCGAGACACTTCCCGTGGTCCGCAGCAGCTTTCCAGCCCCGCTCCCCGCGCCGCCGCTGCTCCTCAGAGGGTCTCGAGCAGCTCGGCGGGCAGCAGCCTGTGCCACGTGCTGCGAGGGCCGCCTGTGCCGCAGCTGGTGTCTCCGGCCGCGCCGCCCCGTGTGGTGAGCGGCGCCTCCGTGGCCCCGCGTCCCGCCGAGTGCCCGCGTCTCTCGCGCTCACCCCGCCTGCCCGCCCCGTTAGACCCAGAAACGCCGCTCTCCGAGGTTTCGCTTCCTTGTCCGCGTGGCCGTGGGTCAGCTCGCAGGTCTGGGGGGTCCCCATGTCGCCACCAGCAGCTCTCAGCTGGGTGTCTGCGTCGCTCCTGGCCTGTGTTCGCACCAAGGCCGGGCGTTGAAAGGCGCTCGCCCCCGCTGTTGGATGGCAAAGTGAAGCTCCCGCTGGGCCGTCCTGGCTCTGGTGGGAGCCCTTGTTAGCCCTGTTAATGGCCATGGGGCAACCCACTGGGCAGTGGCCAGGGCCGGGCGCCGGGGTTCTGCGCTGGGGTTTCTGAAGGGAAGCAAGTGGGGCAGGAGCAGCTACGACGCCTCCTCGTCTCCATCGGTGGATCCGCAGCCCAAGGAGGGAGCCGATGGGCTCGTTTTCCAGGCCCCAACAGCTCTGCCGGAAGCCAGGCTGCCTGTGGGGAGGGCAAAGCGTGGGGCCACCGGTGCTCCGGAGGCTTTGGCCGTGGTGTCCCGGGACACAGGAGCGTGAGAGGCACCGGGGTCCTGCCAGCAGCGTCAGCTTCTCCCACTGCGTGACGGGTCCCGTGCCAGCGGCACAGCCCGGCTCTTCTTGCCTGCGCGACCGACGGCAGACGTGGAGGATGAGAAGGAGGATCTTGAGCGCCGAACCTGAGCGGCCCGGAGCGGCCCCTGCGCTGTCCCTGCAGCAGAGGAGGCCCCTCATGGCTGCTCTGCAGACCCGGCCGTACGACGGTGCCTGGGCGTGTGGGGCTGTACGGGCTGTTCTCGGTGTCACGGTCCCGCGAGGCCCAGAGACAGGCGGCGGGGTCAGCTGTGCTGAGCCAGACCCCGCAGAGCACGAGGACAGGCTGCCCCTGCACCCCCAGGAAGGAACCGAGCCCCGCTGGAGTGTCGTGGGGCACTGGGGGGCTGTGGGGCTGGCCCGGCCTGGGGAGCCAGAGCTCAGGGGTGGGTTCCACCCAGCTGCACCCAAAGGGGATCCTGCTCTGGCTCTTGGTGAAGCGCAGGGCTTAACGAGCTCTGGTGCTGCCGAGCGGCTCCACACAGTGCGAGGCAGCTCTGTGGCCGTGGGGTGCCTCACGGAGGTTGCCCAGCAAGTGAAGCTCAGCCAGGAGCCCGGCAGGGTCACGGGTCTCCCCAAGCCCCAAGTGACGGGGCTGTGCTTGTGCCAGGGACTGGGATCCAGAGGGTTTTGTGTGGGGAGCAGCAGCAGCTTGTAGTCAGCAAATTGAAGAGACGTGAACCGTTGTCTCTGCCGGGCTGAACGCGGGCGCCCGCTGCTCTCTGCGGGGTTGGGTGGGGAACGGCCCCGCTGGGTCCCTCTTGGCCACTCACAGGCCATAACCTCGGTGAATCGGTAGCGCCGGAGGCCTGGGACTCCCACTGGTCCCCAGCAGCAGGCTGGAACTTCCCAGAGGGGCCGCAACAGATGGGAACCTGGAGAGCAGGACCTGGGCGCGGCGGCAGAGGCCAGAGCAGAAGCACAACTCCCCGTCGATCCTCAGGACCTGTCGGACCGTTCAGAGTCGTTGGCTTCAATGGCAGCTCTGGCCCGAGCCGGCAGCGCGAGGTGGCCCACGGCACATCGCTGCCGAGCTCCTGTGTTTGCAGGTGTTGGAGCTCTGGCAGGTGTCAGCTGGGGTTGGTGGTCGGGCTCGGTGATCCCAGGGTCCTTACCAACCAGGGTGGTTTGGTGATCCTGTGGGGGGTGCAGACCCCGCTGTGCCTGGGCTGCCAGGGCAGCGTCCCCGTGCTGCGGGCAGCCGGAGGCGAGCTGTGCCCTCGTCCTGCCCCGTGGGGCGGGTGCTGAGGACCCTCATGCACGGCAGGGAGCGGGCTGTGGAGGTGGGTTGTACGTAGGAGCGGGGACGGCGTGCGAGACCCCTCCTGCCCGCTGCACCTCGATGTGCGCTGGGCTGCCTGCGTCTCCTTGGTGGTGAGGACCCGGGACAGCCAATCCTTCTCACCGCTGGGTCCAGCTGCGGGCATCCCCTCGCACTGGCCACACAGGACTGACTGTGAGAGGCTGCAGAACCAGGAGGTCTGGGGGGAAATCCACCACGAGCAGATTTTCTGTACGTGAGCGGCCGTGTTCTCACGGCCCAACAGCCCCATGCCTGCCGGAGCAGCGTGTGATGGGAAACGGCGGAACCTTCCTAAAAGGACAAAAGCGAAGGAGCCTCTGCCACGCTGGGCCTGAGGGAGCCCTTCTCCGGCAGCCACGCATGGCATCTCTCGCTCCCCGGTGGCTGATGCTCGTCCAGGGCCAGGACACGGGTTCAGGTGAGCGGTGTGAAGGACGCTGAGAGCGAAGCGGAGCCTCGCTGGGGCTGGGACTGGGCTCTGGTGCCTCCGGACCCGCTGGGCGGGCAGGCGGGCGGGGGTGAGGCCCTGGCTCTTCTTGTGACCGAGTCCCGCATCCTCGTCGTGAGCATCGTCTGTGGAGAGCAGCGCCGGGAGCGCCCGGCCACGTGGCTCGTCGGTGTGAGTGTGCCTGCAGCAGTGACTCTTGTGCCAAACGCGGTGTGGAACGCGCTGGTTTGTAATAAAACGTTTTCTTGTGCTTTGGGAGTCTCTACAGCCCCAGCCTGGCTGCCTCGTCCTTCCCGGCGCGAGGGGCAGCCCCTGTCTCCCTCATCCTTCCCAGCCCAGGGGGCAGCCCTGCCGGGAGCGTCGCCGTGTCCCAACACCTCCCACAAACCAAACAAGCCGGGCTCCTCCTGCCCCCAAGATCAATACTGCAAACTGGACCCGGTTTTAATCGTTAACCCTGGCCCTCGCTAGCCAACTGGGCCATCAGCCACGCGGCCATGGGCCCAGTGCCTGCGACAGGGCTGCCCAGGAAGGGCTTTGGAGAGGAAAACCCCAGGCAAGTGGCCACCACCCCACCAGTGGTGTGACCCCCAGGTGCACCAGCACCCCCCAGCTGCCCGCAATGTGCCAGTGGCCACCCCTGCCAGAGCTGCTGTTGTCCTGGGGTGGGGATGCCCAGGGATGCCCAGGGATGCCCGGGGATGCCCAGAGATGCAGGGGAGCAGCAGAGCAGCCCCACAGCCACTCAGGCTGGGCTTTACTGCCCCGTTACCCAGTCCTGGGTGCAGTCATGAGGCAGGAAAACCCTTCCCATCGGTGCCAGGGCCAGAGGGTGCTGGGGGTGGAGGGAAGAAGCCCGGCCAGGGTCTGGGCTCCCCCAGGCAACCTCAGAGCTGTTTCTGCTGAAGCTGGGCTCAGTGGCCTCAGGCCTGTTCTCCCTCCAAACAGCCCCCCAAACCCCCCAGGGGGCAAAATGCCCTCTTGTCCAGTGGGGCTTTTTCGCTTCGAGACAAGAGATCCTGCCTGGGAGGAGCAAACCCCAGGGAGGGATGTTCCTGCTGCTCGTGATCGCTGGCCGCCCAGCCCAGCGCCCGGAGCTGTGCCCGGCTCTGGCAGAGAAGGGCAGACCTGCAGCAGCCATTTCAACAGCCAGGAGACCCCTGCGCCGGTCCTTCGGCAACAGCCGGGCTGCGTGTGCCGGCTCGGGACCCCCGTTCTGAGGGCAGCCCCTCACCCAGCCCCCCGTGGGTGGTGGGTCAGTGCCGAGGGAGGAAGGAGACGGCCGCCTCCACCTCGGCAACAAAAGAGGAGAGGAATTGCAAGTTGGACACCCAGGGGAGCCCCTGCCGGAGGAGACCAGAAGGGTGCTGAGCCAGGGGCCAGCTCAGCCCCATCCTGCCACCGCTGCCTGTGTCAGGGCACGCGGCCACGTCTCAGGGAGCCCCGGCTGCAGGCAGGGAGCAGAAGCAGAGCTAACAAAGAGGGCGAGCGAGCTCCCGCCCGCCTGCCCGGCACAGGGAAGGCCTCTGGCAAGGGCAGCCATGCGGGCAGGACATGCCGCGTCCCGCTGGGCAGCCACAGCTCCTTATGCTGGGAGCAGCCAGCGGCCGCTCGGCCCCGGCACTGCCATGGTGCCACGGTGGGCGCCTGAGTGCCCTCATCGCTCGGGGACAGGAGCTCAGTGAGTGCGTGGGCCCCGGTGCCCACGGGGCAGGAGGGAAGAACTGTCCATGGCTTCACCTCCAGCCCCGGGCATCGCCGCCCCATCGCCTGGGGCAGTGCCTGCTGTGGGCACAGCACCCACCACGATGCCACGACACCGCCCCGGGCGCTGCCGTTGGGACCTCTGTGGCTTCATCGAGGGAGGCTGCTTCCATCTGGCGGGAGGCCGGGATTAGGCACCACCCTGCCGATTGCCCCACGGCCACCGCACAACGGGGCGCAGGCTGGGCCGGGAAAGGTCAAGGCCAGGCCTGAGCTCCTGCGTTTTGTGCCAGGAGGACAAAGAGCCGGTCTCTCATCTCCCTCTGCAGACTGGGTGGGGGCGACAGGCACAGCCCAGCCCCAGCAGGCACTGGCGGGTGCCCCGTGCGCCAGCCCCACGCAGCAGCTGGGCTCCTGCTGCCAACACACCCTGCCCGCTGGCAACTTCATCCCTTGGGCCACCAGCGGGACCCCACTGAAGCCAAGGACCACCCCGACCGGCACAAGGTGGGGCTGTGGTCCTCAAAGGGTGATGGGCTAAACCCCACACTGAAGGGATGAGGAGGGCTTGGCCACCCCGGAGCTGAGGGCCAAGCCATGGCCAACGCCAGTCTGTAGACAATGGGTCCCACTCTGAGGGAGGGCACTGGTGGTGCCCGGGAACAGCGGGAGGAGACGGAGCCGAGTGTCGCTGCCACCGGCACCCACTGAGCCGGAGCTAGTCAGGTGCTTTCTCACCTCAGCTCTTCTGGGCAGGGGAAGGGGAAGGGGAAGGAGAGAGAGGCCACTGGAGCATCCGCAACAGCCAGCTCCTGCGGGGCTCTGCCCACCCAGTGCCCTCTGCCAGGGCACCTCCGTCTCTGGGGGGCTGCTCCTGCCTCCTTGCCCCAGCTCAGCTGCAACTTTGGCCTCCTTTGGGGAGCACAAAAAGATTTCACGCCTAAGTTGCCCCGAACAAAGGCACCTCACGCCGGGCTGGCTGCTTCTTCCTCCTTCCTTTCTTCTCCTCCAGCGCAGGCTGACAGCAGCAGGGGAAGCCGGGTGGGGAGAGCTGCCTTTCGGCCCACTCGGCCAGCGCGGAAGAGCAGCTGGGAAGGCACCGTGAGCTCCAGCGGTGGCGGCGGGGTGGGCAGGGGTGGGCCGCGGGCCACGGAGATCTGTGGGGTGACTGGGTGCCACCAGGCACAGCACCCGTGAGGAGACTTGGGGTGCCGTGGGGAGGGGCCTGGCAGCACAGGGTGCCCGGCCCGGCTGGACTCTGCTACCAGAAAGGTGACACTTGGTGCCAGAGAGACAGCAGGGTGGGACCTTCGGAAGGCAGAGATGGCTATCGGGGTGAGATAAGGGCGACGCAAACACCAGGGAGGTTCTGCGTTACTGATTAAAGTGGGAGAGATGGGGGCACCGAGGGGATGGCAGCGCTGGCAGCAGCTGCACGGCCTGGCACGGCACAGCGCCGTCAGGCACAGCCTGGCACAGCCCAGCAGTGGTAGGCATGGCTGGGCACAGCATGGCACAGCCTGGCACAGCCCGGCACAGCCCAGCACAACCTGGCGCAGCCCAGCAGTGTTAGGCATGGCTTAGCACAGCACGGCACAGCCTGGCACAGCCCAGCACCGTCAGGCATGGCTTGGCACAGCACGGCACAGCCCAGCACAGCCTAAGAGCTGGGTGCCCAGCTTGTCTCCTCAGCCGCTCACCCCCTCTCCAGGCTCTGCCTGCCTGCTCTCCTGCACCTCCCAGTGCCATGTGCAGGGGGTTGGCCACGCTTGAGCTCCCTCCGGCAATACTGGGGTGCTGGGTCCTGCAGTGTGGCACATGGAGGGGCTGAGGGGTGCTTGGGAGCTCTGGAGCTGCACGGGGGGTTGCAGCTGGGTGTGAGGCAGGACACCAGCTCGCTGGCATGAGCTGGGCGGGCTCACCGGACGGTCCCGGGCAGCCGGATCGGTCTGGCAAGGGCAGCCACGGGACCATTTGGGTTGAGAAGACCCTTTAAGCTCCCGGGGTCCAGCCGTTCCCCAGCGCTGCCAGGTCCCCACCAACCCACCAGCTGTGCGGGAGGGACGCGGGCACCTGGATTTGCCTGGTGACCACTCCGGTCCAACGGGAGCCGCTGGCCCGGGCTCAGGGCTCTGCTGCCGCTGGACCGGGATCGGGACCCACTGCGCCGCCCCGCTTCGAGCCGGGACCCGGCAGCCGAGGGGCAGGAGAAACGGGCTGGGGCTCCGCACAAAGGCGGCAGCGGCAACCGGCAGCGCCTGGGGCTGGCGAGGAGCGGGGGACCGAGGGGGCTCAGGCGGGGCTGAAGGGAGCGAGGAGCCCGGGGCTGCAGAACCGGCGGGGACTGAGGGAGCTGAGGAGGGTGAGGATGGAGGATGAAGGATTGTGGCGATGCGGTGAAGGGGGTGGAGGATGAGGAAGGGGGTGATGAGGATGGGGCGGATGGGGATGGCGGGGATGGGATGAGCATGAAAGGGATGGAGGATGGTGGGGACGGAGGCTGGAGCCTGACGTTACAAAGGGGCCGCGGCGGCTTTAAGGGCCGGTGGGCGCGGCCCCGCGCGGCGCCG
>VXBP01003036.1:311183-387771 GCA_013400115.1 Rhinopomastus cyanomelas | reverse complement strand
GTCAACAACCTCTACGGGCCCTACAAGGAGATGCCGGCCATGGGGCAGAGCCTCTCGCCGCTGGGCAACGGGCTGGGCCCCCTGCATGGCGCCCAGCAGGGCCTCCACGGCTACGGGCCCGCGGGCCACGACAAGATGCTGAGCCCCAACTTCGAGGCGCACGCGGCCATGCTGGCCCGGGGCGAGCAGCACCTGCCCCGGGGGCTCGGCACCCCCCCGGCCATGCTGCCCCACCTCAACGGCCTCCACCCCGCCTCGGCNCCTCGGGCCCGCAGCCGGGCGGTGCGGGGCAGCTGGAGGAGATCAACACCAAGGAGGTGGCGCAGCGGATCACGGCGGAGCTGAAGCGCTACAGCATCCCGCAGGCCATCTTCGCGCAGCGGGTGCTCTGCCGCTCCCAGGGGACCCTCTCGGACTTGCTGCGCAACCCCAAGCCCTGGAGTAAACTCAAGTCCGGCCGGGAGACCTTCCGTCGGATGTGGAAGTGGCTGCAGGAGCCCGAGTTCCAGAGGATGTCGGCCCTGCGCCTGGCAGGTAGGGGCGGCCAGCGGGGCGCAGGGCACGGGGTGCGGGGAGGGGACCGCGACCCTCTGGGAGTCCCACACGGCGCCTCCCGCCGCTGCCGGACCGGGCTGGGCTCGCACCGGCTCCACTGCCTCCGCTTTCCCCCGGCCTGTCCCCTGCTTTCCCCGGGCTCCCGCAGGCGGCGGGGCCGGGGCCGCTCTCCTGGGCCGGGTGCTGAACGGCTCCGTGAGCGCTCCCCGCCAGCATCGCTCCTACTGCTCGCATCCCTCGTATCCTTCGCATCCCTCATGTTCCTCTTATCCTTCGCATCCCTCATGTTCCTCACAGCCCGCCTCCCTCTTGTCCCTCATAGCCTGCGTCCCTCATATCCTTCGCATCCTTCATATCCTTCGCGTCCCTCATATCCTTTGCAGCCCTCACATCCTTCGCATCCCTCATGTTCCTCACAGCCCGCATCCCTCATATCCTCCACATCCCTCACATCTCCCATATCCCGCGTCCCTCATATCCTCCACATCCCTCACATCTCCCATACCCCGCATCCCTCATATCCTCCACATCCCTCACAGCCTCCATCCCGCATATCTTTCGCAGCCCTCATACCCTGCATATCCCTCATGTCCCCCGTACCCCGCATCCCTCACACACCCTCCGCGTCCCTGCTATCCCTGATCCCTCACACCCCTCCTATCCGCCACATCCTTCATTTCCCGCACATCCCGCAGCCGCTGCGGGGGCCCTGGGCAGAGCCCGGGGATCCGCGGGACCGTGCGGAGCGGCCGGGGGTGTTTTTTGGGGGGGTGGCAGCCCCGCATTGTCCCGCGGAGGGCGCGTGGGCGCCCCCTTGAGCGGGCGCGGGGCGCCGCAGCCCCCATTGTTCTGTGGGGGCCGGGGAAGGGGGGTTCGGGGAGGGCCGCGACCCCCGGCAGCCCCGCACCGCGCTGGAGCGGGAGGGAGGTCGGAGGGCAGCGGCGTTGCTGGAGCTGCCTCTCGCCCAGAGCTCCCCCGGGGGGGTGTGCGAGTGGAGCAGGGGAGTCTCTGCCGGAGCTGGACCCTTCCCGGGTGGTTCTGTGTGCTGGGAGCCCCGCACGTCCCGCAAGGAGCGGGGCAGAGCCTTGCGGGGGGGTCACGACTGCTGGGGAGGCTCCGGGGGGCTCTTTCGCCCCTCCTTTGTCTGAGACAGGGGGAGCGATGCGGTTTGGAGAGAGGGGGCGACGAGCCCTGGACCCCCTCCCCACACCCTGTGGCAGCCCAGCTCTTGGGACCTGGGTAAGGGGGTGCCTGTCACTGGGGGGCTGAGTGCAGACCCCCACCCTTGACCCACCGTGACCCTGCCCTCCGCCTGGGGGTCCCCTCTGCCAACATGCAGGACCCCCGCCCCCTCCTATTTAGACGCGATGGGGTGCTCCCTTCACACACCCCTCCGTAGGGAGAGGGTCCCCTGCATTTGGAGATGGGGTGCAGCAGCACGGGGGGACGAGGGGCCACGATGGCCACGATCTCTGCCTGAGCCCAAATGGGAGGTGCTGTGGGTCGGGGTCTCGGAGACCCTCCGAGCGTTCCAGGGCTTTCCGAAGGTGCGGGAGGCTTTGTGGGGTCCTGCTGCGAGGCTCGCGGGGCCCCGGGCCCCTGTCGGAGCACAGCCTGGTCAGCAGGAGGACTGGGGCAGGGTCGCTCGCGTCCTCCTCGGCTCTGACCGCAGACTCGCCGCTGCCGCCCCGGGCGCCCAGTTCTCTGTTCCCAGCCAGATGATGACCTGTGACAGAGGACCAGGTTTGTCCGCAGCAGGAGCGTCGGAGCAGCCAAACCCCAGGCTGGTGGGGCTGGGAGGGACCTCTGGGGACCACCCAGCCCGGCCCCCGCGCCCCAGCAGGGTCACCCCGAGCAGGTCGCCCAGGACGACGCCTGGGCAGGGTTGGGATCTGCGGGGAAGGGAAGGGGGCTGCGGTTGCGTGTTTCTCCCCGCCGGAGCACGCGGCGATGTCGCCTTCGCAAACAAGACGCGTATCGGGAGGGAAATCGATGCAGATCATGTTGAGAAGATTAAAAGAGCATTAATGCTGGCAATGGGAGCAGAAACGCGTGGACCCGGTGCCCATTGATCTGGAACCTGAGACGGCTCCTTTCCAGTAATGCTGCTGGTGCTTTTCCTTCCCAGCACCTGTCCCGGCTCGGGGCTTCCCCGCGGAGCCCTACAGATGGGGCAGAACAGCCCTGAGTGCTGCCCGCGGAACCCCGTGTCTCCGTTTCCCCAGCTGCCCAGGATGCCTCTGCACCCAGGAGTGAAGTTGGAGGGAGCTCGGTGACCGAGTGGTCTCTGGTTCCCCTGAAGTGGGAAAGCCCTCTGCAAAGTGCTGCTCCCTTCAGGGAATCGATTTCTTTATTAGTGTTATTGTGATGCCTGCGTGTGAATACGGAACCTCACGGCCTCGGGGCTTCCTTCGTCGCTCTCCGGCTCGAATCCCTCTGAGCAGCGGGAGCGAGCGGGAGTGTTTCAGAGCAAACGCTGGCGGAGGAGCGTTCCCCGCTTTGCGACTGATGGGTTCATGCTGGTGCCGCCCCGCGCACTGGCCGTGTGCTCGGGTAGCAGTAGCGTCTGCCTGAGGGGTGACGAGCTCAGTGGGGACCTGGCAGCGTTGGGCTCCAGGAGCTTCAAGGTCTCTCCCAGCCTCAGCCAGTCTGTGGTTGTTCCCAAACCGGATGGAAGGCTGCTGTTGTTGGGGAGAAGTGCCCCCGCTCCCCGCGGGAGCTGCAGCAGTGGGATGTGTTCATGTGGTTTGACTTCAGGATGTGGGGGACACCTTGCCGCCTCGAGAGGCCCCGCCGTGGAGATCCCAGGGCAGAGCACGGCTCTGGGGTGACCCTGTGTCTGGCTGTGGCTGCAGGGACACTGGGCTGTGGCAGGGATGAGGCTTTAGGCTTCTTACGCTGGAATTTGGACTCTGGATCCTGGCCACCCCATCCCACCCTCAGGAAGGTGTCGGTGGAGTCCCGCCTGACTGCATCCCTGCTGGGAAATCCCTACCCTCCTGCTGGAGTGGGAAACACTGATGATCTCTAGGGGAGCCCATGTGTTTATCTGGGGGGTTCAGAGGGCAGGGTTCAGGTGCAGTCCAACAGGAGCCTCGTCCCGGTGCCCTGCACCGTTATCACCCTGGCCCTGACAGGAGAAATGCGGTTCCAGGAGCTCAGGAGCCCGTTCTGCTCCAGCCAGCAGGTCCCGAGGTGCCAGTGAAGCCTTTCCGGTGCGGGACGGGTGTTCAGTGGCCGTGAGGCCGTCCCTGCAGGGCCACTCACCCCGGTGTCCGTGAGCGCAACCCTGCCGTCCTGGGAGCCACTCAGCAGAGCTCCCGTGCCGCATGTTTACCCTTCCCGCGGCTGCATCACGTTATTGATGATTGAGCAGGTTTGATACCAAAACACCATCAATGATTCATCTTGCAACGCGCTGACCTCACCCCACTTACATCCCGCCGGGGGCGGCTGGGACGGACCCGCTCCCTGTGCGGGCAGCGGGGGGCCCTGCTCACTCCAGTGGGTTCCTTCGCGCTTACCCGGGGGTCCCTGCTCCCCCTCGGAGCTCTCTGCTCTTTCCCCCGCGCGTGTCCGCTCTCCCCCGGGGGCCCCGTCGAACCCGGCAGCGGCGGCCGGTCAGCACCACGGACAGAGGCAGCGCTAGCGGCGGGGACCTGGGAATGGAGTCGGTGGGGGGGGACGGAGACGGGGGCGATGGGGGAAGCTGAGGGGGCGGTTGATATGGGGCGAAGAGGCGAAGGGGAGGGATGGAGCCCAGCGGGAGGGCCGGGCCAAGGGGGAACATCCCTATCAGACGTTGTCCATGTGGGAACCTCTCCCTCATGCGGGGTCAGTGCATCGGGTGGGTGACCTGAAAGGTCTCTTCCAGCCAGAGAGGGTGATTCTTAGCCCTGAACCAAACACACAGGTACCTAAAGACCCTCTGAGAGGCGCTCAGCGGCTTCAGCTGTTAGCACGCAGCTACAGCTGAGCGGTCACCTCTGGACAACCCCTGCGGTAAATCGTGGGGCCGGGCAGTGTTTCTCAGGCACTTCTCAACCTTCCGACCCGACCTCCCGCCCCGTCCCGTCGTTCCCCGAGTTTTCCCAAGGCAGGCCCACCCCGCAGAAGTGCGAGCAGTGCTTTTGTGGAGTGAACCACCTCTGTCAGAACCATCTCCCTCGGTTCATCGCTGTTGATGAAGACAGATGTGACCAGGATGGTCGTCAGAGGATTCGCTGTCTTTTTCCCTCCAGCTGTTTGAGGCCAAATCAGTCCCCCAGCACGTTACTCATCCTGAGCTTTTCCAATCTGTTCTTCACCCGCTGCTTTACGCAGAGTGTTCCAGCCTCTCAGCTTTGCTGGTGCCTCCGGGCGATCGCCGCGTGCGAGGGCCCAACTCAGCCATCCCCCCGCGCCGCTGCCAGAGTTGGCCCGTGGCCTGGAACTCGGGAGGGAGAAAGCGCTGTGAGAAGAGGGTTGTTGTCCAGAGGCCAGTGCCATTTCTCCCTGCGCTGCTGATGGAGCCCGTCTCACACTTGGCGCTTTGCTGCCCGTCCTCAGCACGCCTCCTTGTGCGCAAAGTCTCGTCCTAGATGTTCCTGCCGTCCACCAGCTGCGAGAGGCTGTTTCATCCCTCCCAATTAGCTGTTAGTCAGAGGTGAGGAGCTCCTTGCCAGTAGCCTGGCGCGTCTGGTCTGAGCCTCGGAGCACTGACGGCAGCAGCCTCTGTGCATCAGAGGAGCTCCCCTGTGGCTGCCTTCAGAGCCAGAGCGGGCTCGGCGGGCGTGCGGGATTAATCTGCCAGGGCAAGCAGGGCTGAAAGGCCGCAGACATCGCTTGCCCTCACAGTCTGTCCCGTTCCTCACCAGTCTCCAGCGATGGGCATTTCTCAGGCTGCTGAGGCAACCTCTGCAGGGGCCTGCAGGTGCCAAGACAACCCCTTAATGACCAGCCGTGATCTCCCTTTTTGTCCTTTACATCCCCCAGCTCTCATCTTCCCCCTGCCAGAAGCAGCAGAGAAATGACTCCCTGTCTTCCCACAGTGATCTGTGTGCGTTTCGGGCCCCTCTCTTTTCTCCTGCCTTCCCCATGATCCCGGGAGGGGCCCGTGCAGAGAGAGCAGCCTGTCCTGTCCGAGGGACGGGCGCTGCATCTCTTTCTCCAAGAGGAACGGTTTGTCTGCAGCCCTATCAATCCTGCAGGCTTTTTGCATGAGAGACTCTCTGATTTGTGGGGGGTTGGACACAGAACTGGTCCCAAAGAGCCTCATCCCAAATGGGCTGGGCGATAAGATCAGCCAGACAGCCCACTGAGGGCAGACAGAAGTGCAGTCGCCAAGGAACTGGGAGTGTTTTGGGGGTTGATTGGGGTTTTTGAGCTCTCAAATCCAAGCACTCTGCTGTGAGAAGAGGGTGACTCCGAGCCCTGGCGAGTGCTGCTCGCAGGAATGATGAGACCAGCGATAGGGGCTGGCAGGTTCCCAACACGCAAATTGTCTCCGAGACCAAAATATCTCTAAGTAAGCAGGGAACATATTTATGAGGAGCTGATCTTCCAGCAGATCTCATCCTGTCGTAATGGGCAGTTAGGACGGGCCCTGCGCTGAGGCATTAAGCTTTGGCAGGCAGCTCATCGCTGGAGGAGGCAGAGGAAGAGCAGGAGGAAGTCTTCCTCGGAGAGCTGCCCACACAGCTTCTCTGCCTCCCTGCTCTCGGTGCCCGCGGTGCCCCTGAGCTCTCCTGTCAGGAGAGGATGCCAGCACCTTCCCCAGCACCCGCGGGACCCGGTCTGTTGGCTGAAGTGTGAGGTGCTGGGGGAGCAGCAGCCGGGGAGGGAGGGTGTTGGAGCGGCATCGGTGAGAGATTTCCAGTCCTAACCTGCTCCAAGCTGCGGAGTTGTGCTCGATGCTTGCTCAGCTCCCTCAGCTGCACGGCCTTGTGAAGCCCCTGAGGCACTTCCCTTCCTCTGTGGGGAGGAGGCGGTGGCTGCACTCGGTGCTGGGGGATGTGCTGGTGCATCCCTGCGCTGCTGCCACAGCCGGCAGGGCCGGGGAAAGGCCTTCCTGCAGCTCAGTGACGGGGCTGGAAACCCTCCTTGCACGGAAGTGCTGTAATTCAGCGGGGAGCTGTCTGGGGAGCCGGAAGGGAGAATCCCCAGAGCGGGAGGGCACCCGAGGGAAGGGAGGGGATGGCTGCGTGTGAAGGCTCCAGCGTGTTGCTGTGCCTGTGTCTCACGGGCACCCCTTCTCGTGAGAGCAGGTGTCTGAGGGGAGAACGAGGATCCCACGAGCACCTGCCCTGCAGCAGGGCTGCAGCAGGGGCTGGCTGGTGACCCTGGCGGGCGGGAGACCCTGCACATCCCCCAGCCACTGGAACAGAGACCTCGAGGCTCACCATCAGCTGTGGAACAGGAACCTGTCAGCAGTCGGGTCTGTTCCTTCTGCAGCTGGGTGCTGGGTGTCGGGGGACCCACCTCGGCCACAGAACAGAAACTGGGGGTCTGCCGGCGGGGCTGGAGCCTGGCCAGAGCCTGCAGCCGCTCGGTGATGACGAGGGGGCTGAGCCGTGCTGCCTGCTCACCCTGAGCCGCTCGTTCCCGCCCCAGAGCGCCGTAAATCGCCCCTATCCCATCTATTATTTATGATTCTGGTTTAATGATGGAAGTATATTACCCTGGTACTTAGGGGCCCCTGTCAGCCACCGCGCACGGAGAGGGCTGTTGGAGCTCTGTAGGGCTGGGGGGGCAGCCCCTGCCCTGCGGAATTTACAGCCCAATTCCAGCCGCCCGGCAGATTTACAGGAGGCTGGACACAAGCAGCCGGGGAGCTGCTACCTGCCAGCGAGAAAGACTCACAAATCACGGAACATCAGGGACTGGAAGGGCCCTTGAAAGATCACCCGGTCCAGTCCCCCTGCCGCAGCAGGATCCCCTAGATGCTGTCGCACAGGAACAGGCCCAGGCAGGTTTGACGTGTCTCTGGAGAAGGAGATTCGAGAGGAACCAGCTCCCCAAACCCCTTCATCTTTGCTTCTCAGAGAGCTGGACTCCAAAGCTGGAGAGCGGGAGGTGTTCACTCTGTGCTGGGATTCAGAGAGGGTGAAGATTGGGCTCAGGACCAAGAGCCCCCACTCCTGGCAGGAGACAATGGGGTCCTCTGCTTCTTTCTGGGAGCACTGTGGGACCCCCGTGTCTCCAAGCAGGAGACACACTGTAGGGCACAGCCTGCGGTCAGGGTGGGTTTGGGTGAGCGAAGAGGAGCCCTTCACCGCAATCAGCGAGTTAACCCTTTGTGCTGCAGCACGCTGGCGCTGGCAGAGGTGGGGCGGGCCCCGCGTGTGCCCGGGCAGGCGAAGGCACTGTGCCGGCCCCGCGGCCGACGACGCCACGGCGTGCACCTTCAGCGCGCGGGTGCCGTGCTCCGCGAGGCTCCTGCCCACAGCGGGGCACTTAACCTGACTGGTATTGATGGCAATCGCCTCCGCTCGTGCGTCCTTAATTCCGAGGGGTAATCAAATTGATCTCCCGGCCCCGCGCTCGGCGAGCGGGCGGCTGCTCGCAGCGAATCGCAGCGCGAGGAGAACGTTTCGGACCTTCAGAAAACCTTCTGATGGCCATTTCATTGTCTTCACTGCTGCTACCGTAATTAGATTCCCTCGGCAGCGAGCTCCCTCCGAAATCAAATTGAGGAGCCTTTCTTTTAGGTCCATCAGGCCGATAACTGGGTTGGGCTGACTTCGTGCTGCTCTCGCACGAAGCCGCGCGGGGATCAATACCCACGGCCGACCCTGGCGAGCGACGGGGAGAGGTGCCCTGCTTCCGGGGCAGGGAAGCGTCATCGTCTGCTTGGCTCCTCCGTAACGGCTGCTCCCCGACCGACTGACAGCCGAGGTGTGAGAGCACCCTGAGCCCCGCGAACAGCTGCGGGTGCTCCTCACCCCGAGCAACTGCGGGGAACCCAGCGCAGAGCCACAGGGATGATGGAGGGAGGGGAGCATCTCCCTGCTGAGGAAAGGCCGAGGGAGCTGCGGCTCCTGAGCTGGGAACAAAGGAGCCTGAGGGGTGACCCCATGGGTGTTGATCAATATGGGAAGGGTGGGTGTCAGGAGGATGGAGCCAGGCTCTGCTCAGGGGCACCCAGTGACAGGACAAGGGGCAGCGGGTGTGAGCTGGAGCAGAGGAGGTTCCACATCAGTGTGAGAAGGACCTTGTTCCCAGTGAGGGTGCCAGAGCCCTGGCAGGGGCTGCCCAGGGGGTTGTGGAGTCTCCTTCTCTGGTGATGTTTCAAACCCTCCTTGACTCTGTTCCTGTGTGACTGGACCTAGGGGCTCCTGCTGTGGTGGGGGGGACTGGACTGGGTGGTCTTTCAAGGTCACTTCCAGTCCCTGATGTTCCGGGGTTCTGCCTGAACCATGTTTTGAGGAAGAGGAGGCAGAAGCAAGGTCTTTCCAGCAGAAACTGAGTGTGAAGCAAAGCCCTGGGAAATCACCAGCTGCTGACTAGCCCTCTGGTTAAACCCCCTCAGCCAGCTGGTTTGAGGGTAGGAGTGGATGGGGAGGGAGGAGAGGGGGTAACACTGGGTTTTGTTCCCATGACAACCCGGTGTCCTGGGACCCCAATTCCAGGCTGGATTCCATGAAGCTGTGGGTGATTCCAGGGCTCGTGTGGGTTGCTCGAGGTGCTCCAGCCACCAGCACTAATAAAATCAGCGCTGTTAACTGTGAGCTCCGTGAAGCGACCACCAAAGGGTTTCCCAAAGCTGTAACAGGTTTTTCCTCATCCTCTCCTGGGGTGCCAGTGCAGGGGGAAGCAGTGGGAGCACCCAGCTCCCTCCACAGACCGTCCCTGCCCTGTGCCGGGGGGCTGGAGGGCGGCGTTTGGCTGAACACTCGTGGGGAGGACGATCAGAGCAGTGGCTGCAGCAGGGACTGGCCGTCCGCCGTGCGTGAGCAGCTGGCGATGGGGATGCTGCTGCCCGCAGGGCTCCGCAGCGCTGCGCTGCGCATCGATCGCTCCGAGCCGCTGGCCTTGCAGCCATTAACGATGGAGCCCGCTGGACGTTTTTCCATGACGAGCCCGAGCCCGTGTCCTTCCCCGCTGTCCCCGCTCGCAGACACCTGGCTGCTGGGGAGCGGGCTGTGGGATGCCCTGCTTTGCCCAGCTCACGCCGGGTGAGATGGTCCCGGCGGATGGGGCAGCTGTCAGGGGATTGGGAGGTGCCCAGTGGGGTTTTAGCTGTTCCCAGACTGGAGCTGTGCTGGGCAGGGTCGGGGTGTGTGGCTGCCAAAGGGGTCAGGAGGGGACAAAGCCAGGAGGGCCAGCAGCCCGCTTGCCTCAGCCTTGGCTGCCTGGGAATGGAGCAGAGCCCTCCAGCAGGAGCTTCACCTCCGGCTCGCGGACCCGCTAATCAGAAATCGATGGCGCGTCCTGCATCTTCCACGTCCGACAGCCCGGCAGCTGTTATCTGCGTGGAGAGGAACCTCATTAGCACTGGGGGCTGCCGAGATCCCCGGCTCCTTCCCGTCATCACTTCGCTCTCCCGCCGCGGCGGCGCTTTGTTCCAGCTGTTTCTGAGCGGCACCGACCCTGGGCTGGGGCAGCGCGCTTGAGCCCGGGTCCCTCGGCTGCAGCTGCAGGACCAAGGCAGGCTCAGGGGACGCAGCCTGGCCCCCCCGGGTGCCACCCCGCGGTGCGGTGCTGGGTCTGCGCCACTCGCTCGGTGCGGGGCTGAGCCCCCCGCGGGCTCCCTCCGGGCAGAGCGTCTGCTCCAGCGCAGGAGAAAAGGAAGGTCTCATCCCAGCTGCTCTCTCTTCCCCGGCCCTCGGTCCCTGCCCGTCGCCCGCTTTCCTCCCGGGAAGACTGGGCCGGATGATCCTCCGAGGTCCCTTCCCACCCCTCGTGCTCCGTGAGGATGTCCGGCGCTCACTGCCGTCAGGAACTCAGCCCCTTCCGACAGTCAGGATGGCCGGGTCCGTCCCCTCCGTTGTGACAGCCCTTCTCCAGGCAGTTTCCCGGAAAAGGCTGTGTCCGGCGGCTGGCTCTGTTCTCCTCCCCGTGACCAGCGCCCGTCCGCCGGCCCCTTCTCGAGGGGCAGCGTTTCCCACCTGCCCCGGCACTAACGATCAGGAGACACCGGTTGCTGTCAGACACCCGGGTCTCTGCACATGGATTAGTGACGGGAGCGAGCCGCGGCGCCCGTCACCCCACCCGGTACCGGGTACCCCTGGGGAGCGCAGGCAGCACCCGAGGGAGCAGCGAGCGACCAGCGCAGCCTCAGCTCTGCCCCTCCACCTCGGGCGGGCGGCACCACCTTAGCTGTGGCTGTGAGAGAACCTCAGGTCTTCCCACACGACGGCTCTGCGTCGATCGCCTTTGCAGAGCCGAGCCTGGCTCCGGGGATGTGGGTCCGGGCTCATCGCCGAGTGCCCACCCCGGAGGGTCCCTGCTGCCACCTCCCACACGTCCCAGCTGCAGCCCTGCCGTGTTTGGGGCGGTCCCGGGGCAGCTCTACGAGCGGGGACGGGAGGGTGAGGATCGGCGCCCCCAGCACCGCGTACCCCTGCAGAGACCCGGTGAAATCCCAGCCCAGCGCAGCGAAGCGGGGCGCAGCGGAGCGGGGCGGGGGTGCAACGGGGCGGGGGTGCAGCGGAGCGGGGGCGCAGCGCAGCCCGGTGCCCGGTGCCGGGGCGATGGCCGCCAGCCCCGCGGTCTGAGCTCCGCTCTTTGGGGCAGGTTCTCGTGCCGTGTTCCAGCCCCGCGGGGCGATTCCACAGGGCTGCTAGGACCCCCCCGCTCATCAGCTCCCCGCGTTACGCGGTCCCAGCACATCCCCTGACCGTCTCCTCCCCGCCGGGACTGCTGGGATCCGGCTGCCGGCGCAGCCGCCCTCCTCAGGCTGTCTTTAAGCGGTGGTGTCGGGTTCAGCGCCGGCTGCTCTCTCGGAGCCAACGAACACAGCCCCGCTATTAGCGGGGGGTTGCGGGATCCATTAGTGTCGCCCGGCACAGCCACGGTCCAGCTGCCCGCCTGCCCTTGGCTCTGGAGATGTCGGAGGGCTCTCACTGGCCCGTGGCTCGCAGATCCCTCACCCAGACGGGTCGCGGGGAGGCTGGCTGCCCTCCAGCCCGGGGAAGCAGAGGGTGAGGCTTTGAAGCAATGAGGATGATCTGAGGAGGAAGGGAGAGAAACTCTTGTCAGATCGCAGAACCACACATAGAACGTGGGGGTTGGAAGGGACCCCTCGAGGTCATCTTGTCCACACCCTGAGAACCAACCTGGAAGTCTCTGCTGCAACCTCTTCCTGCCCCACAAGCGATTTGCAGCCCCAGCTGGGGTTGTGAACAGCCCGGCCTGCAGCTGCTCAGTGCTGCGGGAAGTGTCTGCAGAGACTCCATCTGCGGTTTAGCTGTGGAGGGGAACAAGGGACGAGCTTTGCCTTGCGTTTCCTAGCCTGGCTGCGGAGGAGCTGCCGGCAGAGCGGTGCCTTCCTCGGTGGCAGCTCCATAACTCGTGTGCAGCTCTCTTGTGCAGAAACAGGACAGGGAACTGAGGGACGGGGAGGGACGTGGGGAGGAATTCAGCGCCCAGGTGCCGTCTGCAAATGCAGGTCTTTGGGACTGGGGGCTCTTCTGCAGGCCCTGGGGTCCTGTGGCAGCCACGCGCGTCCCCACGCTCACGGCATCCCTGTCTCTGCCCCCTCCGCAGCCTGCAAGCGCAAAGAGCAGGAGCCCAACAAGGAGCGGAGCAGCTCCCAGAAGAAGTCGCGGCTGGTGTTCACGGACCTGCAGCGCAGGACGCTCTTCGCCATCTTCAAGGAGAACAAGCGCCCGTCCAAGGAGATGCAGATCACCATCTCGCAGCAGCTGGGGCTGGAGCTCACCACCGTCAGCAACTTCTTCATGAACGCGCGCCGCCGCAGCCTGGAGAAGTGGCAGGACGACCTCAGCTCCGGGGGCTCCTCCTCGGCCCCCAGCACCTGCACCAAGGCGTGACGGGCAGCGGCTGGCGCGGCGCGGTTCAGCTCGGCTCGGCACGGCGGGGTCCTTCACTGGCGACGTAAAGCACAATCCTCCCGGACACAACCCCCGAACCGGCTGTCACAGAGGGCACTCAGTAGGGCTTCAGTCAGCGTCCGCAGGCGCAGGTTCAGCGTTAACCTCCTCTATCCAGTTCTATGCTCAGGTCAGGTGAAGCAGGTCTGAACGTCGGGCAGGTGCCGGGGAGGTCGGTTTCCCCCAAGCCCCGCAGAGCTCTGGCCGGTGGGGAGCCCCCAGCCAGGTGCTGGCCCCACCACCCAGCACCGGAGCGGAGCACAACGCCTGACGCGGAGGTGCTGGGGAACCCGAGCCCCTGCTTCTGACTCTCAGGCATCGTTTTGTTCAGTGTTTTTTGGGGACACAGAAGACCAAACGTAGGGTTTAGTTTGTTCAGGCTGGTTCGTTTAACCGGCACCATCCTGGACCAGAAAAGTCCAGCTCCCTCGAGCTCAGAGCATCAAGCACAAAGGCAGCAGCTCTAGCGACAGGGACGGGCCCGGGCTTGCGACGGCGGCTGTCTCCAAGCCGCCGGGTCAGCGGGCAGCAGCCCCAGCACGGCCCGTGGCCTGCGTCGGGGTCTGTGCCCGTGCCCAGCGCAGAGCGCACTCAGGACGTCACTTCACTGCCGCAGGACACGGAGCAAACAGCCGTCCCAAGGAGCTGGGCTTTTTGGGTCACTCCTCCGTCCTTCTGAATTAGCAGGACTGTGATTCTCCCGGACCACGTCCCCGCTGGCCCCCGTCAGAGCGCGCTCGGCCCTCGGGGCGCTTCTGCTCACGCCTAAATGTTCCTCGGTACTTCCAAGTGGGAAACAGCCCAGAAACAAGCCCTCCGGATGCCGCCGGCCACCTGCGACCTCACTGTGCCACCCAGACCGCTCGCCCCCCGAGTCCCCCGGACCCGCCGGCTGCCCGGCTGGTGGGACACAGCACACCAAAGAGACAGATGTCTGCAAGCCAAAGATGTTTAGAACTCGCCACTTGCCCTCCGTCCCCGCCGGCGCGGGCGGCCCTTGGGCGGCGGGGAATGCTCCCTCGCCGCGCCCCGGGCGCCGCGCTCCAGTGGCCGCGGCAGCGAGCCGAGCGCCGCCGCGCTTCTGTAGAGACTCTTGAGCCTTTTTGTATGAACTGCTGGATCGAAACCAAAGAAACGTTTTCTGCACCTACTTCTGCAACAAACCGCTCCGCCGAAGCGTGACCTGCGAGCGGAGCGGACAGAAGGACCCGGAGCGAGGCAGCGACGGAGTGGCGCCCTGTGCCGGACCGGCGTCTGGGCCGGTGTGGGCAGCAGAGCCCCCGGGAAGGCTGTCGAGAGCCAAGCGAAGCCGCCCCGCCTGCTGCTTCCCGTGCCCGCTCCGTCCTCCGAGCGCCAAGATTGTCTTTGATTTGTGCCTATGCAGTTTTTCCAAACGAACAAGGAACAGAGCAACCAAAACCTCAACAGCTACCAAACCAAAGATGAGGATTCTCACTACTTGTGTTTCCGTTCGCAACCTCTCTCCCCTGGCAGGACTGCCCTCGGCACGGGCAATGGCCGGTGCTCCCCTGCGCAGCCCGTGCCGCGGGCTCAGATCTGTCCTCCCCGTGTCTGCCCCGCGCGGGAGCTCCTCGGGCCGCACGGGCTCTGAGCGCCAGGCGCTGGGACACTGCCCCAGCCCCCTCCGTCTGCAGCAGCACAGGGAAGCCTGTCTGATGGGTAGGACTTGTTCTGTCATGGGGCTGGCTGCCCGCGTGTCCGCAGCTCCGAGCAGCCGCCCTTCCGTGCGTGAAGTCACCCCCTCCCTCTTGCCCCTGCCCGGGGGTGATGTCCCCGTCCGTGTCACTGTCAGTGCTGGGCACCGCCGCAGCCGGGCTCACTGGGCTCGGGCCCCAGCTTGACCGAGCTGGAGGTTTCACAGGGCAGTGGAGGAGAGCTGGTGTGTCCCGTCGGCCGATCAGAGTCACGGTGACGCAGATCACAGCCCACGGACCCGGCTCCAGAGCTGGAGACCTGCTCTTCAGAGCTGGAGCGCAGCCACACCGCCTGGCTCCATCTCCACCTGCCCCTCTGGCACTGCTCTGCAAACCCCAGCGCTCGGCTCCAATGATTGGAAGTAGAAAACACGGCCAAGCCCTGTGTGCTGGCGACTGGAGAGGTTGCTGGGAGGCCAGTTCGGGCTCCCCACAGCCAAACCGGTAGCTCGCACCATCCCTGAGATCCAAACCCCCTTCAGCACAGACCCCAGGCAGGCCCTGCCTGATTCCCAAAGGATCGGGGTCGGGTATGGGATGGAACTGCCAGAGACCAGGGCAGGTCTGCGAGCGGCACCGCCCGGTGCGTGAGCAGAGGTCCTGAGCCCACAGGGCCTGGCTGAGCTGATGCGGTCATGTCCAGGGTCCACCTCCATCCCCATCTGTGAGGGTGCCCCCGACTCAGTCCCTCCCTGGGGACACATTTTGAACGTGTCCTCCCCCACGGCAGTGTTCGTTATGCAAAGCCGCAGCCCCCAAAGGTCCTGAATGGCCTGAGAACACGGCTGCGTTGGTCATCCCCCATCTTCCGTGGCCCCGAGCTGCATCTTCCATGGCCCCAAGGTGCATCTTTTACACCCCAAGGTGCATCTTCCACACCCCAAGGTGCATCTTCCATTTCAGCGCCAACTCCCGCAGGTTGGAGCTGTCGGAGTGCCCGCTGACGGCCTGGGCTGTTGGCAGGTGGTTTGTACGAGCAGGGTCCGTGCCGTGTCCTGCCCCTGCCGGGTCTGCAGAGCCCCGCGTGCCACCTGCTCCTTCGATTGACTCCTGTGCGAAGGACTAGCGTGTTTAGAGGGGAGCCCAGCGCTTGGGGAGCCTGTGCTTGGAGCGACCCCCGGGGTGCAGCCAAGAGGGATTCCACCCTCAGGGGGCCCTGCTTGGTCCTCGAAGGAACAAAGAATGTGCCCGTGACTTCGGTTGAATAGCTTTACCCCGCATCTCTCTCACCCGCAGCTGAACCCAAAGACTCGAGAAGGACTGAACCCGCAGCCGCGCTCGGACCCGCAGGAGGGGCCGGGGGTCTCCTGGGCTGCAGGAGCGACGCGGCGTGGCAGCGGTGCCGGCCGTGGGCACGACCCCGCGCTCGGCTCGGTGGGCACGCTGCCTCTGCGGGGTGACGGAGACGCGGGGACCCTCTGTGCTCGGCCTCCTCTGCGTTTGCTGCGGGGGCTTCTCCTGCCTGGGTTTCCAAAGGCAAAACCTGAGCTGGGGGCTCCTCTTCCGGACTCCGCTGGGCTCTGCCCCAGTCCATCACCTTCGGGAAGCGTCGTTTATCTACTGCTAGAGCAGGGCCGGGGTCCCGGCTCAGGCCAAACCCCACCGAGCTCCAGCGCAGCCGGACACCTCCGCGGGCGTTGTGCCCGAGCGCGGGCCGCGGGAGCCGGCTCCGCGTTAGCGGTCTGTGGCTATCGGACCCGATCCCTCGGGATTCGTGCGGGCTTCCCGTCCCGGGCTGTCCCTGCTCCGCCGCGGCGCCCCCGCCGTGCGGTGCCCGCGGCCGTCGGGGCGGGTGAGGGCAGCCAGGTTCCGCCGCGACAGGAGAGCGCGACGAGCTGCCGAAGCAGGAGTCTCCTTTTGATCCTCCTGGCAACTGGCGGCCGAAGCGTCGCCAGCGCTCAGATTATTTAAGTTAACCCCCTCCCGCCCGACCGGGGGTCGCCCCCGTGTCTAATTATTTATGTAACTTATTCCTCGCCGGGACACCCGGGCTCCGCGGCTGCCGGAAGCAGACGACGGCTCCCCGCGGGCCTACCGAACGGGGAGGAACCCCGGCACCGGCCGCCTCCGGGACCGACCTTGTCTGCGCGTGAAAGCGGAAAAAAAAGGACAAACAAAGACTCGAGACCCCCCGAACCCTCTCTTCCTAGTGAGAACCAAAGAGGCTACCTCACGGACTGTCTCCACTCGTCGTTTGAGTCGTGTTGATGATACCAAAGATCCCTCTCTCTGTGCCGTCTGCACCCTGCCCGTGCTCTCCCGTCGCGTCCCCGTCCTCCTCCTCACGCCGCGACCACCGCTGCCGCCAGACACCCGCCGACCCACCTCCGGGGACGCTGCCCGCCCTGGCGATGCCAGCTCGGCGGCCCCTCGCTCCTCCCGCCAGCCAGCGGGGTCCGGGGACGGGGCGCCAGGCAGCCCTCCCCGCCGAGCCCCGTCCCGGGCAGGAGCGCTTGCGTGGAGCCGCGGGAGAGCCCAGCGGCCGCCTCCGGGGTGCAGGGGGCTGTGCGGGCCCTCTCACCAGCTCGACGGTGGCTGTTTGGGTCGCAGCGGGACCCGGCTTTCACGCAACAGCGGCTGATTACGGTTGTCCCGTCGGCAGCGGCGCGGAGCCGCGGCGCAGCCCCGGTAGCCTCGGGTCCTGAGCGGCCCCTGAGGAGCGGCTTGTTTGCCTCGGGGTCAGCGGGGCCCTCGGCGTCCGCTTCTCGCCGCCTGGTTTCCCCGTCCGACCCAGAGCCCAGCCGGCTCCCGGGCGCTGCTGGCCGCTCCCGCCGGCCCCTCTCCCGCACCGGCGCAGCTGCCCCCCGGCAGAGCCCGGGTCCCGCCCGTCGCAGCGGCCGCTCTGCAGGGGGGGCAGCGCCAAGACGGGGCCGGGCAGGGGGCAGAACTCAGAAGACCAGATGCACCCAGACCGCAGCTCCGTGCCGCTGGCCGGGCTCGGGGGCTGGTTTGCAGGTCCCTGCTGCTGACCCACACGGGTGGCTTCGTGCCCGTCAGGGCAGGCGGAGCCACCCGCTCCGGCGGCACCCAGCAGAGCCGCCTCCCGGGGAAGCGGCCCTGGGCTCCCCGAGCGCCGCCGCAGCTCCACGCAAGCGCTCCGCTCCGCTCTCCCGCCCGGGCTCGGGGCCGTCTGGGAGAAGACGGGGCTCGCCGCGGGTGCGGGCGGCACCTCTCCACGCAGCCCTCCGATACAAGCTATAACGATTCTCAGGATGCCTTCTGGGCTGGAGGAGCCGCCCCGGCCTCGAGCGGGGGGAGAGCCTCCCGCCGCGCCCTGGCCACCCCTGCCCCGTGCGGGCACCGGGGGCCGCCGGACGCAGAAGCCCCCGGAGCCGGCAGGGTCCTCGGCAGCGGTGGCTGGACTCGAGCTTCACTTGCAGAGCGGGACGTTCCCATGGGACGAGTGCCTTGCTTGAACCAAAGCAACGACTTTGCCAGTCTGTCTGCACCTCTCTGTGCTTTTTAATTCTTCCTGTGAATACCTCAGCCCCGGGGGGCCGCCGGCGCCGCCCCGGGGGCTCCCTGTGCTCTGGGGCTCTGCAACGCGGCCCTGCAGAGGAAAACTGATACCAAAGGCTCTTCTCCTTCTCCTCTTCCTCCTCCTGTTTCTCCTCCTCCTACTACTCCTTTTCTTCCTCCTTCTTTCTTCTCCTTCTACACCTTTTCCTGCGTGACTTGGTCTAGGTGATCCTGCTGTGGCAGGGGGATTGGACTAGATGACCTTTCAAGGTCCCTTCCAACCCCTAATGATTCTATGATTCCTCCTCCTTCTTTCTTTTCCTTCTCCTCCTCCTCCTTCTTTCTTGTCCTTCTCTTTCTCCTCCTTCTTCTCCTCCTCCTTTTCCTCCTACTTCTCCTCTTTCACCTCCTCTGCCTCCTTCTTCCCCTTTTCCTTCTTTCTTCCCCTTCTACTCCTTCTCCTTCTCCTTCTTTGTTCTCCTCCTTCTCCTTCTCCTTCTCCTTCTCCTTCTCCTTCTCCTTCTCCTTCTCCTTCTCCTTCTCCTTCTCCTTCTCCTTCTCCTTCTCCTTCTCCTCCTTCTCCTCCTTCTCCTCCTCCTCCTCCTCCTCTGTCACACCCTCCTCGCTCCCCTTCCCCTTCATTCTGTGTCCTCGCCCGCCTCGCTGCGGTCCCTAGGTGGTCCCCAGGTCTACCGTGGCGGCCCCGGGCACGCTGGCAGCGCAGACCGAGCAGCCCCGGCGCGTTCTCTCCGATATACCTCATAGACCCAGCTGTTAGTGCTGTTTCCCTCGCGTCCCAAGGACTCACTCGCCGTTTCTCTCGGGTGACTGTGCTCTGAAGAAGGAAAGAAGAGACGAGCAGAGCAGGAGGAGCTCTCTTGGGCTGAGGCCCTGCTCCTGTCACAGACGGAGCAGTGGCCCTCAGCCAGCTCTGCTTGCCAGCCTCTCCTCCCGCTGGGGTCCCTTCCGCGGGTCCTGCTGGCCATTGGCTGGTTATGGGCTGGGGGGGGCGCGGGACGAGCCCCGAGTTTACAGCCCCCTGTTTTGCTGAAGAAGCAATCGGTTCATTTGCTCTGTCAAGAAAAGGGAAAAGGACAAACAAGTGACTCTGGAGTCTGTACTCCTTGGTCTGAGCAGCCCCTTGTTCGGTGGGACGGTGCCGTGTGGTGCTTGGCAAGCCCACCCGCGCTAGCCGCGTTGTGCGCGAGCCATGTGCCCTGGGCCTTCAGGGCACCTCTTGGGCTCAGCCGGGCACCAGGTCTTTGGCGGGTGGGATTGGTCTGCCTGGAGCTGCCAGCAGGAGCCGGCCTGGGGTCGCCGGGTGCCAGCACGGAGGGTCCCTCAGACCGGCTCCGAGCTCTCTGTGTTCAAACACCCGCTCCAACCCCGCTACCTTCGCTTGAGCCTGGGGGACAAGTTCTTTGGGCTGGCAGCTTCTCCCCAGCTGACCTGGCTCATCGGTCAGCGGCTCAGACGGAGCCGGCTGCACCTGCTGGCCCAGGGACAGCGGCCCCTTTGGCTTTATGGCAGCCCCGTGGCACAGGGACCAGCACGCCAAGGTGCCCAGGGAGGGTGGGCACAGCCCTCACCTCACCGCTGCCTCCTACCCAGGCACAATGTCCCCCATTGATGCGGCGGGTGCCGGGCGGGAGGCTGATGGGGTCGGGACGTCCCCGCACAGGTGCTGCCAGTGCAGCCCAGCCAGCCCCAGTCCCACCGGGCACCGGCAGCCCTCCAGTCAGTGGCCTCCACTCCAGGCTGGGAGGCAGCAAACTGTGTTACACCTCCTCGTGGTTTATCCCTGTGCCACCAGGAGCTTTCAGGCTCCAACCCCCCGTCCCGCAGCGCCAGGCTGCCGACTGAAGTCCAGCTTCAGCCCTCAGGGTGCCCCTGGCCGGCCATCAGGGTCGTAAAGCCAAAGCAGCCAGCAAACACCTCCACGCTGCGCGGCCAGGTGCTGGGGGAGCCGCAGGCGCAGCCTCCTGACGGGACCTCTGCGGCGCGGAGGGGCCGTGGGCAACGCGCCCTCCCCAGCCACGGCACCGCCTCTGCGTGTCCTTAGGTTGCAGCTGCCAGCGCCCCGTCAGACCCGCTGCCTGTCGCTTGCCCCTCGCTCCTCTGCCAAGGGCGCCGCGCTGCCAGAGCTCTCAGTGTCGCTGGGGGTTTGCTAGACGCGTGGCGATCGCCGTAGCGGTTGATCTTCCAGAAAGCTCTCCCCGAGTTCTCCCGCAATAAGCAGACTCCAGACGGGCTCCGGCAGACCCGCCCGCGGCTCCCGGCCCCCCGGCAGCGACGGTAGGTGGTCCCCGTCCCGCTGAGGGTTGCCCGGGTCCCCGTGTGCTGCCGCAGAAGGGTGTTTTGTTCTGTCATCCCCTGTCTTTTCTAACCTCGTGGCCGGTGCTTTGTGGAGCTGGGTGTAGGCTGAGTCTGTCAGACCCAACGAAGTAGCTGAAGAGTGACTGTTATTTTATCATTAAAGGGTTTTTACTGGATGAGTTGTGCCAATAGATGTCCTTCCCCCCATGGCGGCTACTGCGTTGCTTCCACGTTTTTATTTATAGCTGTTGATGTAAAGCCACCCCCCATTATTTGCCAAAGTTCAATAAAGGAGGAAAACGACCCTTCTGCTTCCTCGTGCGCTGCCAGGTTGATGTGTTTGGCTTCCTCTCGGAGCCTTCCCAGCGCCCGGCTGATCCCACAGCCTCACCCCACACTCGCAGGGTCACAGAGCATCAGGGACAGGAAGGGACCTCAAAAGACCACCCAGTCAATCCCCCTGACACAGCAGGACCCCCTAGATCCAGTCATCAGGGACGGGAAGGGACCTCAAAAGACCACCCAGTCAATCCCCCTGACACAGCAGGACCCCCTAGATCCAGTCATCAGGGATGGGAAGGGACCTCAAAAGACCACCCAGTCAATCCCCCTGACACAGCAGGATCCCCTAGATCCAGTCATCAGGAACAAGTCCAGGAGGGTTTGAAATGTCTCCAGAGAAGGAGACTCCACAACCCCACCCTGGGCAGCCCCTGCCAGGGCTCTGCCACCCTCACTGGGAAGAAGGTCCTTCTCACAATGATGTGGAACCTCCTCTGCTCCAGCTCACACCCGCTGCCCCTTGTCCTGTCACTGGGTGCCCCTGAGCAGAGCCTGGCTCCATCCTCCTGACATCCTTCACACATTGATCAACACTCATGGGGTCACCCCTCAGGCTCCTTTTTCCCAGCTCAAGAGCCCCAGCTCCCCCAGCCTCTCCTCCCTCCATCATCCCTGTGGCTCCTGTCACCTCAAACACAGAGCCACAGGACAAAAGGTGCCACAAAACAGAACCTGTTAGCAGAGCTCCCTTCCCTGAAGCAGCAGCAGTGGATGCAGAAGGCAGGAGTTTCCTGGAGCTGAAGTCTCACAGCAGGAAAGTGGGACCAGTCTGCAGCTGGTGGGTCCTTTCAGTCCAGCTGTGGGCAGGTGTCTAGTTTTGCCTCCCTGAGAAACTCACCAGGAGCAAACACCGACCCCCCTGAGCACAACAAACACCGACCCCAAACAAACACCGACCCCACAAGGAACAAACACGGACACAAGGAAACCCCTTCCCTGTGTCTGCTGACTCCAAACTCCACAAACCAGCCCTCCCCTTCCCTGAGCTCCCGGCAGCACTGACGGATGCTGCTCCCCTCTGCCCACCTGGGGTTGGCGGGGAGGGGACAGGAGGGATCGGAGCCCCCACGCGTGGCCTTCACCAGAGCCTGGTGCTCGGGCTCAGCAGGGGCAGCAGCAAGGGCCAAGCCCCTGAGCCCCAGCCCGTGCAGAGCCCTGCTCCCTGGGCAGCGGGACAGCAGGGCGGGTCTTCTGCAGGCGAGGACCACCGGGGCAGCTGCAGGCGCTGGGGCAGGGCCCCGGGGCAGCTCTGAGCACAGGAAGGGCAGAGGAGGGGCAGAGAGCGAGAAGCGCTGACACCGAGACTGCTGCAGCCCCGGCAGGTCATTTCCATCCGGCCGCTGGGGTCTCCCCTGGGAGGGCGTTTTGCAGGCACTTAGCAGGGGGCGCATCTGCAGGAAGGAAACGGGACCTTTTCATTAGGCTGACAGCAAGCTGAAGGATGCGCTGAGCCAGGGGCAGGATGAGTTGAGCGCGGGGCAGGATGAGCTGAGCGCGGGGCAGGATGAGCTGAGCGTGGGGCAGGATGAACTGAGCCAGGGGCAGGATGAGCTGAGCGTGGGGCAGGATGAGCTGAGCGTGGGGCAGGATGAGCTGAGTGTGGGGCAGGATGAGCTGAGCGTGGGGCAGGATGAACTGAGCCAGGGGCAGGATGAGCTGAGCGTGGGGCAGGATGAGCTGAGCGTGGGGCAGGATGAGCTGAGTGTGGGGCAGGATGAGCTGAGCGCGGGGCAGGATGAACTGAGCGTGGGGCAGGATGAGCTGAGCGTGGGGCAGGATGAGCTGAGCGTGGGGCAGGATGAGCTGAGCGTGGGGCAGGATGAGCTGAGCGTGGGGCAGGATGAGCTGAGCGTGGGGCAGGATGAGCTGAGCGTGGGGCAGGATGAGCTGAGCGTGGGGCAGGATGAGCTGAGCGTGGGGCAGGATGAGCTGAGCGTGGGGCAGGATGAGCTGAGCGTGGGGCAGGATGAGCTGAGCGTGGGGCAGGATGAGCTGAGCGTGGGGCAGGATGAGCTGAGCGTGGGGCAGGATGAGCTGAGCGTGGGGCAGGATGAGCTGAGCGTGGGGCAGGATGAGCTGAGCGTGGGGCAGGATGAGCTGAGCGTGGGGCAGGATGAGCTGAGCGTGGGGCAGGATGAGCTGAGCGTGGGGCAGGATGAACTGAGCGTGGGGCAGGATGAACTGAGCGTGGGGCAGGATGAACTGAGCGTGGGGCAGGATGAGCTGAGCGTGGGGCAGGATGAGCTGAGCGTGGGGCAGGATGAGCTGAGCGTGGGGCAGGATGAGCTGAGCGTGGGGCAGGATGAGCTGAGCGTGGGGCAGGATGAGCTGAGCGTGGGGCAGGATGAACTGAGCGTGGGGCAGGATGAGCTGAGCGTGGGGCAGGATGAGCTCAGCGTGGGGCAGGATGAACTGAGCGCGGGGCAGGATGAGCTCAGCCAGGGGCAGGATGAGCTCAGTGTGGGGCAGGATGAGCTGAGTGTGGGGCAGGACGAGCTGAGCGCGGGGCAGACACTCAGCACCGGCTCCACTTGCTGTCCAGCTTCTCCTGCGGATGCTCAACCCGCAGAGGCCAAGGGCTACCCTGGGCCCTGCTGGTGCCTGGGTGGGCTCCGGGCCGCGCTGCAGTGGTGAGAGGCAAGCGCTGGACATCTCCTCCTTCTCGGGCAGAGCCGGGTGATGCAGGGTGCATCAGTCAGAGCCCGACAGACCGACCGCAGTGGCTGCGGCTCAGGTCCCTCCTGCCTGCAGAGGAAGCGCTGCTGGTCATGAGCTCGCGGCATTGCCAGGTGCTCTGGCCCAGGCTCTAGCCCACTGTGAAGCCAGGGAGGCAGCCATGGGGACAGTCCCAGCATCTGCAGGGGAAACAGCCTCTCCCTGGGGTGAGGAAACAGCAGGAGCCCTTGCAGTGCCCGGGTCTGGCTGGCGAGGCCCAGCGGCAGAAGGATGGCCGACTGCGGGGCAGGCACAGCAGAGCAGAGGGCTGGTCAGCGTTCAGGAGAAGGCCGCCAGCACCGCCGCACGCCCCGCGTGAGCCCTGCCCGCCACAGCCGCGGGAAAGGCCAGGCGCAGCGAGCGGGTGGCAGGGAGCCATCACAGATTAAACCAGCAGCTTAAACCAGACACGAGCGCGCTGGCTCCCGTTACACGCCGCCCGGCCGCGGCAGGAATCAGAGGCAGCAAAAGACAATCGTAGACCATAATGGCCCTAATAACTGCCGTAAGAGCGCTTGTGGGAGCTGGCTGCGAGCAGCGGGCGCAGTGGGACCGGGCACTCAGCAGCACCAGCGCCTTAAGTGCTCGCTGAAGGCTTCCTGGAGCGGGCAGCGTGCTCGGGGGGAGAGGCGCCGCCAGCCCCCGGCTCGGGTGGGTGTTCGCACGTCACAGATTATCCTCGGTGGCGGCAGGCAGCTGTGACCCAGGGCTCTGGATCCTGCGGGGCAGCTCCTTCTTCACCGTCCCCGCAGTGACAAGAGGCCCTGGCAGGGCACCCGGCCCCCGCCCCAAGGGTGGTCCGGGCTGCTGCACCGGCAGAGAGGGAGGCCATGCCTGGGCCACGCAGAGGGGCCTGTCCTGGCAGGGCTGCTCGCTTCCCCTCGTGTCCAGGACTCTGCTGCCCAGAGGATCAGCCATCCTTCCCGTGAGGGCAGCCCCACCAGGGCCCACAAACCCTGCAGAGCCGACTCAGCCGTTCAGCCAGACCTGGGGCGTTTTGGAACAGCTGCTCAATCCCGGCGCCGTCCACCCCTCAACCCCAAACGCGCTCTGCCTTCCCAAACCCACACAGCCCATCCCACCTCTGACCCAGCCTGACAACAGCACAGGCCCCCCGAGGGCTGTGAACGTGCTGGGCGCAGCCCCTGCTCACACAGAGCTCCCGCAGGTCGGTGCCCATGGTGCCAGCCTGGCACCACTGCACCCGCTGCAGCCGCAGCCGTCGGCCTTGAGGGTCACGATGCTGCTGCGAGGCTGCCGGGGCCCTGCACTGGGAGCCTGTTTGGGGGGAGGCCATTCGCATGGGCTCTCTGCCCGCGCCGCAGCTGCTGTCGGCTCGGACGGAGGGTTGCGGCGCTGGGCTGCTGTGTCAGGCTCTCCTCGCCACTGGGGAGCATAGATATGTCTTCCCATCATGTCCAAGAGACCCCGGCCCTGCCCACGAATCAGCCGGGGTAACGCTGCTCCTTGGTGCTCCGCGGGCAACAGAGCTCCGACTCCCAGCTCCGCGTCCTCGCGTGGGCTCTGCTCAGGGCGGGCGCGAAGCGGCGGCCACCGCAGCCACCAGCCCCGCTGTGAGCTCCAAGGGCAGCAGGGTGGATCCAGCCCCGTCCCTGGGGCGCTCGGCCCCGGCTCCTGCCCCGTGAGCGATGTCGCAGCAGCGGCGGTCCCTCAAGCCAAGCGCCCCCTCCCAGGACGTGCAGAGCCCCTGGCGCACAGCTGTGCGGGCAGTCCCGGCGGCAGCGCTCACCCGTGGCAGGCACCACAGCGCTGCCCAAACGCTGCTCCCCCCGGGGCAGGGACCAGGAACCAGAGGACATCAAAGCCCGCTGCAAAGGGATCGTGAGGACGCGCAGCTGGGTCACTTCTTTAGAAAAGGTTTATTTGAAAGTCCATCCCCATGGCAAAGGGTACAGAGGGGGGCTCTTACGGCTCGTGGCACATGGAAGTCCTTGCCCAGCTCAACAGGCCGTCGGACCACAGCACTCGCACCCGCCTGGCCCTCAGACAACGGGACGCGTCTCTCCTGCCCCTCGCACTTCCTCCCGATTCCTAGCTCTCTGCGGTGGCAGCTCTCAGACACCCCTAGGTACGTCCTGGCCCTGCTGAACCCCACCCAACGGCCTCCTCCCACAGCCAGCGGGAGGTCGGCCTGCACAGCACCACTCCTGGAAGCCACTGCACCTTCTGAGCCAGTGGCGAGAGAACTTCCACAGCCCAAAGCCTTGCGCTGGACACCCCGGGGCCCAGCGTGTCTCTGCAGACAGACGCAGCCAAACCACAGGCAGACTCCTCCGAATGCTCCAGCTGCCAAGAGCCGCCCTTCTCACCACAGCGAGGGCTCTGCTTCTGAACCCTGGCAGCACTGGTGTGAAGGTCTCCCTCAGCTCGCACAGCCTCAGCCGTCTGCCAGCCCGTTCTGCCACGGGCACCGCCGGTATTACCGAGGGCTTGGCTGGGCACGGGCAGACCCCACAGCAGTCCAGCCCGAGCACCCGGCTCTTCCCAGCAGGATCCTGCCTCGAGCGTCGCTAGGGCTGCCTCAGCACAGGCTGATCAGGGGCCACCACTGCAAACGAGACGAGCTGCTGCATGAGGAGCCTGAGAATTAAACGATCCAGCTGCGGCCCGAGGACTAGAGCGCCCGGACGCCGACACTGCCGAGTGCTCACATCACTCCAGCCACCGCGGAAGGTGCTGAGGGTGCGACCGCCCCGGGCCCTGCCTTAGAAGCACCAAGGACCTGCCCGAGGAGCAAACTGAACCCTTAGTCACAGGATCCACGACTCAAGCTCCCAGCGCAGCAGCCTCATGTCGCTGGCAGGGCTGGCCCGCAGAGCCAGGCAGGACGGAGCCGCTCTCTGGGCAGCGAGAGCCGCGGCGCCCCGCACTGCTGCTGTGGCTGTTCTCTTGACGCCGGTTCCAGCTCTTCCGGACTGCCTGACCCTTCTACACACAGCAGGACCCTCCCTATGCCCCTGAGCAAGGGCAGGAACGGGCTCTGCACCCTTCTGCTGCTGAGGCTGCAAGCAGAGGCCAAGAGCGGAGGGAGAAAGGGAGGACAGAAGCCCCAGCTTCCAGCTCGTGGCCCCGGAACAGGCACAGGTAGGCAGGGCGGAGGAAGACCTCTTTCTGCTAACGCGACAAGGGACAGCAGGGACGCTGGAGGCTCTGGCACTGAAGGACTGCAAGTCTGTCACCACCACTGCAGCAGTAGGCAGCAGAGACATGTCCACCAGCATCAGGAGGTGCCAGGCCCTGCAGCAGGATTTGCAGCTCTCCAGGGCAGCCACCCGCAGCGACACAGCCTCCCTTCCTCTCCTTGCTGCCAGGCTTAATTCTTTCAGTGCTGAACCAGGGAGCCCCCGTCACACCAACACAGGGCTGCTTTCTTCGTGAACAAGCCTCTCCTTGGAAGACCAGAGGTTCAGGCTGTCCTGACCTCAACAAACACCACCAGACCTGCCGGCGCAGCACAGCACCTCTTCTCCAGCACCACCCCCAGCCACAACACCCCTGTGCTGGGGTCTGGCCGGTGTCTGTGCTGTGTCAAGTAAACATCGATACCCTGAGGCCAGGAGAGCACACGTATGGCTCAGTCCAGAGAGCTGGTCACAGCTTTGCTCCTCCTCTGCCCTGGCCAGGAGGAGATGGCCCTGTGCAGAGGGCTCCTGCCCCGAATCACTGCGAGGGCTGGGTTCGGGGATGCTGTGTGGGGAGCGGTGCTCTGGAAAGCCTCCTCCCACCCCAAGACTAACCTGGCAGGTTCCCAGAGCTGACAGGCAGGAGCTACCACTGCTCAGGGGTGGCCTCAGCAGTCCCGAGGCACCCAAAAGCCTGCCAGGACAAGTACGGGGTTTAGGTGGGCACCAGCGTGTTCCCGGCCCACGAGCAGGGCCCAGAGGGGCTTGACAAAGGTGCAGACGAGCGCCCGGCTGCGAGCCAGCGGGGCTGCCTGCGCCGGGCACCTGCTGTGGGAACCCCCTACCCAGCTCTGTGTAACAGCATCGCAGGCAGCCCCGAAGCCCCCAGCACCGCCTCGGGCACAGCAGAGAGCACAGCGGGGGTCTGCAGAGCTCCAGGAGCCAACCAGAGGAAGCCCTGTTGCGTAACAACGCTGAGGAGCCCTTTGCTTCGGCCTCGGCCCACCGGGCTGTCCCGCACGCCGGGAGTCCGCGTCGCCCCAGCGTGCTGTTTGCGCCCGAGCGGGCTGAGACCTCTCACTTGACCCCTTCCCCTGCAGAGGTGCCTCTGCACTGGTGACAGTGGTTTGGCTCGAAAATGTAAACAGGCACGTGCACCCCACTGCCCCAGCACGGCTTGTGCCGCCGGCCGGGGGAAGGACAACCAAAAGCCTTATCTTCACATCCTAAAAGAAACACACGCGGTTCAAAAAGCACTGAGGAGCCGCCCGACCTCCCGGCCCCCCGAGCAATCGCTCCCGGAGGGGAGAAGCGCTGGCTCGCTGGTTATACTGGCGCCAAGCGGAAACAACGCTGGCGCCTGCGTGTGACCCAGCGCGCCGCAGGGCGCTCGTGGCCGAGCTGCAGCCGCACCAGCCCCGCGCAGGGAGCCGACGCGCGGGCTCAGGCCCAGGCCGGGGGGATCGGAGGAAACGGGGCCTCTCGCACCTCCCGGGAGAAACGCCCGCACTCCCCTACCCCCAGACTCCTCTGGCGACTAAGAAAACCTAAGGAAAAGGAAAGCAAGGAGGCCACGTTCTGCTCACTGTTGTGGGAGGTTAACGCCACTGAGCTGTGAGTGTGTAGGAGTCAGGAGCCTCTGGCCAGTGGTCTCCTGCCTTCGTACTCTGGGCACGGCCGGGCCGGACTGCCCAGAGCCCCTTACAGCTGCTGATCGGTGAAGAAGGCCTTGGTCTCCCTGCAGACAGGGTTCACGCAGAGCGGGCAGCAGAGGGTTAACTGCCTGGAGCAGATCTCGTTGGACTGGATGTGTGAACAGACCAAGTCTGCCAGGGCCTGAAAGACAGTCAGTCAGAACTCACAAGTGAGCACAGCCAAACGCCCGGCCACGCCACGCTGACCGGCGTCGCAGAGTCCCACAGCAGCCACTGGAAGGGACCTTGAAGGATCATCCAGTCCAGTCCCCCTGCACAGCAGGCGAGAGCCGACGACCCGCATCGGGCCGGCACCCCGCCACAAGCACCCCTCTCCTCCAGGGGAGGTCCTGCTGTGAAGCTGCCCTCAGTACTGCCCGCAGATGAACAAAACCTGCCTGTCTCCTTCTGTCCCACCGCACCGTGCCCCAGCCTCCCCCAGGCCCACGGTGAGACAGCACTCTGTGCCACACAGACCAAGCCAAAGGCTTCCATCTCACTCCTACGCTCAGAGCACGTGCCAGCTACAGGGAGACTCCGCGACCTCGCGGAGAAAACGCGCGCGCAAGCTCGTCAGCTCCAGCAGCAGCTACCTTGGAGAACAGCGGGTTTCCGTTGAGAGATTCCGCTCGTCGGATGTTTTCGACTCCACACTGAACCAAGGACAGGGAGGAAACACGTTAAGTCCCGCAGACCCCTCAGCAGTCACCCTGCGCCCTGTCTTGGGCAGAAGCTGCCTCAGGCGGCCAGGGTGAAGGGAAAGGCTGCACCTCCCAGCACAGCTGTGGTGTCACAGAAACCGCCTCATACTGCCCCAGATCAACCTCCCTCCTGGTGCAGACGGCAGGAGCCGAAGAGTCAGGCCCTGCAGCACTGAAAACCCCCGCCAGCCCGTCCAGACTCATCCCCAACGTGCAGCAAAGCCAGATGCTCCTCAGCCGCAGCACAAAAAGCAGCTACAAGGCAGATCCCACACCAGGAGGAGAGACCCCGGAGCAGCGCCACCCCAAAGAGCCGCCAGCACCATGCACACACCTCGCTGGCCAGGACCTGGGCGTACTCGATGTCCAGCTCATAGAGGGTCTCGATGTGGTCGCTCGTGAACGCGATGGGGACCAGCAGCATGTTCTTCTTGCCTCTCTGGCACAGCCCCTTAATGGTCTCGTCTGTCTGAGGGCCCAGCCATGGCATCGGTCCCACCTGGGAGAGAAGTGGGAGGGGAGTAAGAGACCCCACGGAAAAGCATCTTTAGGTCCCTCTCACCAGCACCCCCTGCCCTGGAAACGTTTAAGGACAGCCTGGCTGTGGTCCTTAGTGCCCCGGTCTAGGCTGTGGTGATGTTAGGTCACGGACTGGGCTGGATGACCTTAGAGGTCTTCTCCAGCCTCAGCAGCTCTGTGCTGCTGTGAACACCCCTGTTCTATTCAGCGGGGCACCACAGACCGATCCCCTTTCCCTGCTCTGAAAGCACCTTGCGCCTTCTCCACCTGATCGTTCTGAAGATTCACTGCCCCACCATTTGAACCCCAAAGAGACAGAACCAGGGCTGCTGCCACTGAGACTCCCTCTAAAATCAGTGGGAGTTGGAACAAAGCCCTGCTCCTGTCAGCCCAGCTGCTGCTCAGGGTTTGCCTGCCTTCCAACAAGTCACCACTCTACCCGCTACTGGCCACGAGCATTTCGGTGCTGAGGTACCGCTAACGGGCAACTTCAAGACCAAGACAACGAGGGAAGGACAGGTGCAGCGCCCCCGAGACGGCAGGCCCCCGTACCACCCCGTTCTGGTAACGCTCCCCGCCCCTCGCTGCTGGCATCAGCACCAAGGAGCACGAGCAGCCGTCGCCAAGAGTAACGCCGCCCGCCGGGACTACGCTCGGATTGCTGCTACGAGCCACCGCGCCACAGCGACGCCTGTGCCAAGGCTGCTCAGAGATCCTTGGAGAGCAGCACCCAAAAAAGCCCAGTGAGCCCCCAGGCCTTCCTTCCGACCGAGATAAAACCCTGCTGGGTGCTGGGAGGTGCAGTTTCCTAACAGAGGTGTCAAAACGCCGCTCGGAGGAGGTGCGACGCAGGCTAGGGGAAGACACCGGACAAAGGAGCCGGGATCCTGTCCCGGCAGAAACCCCACACACAGGCACGGAGCTCCTGACCTTCTCCCGCTGGAAGATGACGAAGCCCATCCCCTGAAGAGCCCCGCAGGGCAGGGCTTTGCAGCCTCCCGGGGCACGTACCTTGGACTGCCACACGAGCCTGTACGGGTTGGAGTAGTTGAGCTTCTCCATGACCCTCTGGACAGTAGCTCCCACTTCTTGAGGATACGGATCACCCCGGTTCACCACCTTCGGCACAAACACCAGACGGTTCTGTCCAGCGACACCGTCACGCTTCCCCTTGCTGTGTGCCGGGCGCTCGGCAGGTGCGGCCCTGCCCACGGGCGCGTGAGCCCCGGGCCCCGCCAGCCCGCGCCACCCTGGTCTAACCGCGGCAGAAACAACCCGGTGAACTCACGGACATGGGCAGCGAGTGGGCCGAGAACAGGATGACGACATCTTTCCTTTTGTCAGGCGGAAACAGGTTCAGTTCCTTCTGTATGTGATCGGTGAAGCACTGCGCAGACAAGAAGCGGCAGAGACGTCAGCCGGGAACGCCGAGGGGCATGGAGACCAGCCCCTGAAGGCAGGGGCAGGGCACAGACCCAGCGTCGCGTCCAGGACAGGACGTGTCCGCCAGCCTGTCCGGGGAACATCGCACGGTCCCACCCTGCCTCCCTTCAGGGGTTTCTATTGTTAGCTCAGCACAGCTCGAACGCTGCCAGACCCAAAGGGGAGAGGCTCCCGGCAACGACCAAACTGCCACCTTCTCTACAAAGGAAGGAGTGCGGAGCGCTTCCTTGGCTGTGCTGTGCCCAGAACCAGCCCCCTGCTGCCAGCGCGCGCTGACAACAGACCTGCTCTGGGCCCGAGCTGGGACTCGGGCCTCCAGGGGCCCCTCCGGCCAGCGCCGTTACGATACTGGCACCGCTAACGATACCGGCACCGGGCTTTTCGAAGCAGCTTGAGAAAAGCCCAGGGAGCAGCAGCTGCAGCAAGCACTGAGCTCCCTCTTCTCGCTGCAGCTGCCACGTTGCAAGGTTCTCACGCCGCCACCGCCTACCTGAATGAGCAGGGGATGTGTGGGCCATCGGTCAATTATGCTCCACTTCATCTTCGGCTTCTCCCCTTTCTGGTTGTAGTAGCGATAAATGGCATTTAAACTGCTGCCTGAAACAGGGAATCCAGAACGTGGCTTGGCCAAGGCACCCACAACAGCTCTGCAGCCAGATGGCTCCATCCTCCTGACACCCAGCCTTCACATATTGATCAACACCCACGGGGTCACCCCTCAGGCTCCTTTTTTCCAGGCTAAAGAGACCCAGCTCCCCGAGGCTCTCCTCAGCAGGGAGATGCTCCCTTCCCTTTAATGAGACTAAAGCACAACCACCACTCTGGTTTCCACCAAGACACCTGCCCAGTCGTGCTCCTGAGCCTCCAGTTCACGTGAGCTCTTAGTCACTGCTCCTGTAACTCTGAGAGGTTTCTGCCCAGCCCCGGGAATTCGAGCGAAGGCAGCAACCCCGCAGCTGACGGAGAGGCCGCAGGAAGAGGCACGCGGCAGGAGCCAGGACACGTTCCCCTCGCCCTGCCCGCGCTCTGCGGCACACGGAGCTCACCCGTGGTGGAGCAGCTGTACTGTGGGTACTGCGTGAAGGCGATAGCCCTCTCGATGCCGTCCTTCTCCATCTCCTCGATCGCCTCCTCCGTCAGAGGGTGGACGTACCGGAAGCCGATGTAGTACTTGTGAGGGGCTGCCAGGGCACAGGGAGAGAACGGCTGCAGTAAACCCAGAACCCCCAGCCACTTCAGTTCCAAGTGCAGGATCACACAGACTGAGGTAACCCTGTCGGTAGCTTCCTGGCTGCTTCTCTAACCCCTGCTCTGTAACCACCTGGTTCTTCAGCCAAGCCTTTGTGTGGGTGACTCACCTCATTGTTCCTCGGATTTAACCCAACAACTGAACAGCAGAACAAAAGCCAAGTCTCTGTTTCAGGTTTCCAGGTCAGTGGCTCTGAAGCAGCACTGAGCAGGTTTCTGAAGGGAGCAGATGTCCCGTGCATGGGCTCCACTCCTCACACTCATGTGGGACTGAGAAAAGGAGTTTAGTCAGCCCCAGTTCTCTGCGGGAGGGACCAGAGCTCCCAGCTGGGAGCAGCAGCAAATAATGACCCAACGGCAGCGCCCCGGGAGCCAGCAACCTCATTAACATCTTTAAACGGTAGTGGAGGTTAACTGGGAAAGGCTGGGAAGTCTGAGCAACCAGAGCAAAGGCAGTGGAGGTTAACTGGGAAAGGCTGGGAAGAGCCTGGACACGCCTTGCCATACTCTCCCAGCATCAGGGTTTGTCCTGGGTCACGGGCAGCGAGGGAGAGATCTCCACGTCGGGGAACGTCTGTGCTTCGTGGTCACAGAGCCACAGCTACTGCAAACAGCCCCACGTCTCCTGCCACGTGGGCTGCACATCAAGACACCCCGCAGGGCGTCACCCTACCTGCTGTCAGCACTAAAAAGCCCCCCAGCAACAGAAACACCTCCCACCCCTACAGCTGTGTGAGTTCCGACCCAGCCCCACTAGGGCTCAGCAGGAAGAGCCCAGGTTCCACTGCGGACCGCTGCCTGTCCAAACAAACTTCCCCGCAGAGCGACCTCGTTCCCGGGTGACGGGGTGAGGCTGCTTATTTGCGGTGCCACGGCAGCCCCACTGCCCAAGGACCACAAGAGAGCCCCCCAGCAGAGAGACTCCGGCAGGAGGGGATCTGGCCGGTACCAACACAGGCTCCTCACCCACCGCACACGCACCGCAACCAGAAACTCCAGGGCCCAAACCCAGCCCGGGGGAACTAGCACGTGCAGAGCACTGGTGCTGTGCCACGCGCCCCACATCCCGGCGCAGCCCTGCAGCCACGGGGCCCAGCGCTCCCAAAGCGCCGCCCGCGAGCGGGTGACCTCCCACCACGCAGCCCCGCTCGGCAGCGCGTTCAGCCGCCTGGAGCTGCTCCACAGCACCACAGTGCTGGGTAAGATGGCTAATGCCAACCGGTTCCATCACCAAACTGCAGCTACTGGTCGGTAAAAGCCCGCTGAACAGCTTATCAGCTGTAAGAGGGGCACAGAGAAGGGAGGGCCTGCACAGCAAGCGCTCGCTGAAGAAAAGCAAACGGGAGCCCTGCGCTGAGAGAAGCAGATAAACTTTGCAGCTTTATCTCCAGAACCTGCTGCGCTTCTCAGTCGGCAGCAGCTGAACACACGGCTGCCTGGGAGCTGCAGCTCGGGCGCTGCAACCCTGCATGGGCCGCAGCTGGAGCCCAGAGAGGGGAGGAGGTTGCCTTCACCTTGCACGTTTTCTTATCACCCCGGGAAGAGCTGGCAAAGGTATCATCTACCCCCATCCAAGCCAAACCCTGGGGCCTTTTCTCCGGCTGACGCCCTCGGGTGGGTCCCTCTGCTCTCCCTCAGCCAAGCCTTGCAGTGCTCAGCTACCAAACCTTGTCTTGTCCTCCGACCCACCTCCTCCTCAGCCCTGAACCAGGCCTGGCTGCTGTGAGCTCCCTCAGCCACTACCAACAGCTAGAGGTGCAGACTTGGAAGGCTCTGGACACATCCAGGCAGGAAGTGCAGGAGGACATCCAAGAGGAACAAACACGCCTGTGGCCGTGGAGAGCAGCCCGGCTCTGGAGGCCCTCCCGTGCAGACCCCTGTTCTCTAGGCTCAGGCTGGCAGAACAGAGGCAAACACCAAAGGCTTTACAGAGTCACTGGCTTCGTGTTGTTCTGCACGGAAAGCCCCAGCGCAGCCTCCCAGCAGAGCTGGCCCTGTACAGGCCACCTGGAGGCAGCCCCAGCAGCAGGGAACCATCCTCTCACCGCTGTGAGCGTGTGGCAGCCAGTCATGTGCTCTGCTGTGGGAGATCCCACCCGCTGAGAAACTCAACGGCAGCGGCGTGCCGAGCATGAACAGCCTGGCACCCTGGGCCAACAGGCAGTTTGCCCTGTGTTTGCACAGCCTGACAAGATCAATGCTCTCCCACTCCTCCTCTTCACAAGGGAACTACATGAGACTAGGTGGCCACCACCAGTGGTCACAGACCTCCACTGCAGCCATGCTGGTGAGAAGGGGACTCTGTACAGCCCACGCCAGCCTCAGACCTTCACGTGAAACACATCCCCCTTCTTATCAACGACCACTGGCCTGCAGCGCTGACTCCTTCGAGCTCCAGCAGGACTTACAGGGCAGGGTACGACATCCTGAGCGTGTGTGACCCGCTGCTTTTGCAGACAGTGAGTTTTTAAGGAAGAAGAACCTGCCAACACCCTTGCCAGAAGCAGCTCTTATCCAGCGGAGAGGAAAGACGTACCGGTGTGCGGAGACATGCTGTCCAGCAGCTTCACCATGCCTTCTCCCTGCAGTGCCGTCCACTTCTTGATGGGCGACCCTCCTCCAATCCTGCTGTACTGCTGCTGGATTTTGGGCGTGCGGCGCTTGGCGATGAAGGGCGCCAGCTTGCTGGGGCGTGCACAAGGCGCGAGGGTTAGCACCGACCCCCAGACCACCACCCCTTCCCCTACACCTCTGCTGCAGGGGTTCCCTAGGCGGTCTCTCCAAATTCGAGCAGCCCAGCCCTACGTGGCTCTTTCATGACCTGTTCCACACACCACCCCCTGCCCACAGCTGCCTGGGGCCTCCCGAGAAACTCCGGCACAAACTGAAGCCGAACGCTGGAGCCTGCCGCTCAGACGGCAGCAGCCAGCGCTGCCCGCAGCAGCGCACGAGCTCACAGCGTTCCTCACTTTTGAACTGGAAGCGTCATGAGATCCCTGTCCAGGAAGAGACGCAGCAAGAAGTCGTGCACGTCGTCCAGCCGCTCCGGGCCGCCCATGTTCAACATCAGGATCCCTGTTTTAGGTTTCCTGTGGGAGCAAGAGGGGGTTCAAACCCTGGCGACCCACTGCTTTGCTTGGACCGCTTGTTGCTGCCAAACACTCGGCGTGGCCCTCTGCGTCTGCCTGTCACAAAAGCAGCGTCTGGTCCACAAGCTGACCCTGCTTACGGAGTACGAACTACAAGCACAAGTGCCACACGGGGAGGATTTACATCATCCTCACTTTAAAAACCCAAGCGGCCCCCTTCTCGATGCAGAGTTTAACCGGCAAGATCAGGGCAGCGCATCCGCTCCCCGTGAACGGCGATAAGGGGAGGCTCGCTGAACGCGGCCGGCCAGATAAAGCAATCGCACCACACGCAAACACCCGCTCCAGCCCCGCGAGGGTCACGTCTGACCGCACAGCCAGCCCTGCCGCGCGCACCACAGCATATCGGGGAGCGACACGGGGCAGCGGCAGGCACGCCCAGCCAGCCCTCGCCGCAAACTCACCGCGCCTGTGGCTGAATTCGAGGTTTCGTGCTCTCCGTCACCGCGGCTGCGGTCGCCTGAGCTCTGCATCGCACCGGGACCCTCAGCTGGCTGCTGCTTGTCAGCACTGGAAGAAACACAACAGCACTTTGATCACTCAGCAGCGGTTGGGGGGCCTCTCACCAAGCAGACACGAAGCCCTCGGTGGCTCTTCAAACACACCCAGCACCACTGTCCTGCCCTGTTCTCTCTCTTCAGCTCCAGGTCCTGCGATCCAAGAGCCACGACCTCGCAGGCTCCTGCCTCTCCTTAGACACTGACACCAACAGCTCTTAGGAGACCCGGCAGGAACCTAAACCCAAACACAAGCCTCTCTAAGCTTTAATCTCCCATCACAAGTCCAAAATAACTGGTGACCACAGCAGAGGAAGTGCGTGGGGCTGACACACGAGGAAAGAAGCACGTGGAGCCCCGTCCTCCTTGCGGGACTGACACACCTGGGGGCTACTCCAGACAAGCAAAGCACTTCTACAGCCCCTCCACGGCGCGGGTGAGGGGTTTGCTCACAGAGGGTCCCCAGCAAACCTCAGCCACGCAGGGCAGTGCCTGCGAGGCACCACATGCAGCACCTCGGTCTCTGTGTCGATGCGGGGTGCAGCTGCTTCCCTGTTTCCAGGGACGTGGGCAGCTGCCCTCTCACTGCCCAGGCAGGAGACTCCCGTTATTCCTGGGTCTCGGCAGCAGCCGAGAAGCAGGACACTTGACTTTCCGCACGCTGCTGACACGCTGCTTTTCAAGCACAGCTCTGCCTTGCTTCGGAGCTCATGGCCATTACACGAGGCTTTTCAGCACAACAATAGTGTGAATTGCTGGAGATGAAAAAGGCTGTCAAACGCCGCATCCCAGGCTCTCCAGCCATTGTCTGGTGCCACACTTCCCCTGCGGACCGCGGGAGCTCGGCAGCAATCGAGCCCCAGTAGGCAGACCTCCTCAGCAGCCGAAACACCCGCTGGGAAGAGCATCTTATGCCTCACAGCTCCCTAATAACATCCTGAACAGATGCCAAACGCCCTCAAAACCTCCTGAAATCAATGACAGGGGAAAGCACCTCGCAAATCCAGCTCCTTACTGGGGATAAGGAGCGCGGAGCTTAGGATGCCTGCGTGTGCAGCGATGCAAAAGGCTGCAAACTAAAGGGCTTCAAGCATCGCCGACGCCTCAAAGGCTCTTTTCAAGCGTCTCCACTCTTGCAGTTCTCGGGCTGCTGCTCTCTGAGAGCGCTGACACCGATGTCAATCGCCCGGCACCAGCTGCCAGGGCTCTGCTGATCCCCCCGCACTGTGAATAACCAGGGAAAGCAGCTGGTTCACTTCAGGTGAAGTCTGGGGGCACGAAGCGCCCGATGCAGGATGTGCAGTGAGGACAGTGTCGGAGCGACAGAGCAGTGTGGGAAGCGGTGACAGAGCAGCACACAGAGAGGTGGGCTGGAAGTTTTAGAGGTGGTTCATGGTATCAGCCAAAGGAGCACGGGGATGTGCAATGAGGACAGAGTCAGTGACAGAGCAGCACACAGAGAGGTGGGCTGGAAGTTTTAGAGGTGGTTCATGGTATCGGCCAGAGGAGCACGGGCATGTGCGATGAGGACAGAGTCAGTGACAGAGCAGCGCGCAGAGAAGTGGTTTCTAAGTCTCCGAGGCGGTTTGTGGCACCGGCCAGAGGAACGCAGTGGCCGGCACGTACCAGCGGTCTCGGGGGAAGCTCGGCGGTGCCTTCTCGGGTGGTACCCGGGGTTCCTTTAACCCGGGTTATATTTAGGGGGTGAGGAAACGGCTGCTGTGCGGGAGAAGCAAAGGGACTGCAGTCTGCGCCAGCGCAGCGGCGATGGGTGCTGGGGGGTTCTTGGAGGGGCCGTGGGGAGCCCTTCGTGCCGAGAGCAACCCAACCCACGGCAGGGGGACGGCGCTAGACGGTATTTAAGGTCTGTCCCAACCGTAATGCCTCCGTGCTTCTAGCTCCGTGGACTTCCATGCCCACGCCGCTCTCAGCCCCCCTGTGCCCACCCGCAGGCCGCCGCGGTGCCCAAGGGGGCCCAAGCACAGCCTCGGCGCCAGGCCCCGACCTTCCGTGGGGAGGATTTGGACACTAAGCGCCTCGTTTAAGCTCCTTTCAGAGACTCTTCATTCATTTAAACGCGCTAATTCAACTCAATTCATTCAACTAATCCCTGACGGCGGCGGGACAAGCCCCCACCCCACCCAGCCCCCCCGTGAACCGAGCTCCCCCCCAGCCGCCGACCCCTCGGCCGGGCTCAGCCCCGTCCCAGGGCCGTTCCACACCGCACGACGTTACGCAAAGGCGCCTCCCGGCCGTTGTGTAACGCGGGGCGGCCGCTCCCGCCTCCCGCGCAGACCCCGCAGCCTTCAAGCGCGGCCTCGCTTCCCGCCCGGCCCTCAGCGCGCGCGGCCGCCATCTTGCTGGCGGCGCCCCCCACTCACCGCGGCGCGCGGACACGGCGGCGGCGGCGCAGGCGACACCGGCGGCGGCCATCTTGGCGGCGGGCGCCCGCCTTCCCTCAGACGGCCCCGCTGCCGCCTCCTCGTCTACTCCTCCTCCAACTGCTCTCCATCGGCACCGCCGGCCCTCGGCACCGCCCCGGGGTGGGGTTGGAGGTGGCGCCGAGGCCGGGAGGCCTCTGAGCGACCGTCAGGCCGCTGAGCGACCGCCGGCTGAAGGCGAGACGCCCGTGCCTCAGCCCTGCCGCGGGCGTGTCGAGAAGAGCCACACGTCCTTTAGGATATAAACATTTCAGGTCAGTTTTTAAGAGCCAGGTGGAGAAAAGCATCGGTGGCCTCAGCGCGTGTAAGGCTGTGGGCAGTTGGACTGGGGCGGTGACTGGTGGCCTCGTCCAGCGCCCCAGAAATGAAATCACTTTGGTTGGCGGAGGCCTTCAGGATTGTCTTGTAATCGGGAGACCTCATAAACGTTTGCGAGTAGCTAAAGGGCGACTGTCAGGAGCGTGGGTCCCAGGGCCTTCACCCGCCTGGCCATGTCCCTGTGCGACTTGCTCTAGGGGATGCTGCTGCGGCAGGGGGATTGCACTAGGTGATCTTTCGAGGTCCCTTCCAATCCTTCATGTTCTGGGATTCTACGACTCTTCATGGTGGTGCCCAGCGACAGGGCAATGGGTTTAAACTGGGAGATTCAGGTTTTACATAAGGAAAAAGTTGTTAATGGTGAGGGCGACTGCCCTGGAACACGCTACCCAGAGAGTCTGTGGGGTCTCCTGCTCTGGAGATGCTCAAACCCGACCCAGGCCTGTCCCTGTGAGATCTGCTCTAGAGGAGTCTGCTCTGCAGGGGCGTTGGATCTTCAGGGGTCCCTTCCAACGCCATTATCATAATTTAAATCTATTTGGCGGTTTCATTTGCATCCCAGGGCCGCACCACTGGCAAGGAGCCTTCAGAGGCTGCCAGAGGTCCTCACAAACGGTGGCCAGTGTAAATAAATACAAACTAATGCACCTTAAGGAGGTGCAACCCACACAGCCACGGGGGCTCCACATTGGCAGTTCCAGTCTGCCAGGACCAGTACAATTACCACCCGGTGTGGAGATGTAAAGTCAGGCTGAGGAGCAACCCAAGATCTCAATGCACATTTTCTCCTCTTTTGCCCTTTCTAGTAGAAACAAATCCAAGCACTCTTTATTCCAAGCCTTTCGAAAAGCTGTTACAAGCGAGCACGATTTGCAGGTGACTCAAACTGCACAGTAACTCCTGCTGTGCCTGCAGGAAGGAGCTGGGAACACTGCTAGCCCAAGAACACGTGAAGACACCAATGTGATGAAGTCACATCTAAGAGTTTACTGTCAGAAAGCTTTAGTGCTGGAGAGCTGCCAAAACCAAAGCCAAACACCATCACCACACCAAAGCACAACCAACAGCACATAAACAAACCCAAGTTACATTGTGTTTCCATCTCTCTCTTTTTTCTTGATGGTAAATAAGGAACACCACTGAGCCATCCTGTTTAACATAGCTGAGATTGGCTTCAAAGCAGCATTTCACATTACTGCACCCGGTCTGCCAGGTCTCAGAGGCTGCCTGAGAAATGTTTTCCTTGCTACTCCACCCAGGGATTTGCAGAGGCATCTGCTTACCCCAGGGATCTCACCCAGCACCACCTCTGCTCCCTGGCAGATTATGGAGCAGCACAGCAGACTTGGCATCTCATCCTGGTCACCTTTTAAGCTCCTTATCTGAAATCTGTCTCTTCCTTGAGCACCTCTTAAGTCCTCAGACCTTCCTCTAGTAGCTCCCTGGATATGGAGGCTTTTAACCTTCATAAAGCAGCTCAGCTCAGGCAGTTTCAAGGACAGAAAAATGCCAACAAGTGATGTTTTGCTGCAGTATCTTTTCCCAGCCCTTCACTCCCTTTCCATCACTTCAGGCACTTGAAGGACACCTGTTTATAAGAAGTCTTTACATGATCATGGATTTCTGAATTAGAGGCCATCAGAGCAGCTCTCCACCCAGGAAACCCCGACACCTCCCTAAAACACCAACAAGAAATCCCACCAACCCAAAACCCTGAGTGTGATGATGATGTGGGAGCACGGTTGAATTTTGCACTGGGGTGACTTTTCCTGTAGCTGCTATTAACTGTTCAGTTTAGGGGCAAGATATCAGTAGCATTTTGTTGCTGCCAAGCCTGTCCGTTTGCAGAAGGTGCTCACGGCAGTCAAACCCCTCTTTTCCCGTGTTTCTGGCCCCCCAGACTGTCCCTGTGCCAGGACAGACTACGTTAAGTCGTAAAGGTGAGGTGAAGGGAACAGACAGTGCAGGCCTCACACAGCAGCTGCGGTTGCCGTAATTTATTAGTTGCTGATTCAGAGCAGGTTCTGGGTGGATCATGCAAGATGAGGAGAACCCGGTGCCCGCTACAGAAAGATGGGCACTGCACAGCTCAGTGGCCCGAGCAGATCAAGTCCCGGTGCAGGCAGCCAACAGTGCACCTACCCATCTCATTTTGTCTCTCTCATGGAAGAAATCACTTTATTGATGACTAAAAAGCACAGATGGTTCAACACATGAAATAGTTAATATTTAATTAATTCTACTTGATACCTTGATCATAGGGAATCTTGCTCAGATGCAGGAGCACAACAGCCTTGTTGTCTCTAACCTGTGGAATCCTGCACTCGATACTAGGCCCCCTGCGACTCGGTGAACTCAACTTCCCTTAAAAACAGCAGGAGCTAAAAAGTGCAGCTCTTGATCGAATGGTTCCCATCTTTCAGCTGCACTGAGCTCTTCAGACGATGACCCTTCATACTACTGTTCTGAGAGGTCACTATCTGGAAGCATACAGACTGAACTCCTCATTTCTCCAACAAGAATCACAAGAGAACACAGATTAAATTAATAACAGTAATGTTTTAAAAATCAACTGCCCAGCACATTGTCTTTTCAGTCACAGGAATTAAAAGCAGAAGGGCATCCTGGTTTTTCCATTGCAGCTTGTCAGGCTCTTTGTTTCATGTTGACCTATCTGGATGTGTTCAGTTAATGAGCAGCACTTTCCTTTATAGAAGGGGCTGATGTTCCCTCACACCCTAGTCAGCATCCGTGTTGGTACCGGGCTGTGCCGTGGCTGAGTGCATCGTTCTCTCTTCTCCAGGAGCCATCACAGGGACAGTTACGGCGTGCAGCGCTGGACAAAGCGTGGGTACAGACACACGTCCCGGATGTGGTGCCTGTTCAGAACCCAGGTGAGGAAGCGCTCTAACCCCAAACCATACCCTCCGTGCGGGCACGTGCCGTACTTCCTCTGTGAAATTCAAATCGGAGAGCAGCTATTAAACATTTTCAAGTGAAAGGGTCATCACTGCTCAAGGCAGTGGTAGAGCCTTCAAATCCCCCACCCCAAGGGGCTGAAAAGCTGTGGAGATGTGGTGTGAGGTTAGTGGGGATGTGGCAGTGCTGGAAGGGGTGTATGCACTAGAGGAAGAGGCCCCTCAGGCTTGGGCATCCCAGCCGCTGCAGAAGGCATCGGGAAGAGTACCCACGCACAGAGCAGTGCAGTGAGGTCAGGCTGGTAAGGGCAGCGTGACGCTGCAGCAGTTGAACAGAAGGTGCTTTGCCGGCGGTGAGACAGTTCTCTTCGGGCCACCAGCAGTACACTTCTGCCCCAGACTGCAGCACGTTAAGCACCGCTGAAAAGCCAGAAACCCCGTAGGGTATCTGACGGCAGATGCGCCTCACTCACCTGATCTGTGTACCAGTAGTAGGGTGTGGGATCGATGCCCTCTCTCTTATAGCCCGCAAGGAGCTCCTCGTTGTCCCAGATACGCATGGAGCCTCCAACGATCTCACCAACGTTTGGCATCAGCACATCAACCTGGAGCACAGGAGCAAACCATTACAGCTGAGCTCCCACAGCAGGGGGAGGAAAACACACCCCACACTTAAACCTCTATTTCCAGAACGTGTTTTACCACGTAGCTTTAACTCCCCACGACAGTTCCCTGCAGACCTGATTTATAGATGGAATAAACTGGCTAAGTTCTCCAAATAAATCCCTTAACACACTGAGCCATAAATAAACCAACCAAATGCCAACACAACAGCCAAACAACAACAAAGCTCCCACCACAAACCCTCCAGCCCCAGTGGCATTCCTGACAAGCTGAACAAGTTTGGACAAGCTGAACTGCAAGAGGCAGTTGGCGTTAGACCAGCCCCAGCCGAGGTCAGCGAGGAACAGGCTCACTGATGCACCTGCACTTCTCCAGTGCTTCGAAGCTGGTACACTCATTTGCACAGGATCAACAAACCCAACCCCAGCCCTGGCAAGAACCCTCCAGGATTTTGCCGAGCGCTGCCTTGTTTGACACTCGCTGACGCGCCCCACCACACCACCCCGACTTACAGACTCGGTGAGCCGGGAGTCATCGTGACAGCGCTGCATGTAGAAAGACTTTATCTCTACAGGAAATCGGCACAACAGGATGGGCTCATTGATGGTGTCTGTCATCAGTCTCTCAGGGGCTTCAGGGATATCCTAGAGTCAGAGGAGGCTTCGTTAGCGTGCAAACCCCAAACCACTCCAGGACCTTCAGTTTCACATGTATCTGAACAGTTCCAGACCATGAGTCCTGACACGCTCATCCCAATGCACCTCTAGTTTTAACCTTCTCTTCGCAGAAAGAACATCCAACCCCGCATACGTGGTGAAAATGGCCAGCCCTATTCAGTCTTCCCCATCTTTCTAAAAGGAAACCAGGCAAAACCCAACCTGAAACACAGATCTTCCAAACCTCCAGTAAACACTGTAACCTCCTTCCTCCCCAGCAGTGATTTCCACAAACCTTAACACTAGGAAGTGTAGGTGTTTCCCAACAGAATTCCTAACAAAACACAACAGATACACAGGGCAACAGCCCAACAGCATCGTGCCTCAAACCCTGTTCTTCAGGGGACTCAGGCACCCTGCGTGTAGCGCAGAAGGGTTGGTTTCGACTCCCAAAGAGCCCTGGCAAGACTTACTTCCCCAAACTCGTAGTAACTGCCATCTTCCTTCTTCACGTCATGCTCCCGTAGCCACTCAATGGCATCAGCGTAGTTCATCCGTCGGAAGGGCCGTTTGGGAGGCTTGAAGCCCTGTGGACAGGAGCAGACACATTTTTAAGGCAACTACTTCTGTGGCTGATCAAGAGCACTTGCAGCCCTAAGGCTCTCCAGCTCAGACACCCACAAACTGCTGCCTAATAAGTAGATCAATAAACAAATCACTCGCAGTCCCGACAAGCCAGAACCAACCAACCATCCCCAAGCCCCATGAAGCTCTCAGAACAGATGCCGGAAAAGACAGCAGAGAGGAGCTTTCCACGCTCAATGGACAGGCAAGTGTTTCAAAAGCCATCGGCATCACGGCAGGGCCACGACAGAACGTTTTGCTACCCTGTGCACAAACCACCCCGGTGAGGTGAGGGAGGCTTCTGCCATCTCCTACCTCCTGTCTGCACCCAAACTGGAAGGGAGCCTCCTGTGTTTCTCAGGCAAGCAGGTCAAACCACATGTGCTCCCGAGAAAAGCCAGTGACAGAGATAAAGCTGGCTGTCCCTTAAAGCCATCTTTGCCACAACAGCAACCACAAAGGTCTCTACCTAATAAAACTGGCTTTAGAGCCCCCGTTCCGGGGTGCACAGTGAAGCACCTCTTGTTTCCTTGCCCCCCTGTGCTCCATCGGCAGGTAGCAGCCTGTCAGTATTTCGAGCTCTGGACAGCAGTTGCTATTCTGCCGGTGCTGTTCACGCGGCAATAAACCCCAGCACGCTGCTGGCTTCTGGAACCCGCTCAGGGGACTTCTTCCCCCACAGCCCCCTGCTTCTGGAATGGTCGGTGCGTTTTCCCTCTTGTGATGTTACTGGATTTTCTTATCACTGGTAAGGGTGAGCAAGCAGTGCCCACTGCCACGGCCTCCCTTCCCCGGGAGAAGCTAAAAGCCGTCATCTCTGGGCGGTTCAGGACTCTTACCGGGTTTAGCTCATGCAGGAGTGTTGATGCAGGTGACTTCAAGACTCTGTCTACCACGTCACAAACCAAGTTCTCCAGACGGTCCAACAGATCCTCAAAAGTGATGAAGGGACATTCAGCTTCAATGTGGGTGTATCTGAAACACCAAGTCCCACCGTTACAAAGCCACACAGAAGCAGCAAACCTTCAGCTATGAAAAGCCTCATTTTAAAATCCACCCCACAACCCAGACATGCCCCCTTCTGTCAGTTCTCCAACACTCACACGGGAACTCAGGCCAGAAAACACACCCCAGGAAGACAACAGTAAGAACTGCGTTTTCTAAATTAAAGATGAAGCTTCCCAGTGTTACCCACACCTGCATTTGCTAAGTGCCCAGGTACTACAACCCAGCAGGACCTTCACGAGAACAACCAAGAAGACTTCATAGAATCATTAGGGATTGGAAGGGACATGGAAAGATCATCTAGTCCAATGCCCCTGCCACAGCAGGATCACCTAGACCAAGTCACACAGGAACACATCCAGGTGGGTCTTAAATGTCTCCAGTGAAGGAGACTCCGCAACCCCTCTGGGCAGCCTGTTCCAGTGCTCCATCATCCTCACTGGGAAGAAGTTCCTTCTCATACTGACGTGGAACCTTCTATGTTCCAGCTCACACCCACTGCCCCTCGTCCTGTCACTAGATGACACTGAGAAGAGCCCGGCTCCATCCTCCTGACACCCACCCTTCAAATATTTATAGACATTAATGAGGTCACCCCTCAGTCTCCTCCAAGCCCAGCTCCCTCAGCCTCGCCTCGTTAGCACCCTGCTGTCAGCCACCCTACGCTGCAGCACCCAAGCGCCCTGCTCTACAAATCCCCTTGTACGCAGACAGCCCAGAACTGTGCTGCCTCCCTACTCTGCCAGGTGTCGGCGGGTCCGGGACTGCTCAGCTCGGTAGGACTGAGCAACGCAGAAAACATCTCCCAGGGCCGGAAGGCAGGTCTCCAGGTAGAGCTGGGACGACTGTGTCAGGAAAGCCTCGTCACCAAAATAGTCCAGTTTGAACAGGGTTGAGCCTCCTTCCACCTGCGTCTGGACCAACGTCGGTGGTGTGACCTGTGAAACAACAGGCCCCTCGTTACTCGAGCGAAGAACAAGGATGACAACACCCCAGAGCAGGGACGCCAGGCACACTCTGCCTTCCCACCAGCAGCTACAGAGCTTTGAGGGTACATGTCCTTGAGCCTGGAATCCTTCAGCAGGTTGACAAGAGCTGTGCAGGCTGGTTGTGAACCCTGCACACCCACGATGTGCCCCTATGGAACAGCTTCTTTTTTGCCCCTTTCAGGTCAATTGAAAAGTCTACACAGCTTTCCCAGGAAAAAGACAGTGCTGAAGCCAGAAGAGTAAAGCCGTTGGTTGCTGGCAAGGGGAGCCAAACCCACCTCGTAATATCCATTGGCGAAGAAGTGATCCCTGAAGGCCTGCACCACCATGGAGCGCACCTTGAAGATTTTGGACATGTTCTCCCCTCGGATCATCATGTGCCTGTTGTTGAGTTGCACGTCAACCTCCGACTCCTCGTTGAGTAGATTGTCAGCCCCTCCTGCTGGGGCCAGGCCAATAAGCTCCCAGTAGTCACAGCTCAGCTCGTGGCCTCCTGGAGCCTGCCGGTTTGAAGAGAAACAAACATCTAAGGAGCCCACGTCACGCCCCCTGGATGTCACCACCTGGCAGGGAGGCACAGTTGTTCATCCAGTTTAAACCAAAGATGCTTAAGACCCAACTGCAGTGTTTTCAAGGAGACGGCTGTGTCACACCCCACCTGAAAGTGCCACCTGTGCCCTGCCTGAGATGGTCAATGACCTCCAGAGGCTCCTCCCCACCTAAACCGTTCTGTGATTCCTCACACCGAGCACTAGTTCCAGCTGGGAGAGTTCATTTTCCTCACTGCAGTCTTACAGTGCCACAGCAAAACACACTGGCAAAAAGACCCCTCCTGGGAGCCTTAAGAGCTCTGCACACACACAGAGTGAGGAGTCCTCCCACCTGTGATGAGAGGAGAACACAGACCCCAGACTGCAGTGCAACGGCCAAGGGGATTTGTTCTTTACACTCGTTGAGCCACATTGTCCTTCTGGATGGAAAACTTCAAATCAGTTGACAAAAGGAGCTCAGATCACAAGAGGAAGGTTCCGGCTCACCACAGGCACCTTTGAGTTTGTCGGTCAGACACACCGAGCAGCCTCTGCAGCAGGCACCACCGCACCACCCCGTGCCCACAGCTGGCTTCTTGCTGGCTGATGCCCCCTGCCCAGTCTGCTGCCACCGGCCTGCCAGGGCTCAGCCTGTGGAGCCGCCCGTGCTGCAAACCCGAGCTCTTCGTGCCTGGCCTCAGCAGCTCCCCCGTGCGGGTCACGGCAGGCTCCTGCCTCTGCAAACACCGCAGGAGCCAACACACACCGCCAGGAAGAGGTGGCCTGACAGGCTGAACGCACTCCTGTCCTCTAAACCTCCGTGGTCCTGCTGTGCCTTCCCTTTCAGAAAAAGGCCACCACTGCTTGCTGCTAGCAAGGGCCCACGGCTTAACCTGACTCCTCCAGGCGTAAACAGAGCGAACACGGCCTGAGCTCACGCAGGTGCCTTTCAATCTCCTCCTAATAACCAAGACAGAAGCCTTGGAGTAAGTTTCAGTAAATAACCCAACACACGTCCTGCCGAGAGCTCTGAGCTGTAGCCAACTGCCCAGCCTATCTACCTGCTGAGTGGTGGAGGATAAACACGGTGAGCCCACCCCAGTAAACAACAGCAGATCCCCAATTCTTAGCCTCTCAAATTAAAGACTGAACAAACCTCTGGCTAAGGAAAATCCCTTCACTGAATGTGATTTGCCACTGCTGCATTCTAGGAAGCACCTCTGGGATGTGTCAGTGAGAAACTGTTTCTGGCAAAAGCAGTTAGTCACACAGTTCACCTGCCACACGCTGAACTGGGGGAGACAGCAGCAGCTACACATCTGTCTGCTTCTCTAAGCCAAAACATTCTAGTAATTGTTTCTACCTCTGCTTCTCCTTTCCCCAGGAAAATGAACTGCAAGCAGAGAACACAGTAACTCACGGAGTACCTGCTTGCCTTCAGGAACGAGGTTGAGTGTCCCGTACACCGCAACACTGCTCTCGGTGGAGAGGATGAGCCCGTTGTAACACTGGCACTGCGGGGACAGAGGTGACAGCAGAGCTAAGGTAAGGGTTTCTTTGGTTTTCCTGTAGCATCCATTGCAGTCACACGTGACTAGTGCAGCCGCCTGGGCACGGCTCTCACACTGACAAAACCACTCCAGAGGCAGGACACACAGTTTAACAGTGACACACTTAATTGGTAGGTGTAGGAGAACTTCCACTTGTCTTCCTACAAAGTGATGAGGGTGGCTGGGGCCCTGAGTAAGCTGACCTAGTGAAGGCGTCCCTGCCTGTGCATGGGGTTGGAACTCGATGATCTTTAGGGTCCCTTCCAACCCTGGCCATTCTGTGACGGAGCATGAAGACGCCCTCTGTTTAATGGCAGATCAGAGGTAAACCATCACAACTCACCAGCTCATCTGAAAGGACACACTGCAGAAAGCCTGTGCCGTCCCTCAGAACAACGAACATCAAATTCTTTCCTAATTAAAAAAGAGAAGAAAAACCAGCAGAGCACCTCAGCCTTACTCACCACCCCAGTTAACAGACCCACAGCCACTCCCCACGAGACGAACTCTAAGCGTCCCCACTGCGAAGGCCACTGCGCTGGTTCCATCTCTGCAGGGCCTCAGTCACTTCTGATCGCCTGTGACTTACCTTGTCTCCGTAACCTGTGAATCCAGCCAAAAATCTTCACTCTCTGGCCTCTGTAGGCATCCAGAGCACTGATCTTCACCTGCAAAGCAGGGAGCAGAGGCAGTCAAATGACCTGGTGTTATCCACGTGTGTTCTAGCCAGCGGCTTTACTCTGGCAGGCAGAAGGCAGCTGTGACAGCTTTGTGAGTAGCTCCCTATGTGTGACCAAAAGGAACCGTTCCTTCACTCCTGACCATCTTAACTGTCACACAAAGCAAAATCAACAGCTTTTTTCAGACTGAAATATGGTCTCCACCAGCAGACAGACACAGGGAAGTCTGACACATGAATGAAGGAGGATCAGATGCCCATCAAGTGCATGAGAAAGACCAAACAGTCTGCACCAGAGGACAAAGATGATCAGAAAGACGCTGCTGTTGTGGACAGTGACAGCACAGTGACCTCAGCAGCTGCCCAAGCCACAAAACAGACTGACTCAACCTTTGGGCAGACAAGAGGTTGCAGCACAGGCTGTGCGCAGAGGGACCTGCGTTTACTCACACATTTTGGCTCTGGGAGACTCTGATCGTTCTTGATTACAATCTTCTTGGCTTCTTCCAGGTTCTTCTCTCTTCTCAAGAGATCTTCCGCCTGGTTTAAAAAAGCCCCAAAGGCATTCAGTAGCTGTAAGCAGGCTCTGTAAGCTTCCCACACTTCACAGTTACCAGGGACTACAATACTCACTTACAGACATAATCACTTACACCGCATGAAAGGCCCTGCTGGCACCTAACCCAAGCCCAGGACAAGGAACAACGTGCAGATGCACTTCTTGTTTTCCCCTAAAGGCAACAGTCTGCCATTACTCAAACCTCACGCAGTTCCAGCCACTGCTTGTGCTACCCTGGACAAAGAGGGCTGTGCAGAACGGAGGAGGAGCAAACTGATGCTGCTTGGGAGGGGTGGGAATGACCTCAACCCTGTCAGTGTTCTTGGAAAAGAAAGGTGTTCCTTCCTGCAGCCTCTGCAACTCACCTCCTTCTTCTCCTTTGCATCATTCTTCATCTGCTCTCTGTGCCACAGCTTCTTGACGTTTTTCATCTGCGACTTGGAAATGATGGCCCATCTCTGGATCACGGAGGAGAGAGCAGAGGGAAAGGGTCACGGCTGTGTCCCTGCCACACAGCGCAGCGGCACAGTCATGCCTAGCACCACTACTGCACCTCGTTTTCCTTCTGCGAGTCCACGTAGATCGTAGGAAATGGCTCCTTCCCTGCCGTCATGAGAGCCTAGGACGAGGAGCAAACAGCAGGATCAGCGGCACTGCCCTCCCTACAGCAGCTGGGCTGACAGCGCAGCCTCAGCGCTGCAGCAGCCGGGGTGCCAAGTGCTCAGCAACGGAGCTCCAGTCACCTTCAGCACTGTCTTGAAGGGCTTCTTCTGTGTCCCATCGCCGGTGGCATCGCTGCCCTCTCGCTCGGACACGTACAGCTCCTCTGCAAGAGGACATAGACCCCCTCGAACTCAGCGGCACTGGGGCACCGCCGAGACCGGCGGCCACCAACCGCCCAACCAAACCAGCTGGACAGAGGAGGGAGCCGGAAATCTCTCACCCCGAACCCCACTGAGCAGCGAAGGGGCAGCGTGACCCTGTCGGGACCGCCTCGGATTCCGAACTGAGCCCAGACGAGACAGCCCGGTACCGGGGAGGCCTTTCCGGCCCCGCGCCGGCCATCGTTCGACTCCCTCCCGCAGCCCACGAGAATGCCCGGCCCCGAAGCCGTCCTCCTCCCGCTCCGCCCGTCGGGTCCCGCTGCGATGCCGCCGGGGCCTGACCGAGGGCGATGGCCGCCGTCCGTTCCAGAACCTCTCCCGCCATGGTCGGGCCGCAGCGCCGCACCCCGCCGGAACTGATGTCACCGCGCTTCCGCCGCGCTGAGCCAATCCGACGGTACCTTGCGTCAGCCGGGACCCGGAGGGGCGGCGGGGCGGAGCCGGGGAGTGGGCGGGATCAGATTGTGGGCGGGGTTGAGTGACGCCGCGCCCCCCCACCCCTGCAGCTCCGCTCGCCTTTGGCCCCGGTGATCGTGGTCTACCCGCCGAGTGGGGATCTCCTTGCGCCGGCAGAGCAGGGGGCGGCCGGCTGCCCCGGCTCTGCCCTCGGCCACCCAACCAGCCACCACCCAGCCAGCAGGGGAGAGAGAAGCAGCCAGCGGGAGGCCCTTTATTGCGTTGGAAGTTTGAAATGTACATCCCATGGCGGGGGCTGCGCTGCGCCACCCTGACTGTGAACCCGCTTCGGGAGGCGGCTCTAGGGAAAAGGGAGAGGTCCCTTCGGCTCAGCGGAGAGGGAAGGTGCAAACACGAGGAGACTTGTTCATAATCCAGTTCTTACACTAAACGAGGCGACCCGCAAGTGAGCGGAATGTGTTCACCTAAAAGCGCCTGGTTTCTCGTTCTCTGCTGCCAGCTGCTGTGCGTAAAGGTGCAGTGAGCATGCTCTGCCAGCGCCAGGGTCCCCACAGAGACCGGAGGTGTCTGCTTATAACACAGTACAGAGACCTAACCGTCTGCTGGAGTGGAAAGAGGGCCCTCGCAGAGTCCTGGCGGAGCACTGCACCTCAGCAGCTCACTGAGATGGGGCACACAAGGGAACCCCCTTTTGCAGTCTGCAGTTCCGCACCAACACAGCGTTCCTGAAGGGGGAAACGCTTGTGATTTCAGGCACAATTTGAGAAGTATAAAGAGGACACCCTCGCACACACATCCTTCGCTTTCATGCTGAACAGAGATCAGCTGCACAAGGGTTTGGAGCTCCACGGAGAGCTCTTGGCCTTTCCATGCTCCCATTAGTCCACACTCGGGAAGGTCTGTGACAAGACATCGAACTCTTCATCCCGTCATGCCATTTGCTTAGAAAATATCCTGAGTTTGTTTAAAAGAGTGTTTTCTTGTGCAGTCCTTGGGACAAGCGCTGCTCCCCACAAGGTGGTACCTCAGCTTGTTCCCGCTCTGGCCTCTGTCACGCTGCCGCCCAGAACCGCGTCCAAGGGAGCCCGTTTCTTCCGTATGCTGCGCCCGGAGGAGATGAGGTCGGCGTATCCCCGCTGATGGGAGAAAGCGTAAGCGGAGCGGCGGCCAGACACCCCCCGGCGAAACGCACTCTGCCTCCGCTTCCACTGCTGCTCCTCTGCCATGTACTTCTTGCGGCTCTTCTGAATCTTCACGCATGCAAAGAGAGAGTGTTTGTGGGTTACACAGAGAAAGAGCTGCTCTGTGTTTGCTGGCTGGGGAAACAACCTGGGATCTTACAGCCTTAAACTGCCTCGCAAAACCCTTCTGGTTTTGTTAGAAGGAAGAACACAAGCAGCAGCCCACTGCTGCTTCAGGAAGCGTGGCCCTGTGTTGTGAATTCATCTCTAACTGTCTTTGCCTGAAGCAGACTGAAGAAAGAGAACAGAAAGCTCCTCCTGTTCTCATGCTAAGACTTCATTAGGATCTTGTTGAGCAACACTACTGCAGTTTTAACTCTTTCTGTACCCAGAACTCTGCCAGCTCAAGGCAGAAGAGAAGCAGATAAAAACTGCCCGCTGAACTCTGCCATGTAAGAGAGAGCTCCAGCACCACCGAGATCAAAACCAGGCTCAGGCTGGCTGAGCTCCAGAGCACACTCTGTGATTTCATGAAAAGCCAAGGCTGGAATTACCCCTCTCTGAACCCCAGGATCATCAGACCGTACTCACGCTGTCACTTTCCGAAGGCCAAACTGTGACGGCTAAGAAGCGCAGAGCCACCACAGGCAGCAAGCAAACGGCGATGGACAGAATAATGGTCAGCCAGAGGTACGGCTGTCTCAGAGCATTCGGGGCAGTCCCTGGGAAGAGAGAGTAGAAGTTTGTTTGCCATGTGATCAGATGAAACACAGCTAGGAGACCAAAAGCTACAGCTGTTTCCTCTGAGGACTGAATGCTCCGGTATCCTGTTGTGTATCACTACAGCAAGCTGTAGCCGACATTCCACAGGGAAGAGAAAACATCTTGTAAAGCCTTTCTATGGCAACACATCCACGATCCTACTGAAGCCCTTCTGAACATTCCAGGAGGCTGCAAGACAAGCACCTGGCTGAGGTGCTCATGCTTGTCCTGCTTTACATTGAAAAGAGAAGCCAGAGATGTTTGTTAGCCAGACACAAACCTCATGGAACTTTCTGCCAGTGCCAGCAGCAGCCAGACCTGCATCAATGGCTGATGTGCAGAAAGTATCCAGCTAGAAGGCAGTTGTAGAGATCTGTCACCAGGAACATTAGGAAGCTTTCCTCCAGCTGGCTGTGACTTACTTCTTCCTGGCCTTCCAGCAAAACCCCAAGAGGCTGCTGGCAGCATTTGGCTCTGTCCTTCTGTGGGGTTTCACCTTGCACTGATCAGTCAGAGCCACACGGCCATCACACACCCTGCTGGATCATCACGTTCCCTTGCCTGGAAGCTGCCCCACCAGTTTTAACTTAGACCTCTTCTGCAGGCTCCTACTGATGGGCAATATCAAGTTCCAGCTCATTTTCATTGAAAGAGAAGAAACACCCCAGTAAAGCAACCTGGCCCAGTCATGACCCTCCGCAGGGTGTCAGAGGTTAACAACTTGCTGTCACGGGCAGCAGGCTCGTGCTCTGCTCAAGTTCCAAAGCTGTGTGAGACAGGCAGGAGAAACACAAGGCATGGAGACTGACCTGTAAACTGGAAGGCGGAAGGAAAGAGGACGTGGATTCCAGCACTGTGGAAGTCAAAGGTGATCCCAAAGTAGAGGGCAATGCTCCCGAACACCGAGAACGCGTTCACAAACGTCCAGTAGGATGTGTCCAGGCCAATCTGAACGCAAACACACTCCAGGTGAGGTGATGGATTCAAAACAATGTCAGCTCTTCTGACAGTGTTTGGGCCGAGTCACCTCTCCTCCCGTCACACATCAGCCAGCGAGGCAGAGAGGGAGGCCTTCTGCACACGCTGATGGCTGTAGTAGAGGAATTTAGAGACAAGACCAGGGGTGTTTCCAGAGCAGCAGAGATGCAGAAGCTGAGCTCACTTGCCTGAAAATTGACGACAAATATGAGAGAAGATGCTGCTGTGACAGCGAAGGATTGATAATCCGAAGGTGCTTCTCCATCCTGCCCCATGGTTTTCAGGTAAGCTCCGTACGGAATGAAGAAGATTATCAGAGACGTTACAGCTCCGTGCAGCAAACTCAGGAAGAACTTCTTGTAGTTAAAAAGCAGGTCTTTCTGTCCCAACACATACAGCGTAGGGAACCGCAGGCTCAGCTTGTCGCTCACATCCTTAATAAAGGGAAGAGGGGAAAACAAATCACTGCAACCTCTTGTTCTCAGAGTGAGCTTTGAAGAGCGAGTAGCTCCACATCCCAGCGTCCCAAAGGGAACCGCTGATCCTTTGCTGTTCACACAGCAGTGTGAACCCCAGGTGTGCTGGCAGAGGCCTTTCCCTGCCCAGTGAACAAGCCAAACCTGGGGGCTATCACTTGAAGTCTCTAGCAAATACTCATGGGAGACCTTTGCTACTGAGTTTGTTTCTCAGCTTGTATCACTGAAGGAAGCAGAAACATCTCCAGCTCAGAAGGGCAAGCAAGGAATGGCTTCCCATTACCAGCTGCCCATCGCTGTGCTCTGTGAATGATGCTCAGAAAACTGTTTTATCAAACATGTTTAGCACCAAAGAGCCAATTAACTTTGTCTGCTTCAGTAACCCTCTACTTGCTGTCTCTCGCTACCTCGCACACTGGGAGAAGGGATGCACTTTGGACACCAAACCCCCCTGCTCAAACCAAAGCAGCCAGTTTCCACATAATTAAAGACCTGATGTTTGCTGACGCTGTGGAGAATACCTGGTCAAGCAGGCCAACGAGCAGGACCGGCAGGCTGGAGTACAGCACGTTGTACAGTGTGATGAACCAGTCCTCGTACGCCGTCTGCCAGAGGAGGAGGGGTTTCTGTCGTTAATGATTTCCTTTGGATTGCACCTTTTCCTCCCAGTTCCTGAGAAAGCTCACACGTGTTCTGCTAGAGCATGAAATTGCCTGGCGGGATGTTTACCCAGCGGCAAGCAGCACCGTGGCTCGAAGCTCTGCTCAAACGCATTTCAGCCTGTAGTAAACCCCCTCGCTCCTCCCAAAGCACAGTGCTACCTGGCACGAACCTCTCCCTGTCAGGGTGACTGCTGCACTGTGAACTGCAGACCCTGCCAGGTACCGCAAGCGCGTGTCAGGCCCTTTTGGCCAGCAGCTCAAGCTAAAACGGTTTGGGTTTGGTTCCTACCGATACAGACATGCGCTGTCTCACCTCATGTAGGAATACCCAGAACAGCAGGGTTGGGGAAGACTTCCCAAGCCACTGTGTAACCAACTCTTCCTCTACAGCCACGGCGCTGCCTTTATCCAAAACGCTAACCAGCTGCTTAACTTATAACTAACCTCCTGATCCCCCCCCAGAAACTACTGACAGTGAATTGAGGTTCCCATCAGACCCCAGTTGAAGCCTTTGCTGCTCAGCCCCAGCAACAGGGCGGCTCAGGCTCTCCCACTGGTTACCTGGGCAGAAAAGCCATTGAAGAAGGAGTACCAGATGTGGACCAGAGTGAAAGCAAAGTTTTTGTAGAAGAAGTATCTCAGGAACTTGCACATCCGGATGTAGGACCATCGTCCGTGGACCAGCAGCAGCCGTTGGAGGTAGCGAAACTGCCCGAAGGAGTAGTCGCTGGACATGACAGCTTGCATCCCTTCCTGGCCACTGATTCCAACCCCAATGTGGGCAGCTACATTAACAAAGCAAACAGCAGTGTTCACAGAGGGAGAGGAACAACACGAACGAGGGCAGATCTGCTGCTGCTTCCTATCCTCTGCCTGTTCAGGTCCCTCTGCCCCTGTTCAGGCTGTGTAAAGGACAAACACAACAGCCCGTGTGCCCTTCCCTGCCGTTACGGACTGCCCACATCTCCACCATCACGCGGACTCTCTCAGGGCTTGTTCTGTCAGAAGAGACCCTAGGACGTTTGACCAGGGAGAACTAAGAGGTGAGCAGGGGGCAACAGAGCTACTGCTTTGTCCTTTCCATTACACTGCTGTATCCCACAACCCTTCTGCAGCACAACCTGCAGCGTATCTGCAAAGCCCACTAACCTCTGCATAAAGGGCTTCCTCACGGAGGGGAACGGGCAAAGACGCTAACGGGACCCAAGGGATGGCCATGTGGGCAATGAAGCGGGTGACAGTTTGTGAGCAAAGAGAAACAGTGAAGGGGCTGCAGCAGAACAAACACCCAGAGATCTCTCCTGCTCGGGGAACTTTACAGTGCCCTTACTTTTAATCATGTTGACGTCGTTGGCCCCGTCACCAATAGCCAGAGTGATGGCTTTCTTGTACTTCTTCACCAGCTCAACCACCATGGCCTTCTGCTTCGGGGTCACGCGGCAGCAGATCACAGCCCTGCACTCGCAGGCCAGATCAACAAAGTTCCGCTGCTGCTGCTCTTTGTAAACGTCAGCCCTTCTTCTCTTCTCCATTTGTTTTTGCTTCTCCTCTGCTGTTCTGGGGAATTTCAGCTTGAGTTTCTTTTTCTTCTTCTTCTTCTCGAGCAGGATTTCATTCTGTGTAACAAAGACACACGATGTTCCCTCCGCGCTGCTTCAAACCGCACGCCGAGTACCGCCTATGCCGCTCACTTCACCGCATTGTGCTCCCGTCACCCATTTATAGCGACTCAATAAAACACTCGTGCAGAGGAGTGAACAAAGAGCTGCGCAAACAGCGCGGCTGAGAATGTACTTGGGGGGATTAACGACAGCAGAGGCCTGTATTTAGTGTCACAGCACTGCTTGCAGGGCTCAAAGGAGTATTTCTTCTGGTGGCAATGAATTCACTCTTGGAAGCATTCTGGTGCTCGGCTTTCCTCTCCCCTAGCTGCCCGTCTCCTGCGGGGAGCACAACCATGTGCATGAGGAAGGGTCCCGTGAGTACCGGGGGCGGGTCTGGGCCAGTGTGGTCGGTAGCAGGGCTAACAGAGATCTGCACTCTCACCTCCAAGCACCCTGCTTCCTGCACCTCATACCTGTGTTTCCTTGCACTGTGTTTCTATTTTAGAGGTCCTTAGCTCTTCCTTAGCCTCTCTCCTCTCCAGTCAGAGCAGGCTGCAGCAGGGTGGGTAACTGCCACTGAATTACTCAGGTTGTCTCTGCTAAAAGCTCTTCTCTGCCTCCCGAGCCCCCAGGAGAGCACTGCACTGCAGGACTGAACAGGAGCCCTGCCTTTTGTTCCCCCCTTGTGCACCATTTCTGTGCCTGAAGCCCCACACCCTGTGCTGCCGGCAGCACCACCTTCCCTTTTAGCCTTCCCATTAGACCAGACTCCCCATGAAGAATAAACACCCTGGAGACCGGGCTTTGCTTTTGCAGGGGTTTGGCTTCACTCTGATGGCAGCTACCAGAGTGATTTAAGAGGCCCCAGTCAGTCCTTATTTTATCCAGCACCGTGTTCAGCCTTCAAACCCAAGAATATCTCTGGACATAACCGTCCAGCAGAGGTGTTCAGCTGCAGCACACGAGTGCTCATCCACTGGGTCAGCAGACAAACACGCAGAGTCCTGGGGGAGGCACTCGCTGCCTTGGTGGTCCCCCTAAGTCTCACCCACCCGGGAGACAACACTCTGTACATACCAGCCAGGAGCCAGTGATTATCAGCGCACGATCCTTGCCCCCCTGGAAGAAGGGCTCGTTCATGCGCAGGGAGGAGTGTGCGCTGGATCCAGCCCCGTTCCTCTGGTTCTCCAGCCTGGCTTGAAGCAGAGCACTGGGAAGAGAGGCGGACGCCGTTACAGAGAGCTAGGCACCGAGCGCCGCGAGATCCCTTGTGCGTTCCTAGCACAGCTCTGCAGTTTGTAGCAGGAGCACAGGAAGGGTGAAGGGCCGGCCCTGGCAGTGCTGGAGGTCAGGGATGGCAGCGAGAGCGAAACCCAGCAGCTGCTCGGTGTCTGGCCTGGGACAGACCCGCTCAGCCCATGCCAGGGGGGCTTCTGACCTGCCAATGGTTCTAACCTCGTGCAAAGCGCTCTCCCCACCCTCAGCTGTGGGTAAAGGCTGCCCTGGAAGGTTACTGCAGCTGAGCAGCAAGCAAAGCAGCAGCACGGAGCTGAGCAACTGCCAGCAAATGCTGCTCTGTCACTGAGGAGTCACTCGGGGACAGAGCCATGTCGCCGCTGGGCTCATTTTGAAACCAGAACGTTTTCACTCCCCCAGACAGCGACCTCCGTGTGTTTCACTTGCCTGGTGTCCTCTCCGTAGCAGATTGTTGTTTCCTCTGTCAAGAGCTCGCAAGAAAATCCAATGTTTTCAGCAGTCTCTACAGTTAAACAAAGGAGAGAACACGAGAGCTGTGTGAGGAGAGACTGCTGGGAGCAGCCGGAGTGCCCACGGGCCTCTGGAGGAACTGCTGAAGCTCCGCTTCGCTCGGACTGGTTCCTTCTCATTACCACAGAGGGGGAGGAGGAGAAACCCACTCTGTTGTAGAAATTTGGCCAGGCTGTTCCTGCTTCTCTAGAAACAAGACCTTCACTTCCAGTGCTCACCGGCCCCAGTCCCTCCTGCAGCCCTCCCCGGTTCGTGCACGCTCGCTGGCTGTAGGAGCACCCACCTTTTTTGTCACCAGTGAGCACCCAGATTTTAATGTCTGCCTTTGAAAGCCTGGAAATGGTCTCTGGAACTCCGTCCTGTAGCTTGTCCTCGATCGCTGTGGCGCCAAGCAGCTGCAAGGTGTTCGAAATGTGGGGAGTTAGCAGGATGAAAGAAAACCGATTGGTTCTCCCTGGAGCAGGAAGCTGCTGCGGTGGTGTCTGCAGGCCAAGGTCCTGCCCACAGGTGGGTGCTGCAAGAAGAGCCCACACTGAAGTACCCACACCAAAAGACACTTCCCATCACCCTGCTGGACTCTGCGTCGGGTGGGGCTCTGAAGCCAATGAAACACTGGAAGGATCTAACCCAACTGCCCTCACTAGGACATGTTACTGTAAACCCCTCCACAGAGGGAGGTCTGCACAGAAGCACATGAAACATGCAGAGCTCGACTTACAATCAAGTTCTTCTCTATCTCCTCATACACTTTGTCCAGAGCTTCGTCGCGGTTAGTTGTCGCTACGCTGGCCTCCACAAACTTCTTGTTCCATGCTTCAAACTCATCGCGGGCGATGTCTCTGTAGCACAGGCAGAGCGTCCGGAGAGTTTCACTGGCGAAAATCTGAAACGTCATTTAAAACCCCCACGTTCACAAACCAGCACTCCTGGCTTGAACCGCGCGCCTGCTGGGGCTGGCACCCCAGTCCTGACGGCAGCCAGCCCCGGCGGCTCAGCAAGGCCGACGGTAGCTACGGGGCAGAGGGAACTGGCAGAGGGAACAGAGTGCTCCGCAGCACTGCTGACGATGCCTCACAGGGACGGAGCTTGCTGTGCTTAGTGCCCGCTTTGGAAGCACCTGCAGAAGCAGTTCCAGCCCTGCGCGGCTTCTAGCAGCTTAGGACAAGGAAACGAACAACGTTCTAGTGAGGAATAACCCCAGCTTCCTTCACGTACATCTAGTGCTTCTTCTGTAGCTTCTTTCTTTAGGTTCCTTGGGTCCAGCCGCTCGTAAATGACCGTGTCGGCCCCTTTACAGTACAGCCTGATGTTTCCACCCGATTCTCTCACTGTGGAGTAAAACACGAGAGCTGGGACAGACTGCTAAAGAGCATTTCCGTGCAGAAGTGGCTCTGATGAGATTTGTCTGGCTGCTGCTGAGGACCAAAACAACAAGATCATGTTTCTTCACCACCTCTAACAGTATCCAGGCCAGTAAGTTGGCTGCGAGCGCATTTCCACTTCTCTGCATGAGGGGAGAGGATATTTGGACTCCCAGGAGTTACGGCTTTGAGGACGGTTCACCTGGCATTACCACCTCGCTTGCCCGTCGAGCTGGGCAGCATCCGCTGGGGAGATGACGCACCACAGCTACAGCCTCAAACCCAACAGATCTCTGACTGATCTGAGACGGACCGTCCAGACCAGCGCTGAGGAGCTGACTGTGCCTCAGCCCACAAGCCTCGCGCAGCAGTAGCTGCAGGAGCACGCAGCTTGTTTGCTCCCTGGGGACAAGCGGAAAAACAGCTCTTGGCAGCATTTCCTCAGGCGCCTGCTTAAGGGACCGAAGACAGTCTTTAGCAGAGGCCACATCTGAGCAGCAGCACCCCCAGTTACAGGGCCTCCCTTCTGCCACCTGCCACCGCTCTGCGTGCCACACAGCCCGGCTCCTGGCTTCGCCCCCCTCGTGCGTACGTACGCTGCCGGCTGAGAAACAGCAGGGAGTGACCCAGCTTACCAACGACAGACATCCGCTTCCTGTCGCTGTTGAAGTCCAGGATGGCGAGGACGTCGTACGTTCTCTCCAGGCCCATTTCGCTTATAGTGATGGTGTTTTGTGTCCGCGAAAGGAAAACGTAGCCGAAGTTCCTGGCTGCCGTCACCAGGGCCCCTTCGTCCGGGGAAGCTGCCTGGTAGTTGAGCTGACCTGTATCTTTAAACAGGGAAGAGCAGGGATTGTAAAGACAAATTTGGAGAGAGGGAAGAGCCAGAGCGTGGAAACGCAGCACCTCTGCACCAGCTGTTCCCCTGCTGTCACTGAAGCTGTGCCCTCGCCACAGCTGTAACTGTTCCCGGGACAGGCCTCCTTGCATAACGAGTCCAACATGCTCAGCACAGGGGTGGCATCGGCTCTTGCCGGAGGTCAGTTTGAAAGAGCAGCCCGACACTCCTCGCCGATGGGATCAGCATTAGTCTTGGACTTGTCCCCTGAGAACTGTTTGCTCTTACAGCAGAAGCCAGCCAACTCACCATCAGCCATGTCCACCATGACTGTGTGACAGATGGCAAGCAGCAGGAAGAACTGGCGGATCTCCGGCTCCTTCCCAGACTTGATTTGCTCTATCAGGTAGTGGTCATAGAACGAGAATTTTCCGTCCGCATACACGTTCCAGCTGAAATCCACTAGCTGCTCAGGGAACAGGAGGAGAGCTCGAGTTATCCCACGTGCCAGCTGCTTCGTGCCCACCTGCGTCTCCTCACTTGGGCAGGGGAACGGTCCCCGTTCCACAGACCGTGGGAACTGCCCAGTCAGACCAACCTACCTCTGGGTGGCTCTGAGGCTGCCCGGTTCCATCGCGGCAGTCTCCTGCAGCACGAGCACCAGCAGTCAGAACAGCAAAGTCTGCACCACTCATTCCCAAAGCTAACACTATCAGGAGTGGCCGCTCCACCAGAACAGCTCAGAGGGAATCCAAACCCAGCGCAGTGACCCCCAGCAATCGTAAGCACAAAAGCCTGTGGTGGGACTGTCATAAAACATCAGTGCTTGCCTAACACAGCTTTCAGGGCCACAGATTTCTTGCCTCACTCTAGAGGAAGGGTGTGTGAAAAGACTTTCCACTTTTTGGAGCAGAAAAATGCCAACAGCTCAGTTTTACTGGTCCGAGCCTGCCAGCTACACTCCACAGGGACCTGCAGGGTCGTCCCAGTGCTCCCACGGCAAACCAGTGCTGGCCCTGGCACTCAGCACAGGGCACAGCGGCGCGGCACAGACCTACCGTATCTCTGGCCATTTATGCAGCACTTTTTGAATGTCATGATGTTCTGGGTCAGCGTTCCCGTCTTGTCAGAGAAGATGTAGTGGATCTGCCCCAGCTGCTCGTTCAGCGTCGTGGTCCTGGCCTTGGCGGCCGTGTCCTTCTCGGGGTAATACATCTGCAGGTCCCAGTTTATGAAGTAGCTTTGGCCCCAGCGAATCACTTCGACACTAAACAAGATCAAACGGATGTTCTCACTCCCAGCCGCATCCCTTACGTCCCCGTAACGACGTGCTGTCAGACCGGGGCCCTCAGGCGTTCTGCCAGGACTCAGATTGCTTGTACAGCCCACGAGCTCAAGGGAGAACAATCCTTTACCGGCACATGGAGGGGCACTGTCAGCCCCGCGCAGGCCACACAGCGCTGCAGCGCCTGGGGAGAGCCTCTGCACCCGGCCCAGGCAGAAGTGCAGTCCCACAACAAGCAGAAATCCCACACAGGAGCAGCGGGTCAGGTGCAGCTGGGGGAACTCAGCTAGGAGGTTTCTTTCTCTCAAACATGCCACGGACAGCTTTGTCAAAGACAAAATCATTCACCCTTGCGGCCTTCTCTGAGCCTCTCCTTCGAGAATCACTCTGGAAAATACCACTTTTCCAGAGTCATCGTTCTCAAGTGTGCTCGGACTTCGAGTGAGAAGTTGGTACCTGCGGGACCCGGTCTCCAGTTCTGGCAGAGATCCCTGGCAGAACTGTTCGCCTCAGTCCAAGGACAGAGCAGATACAGTCAACAGTCTGCGAAACGCCTGGTATCTGCATTCTGAGTCAGAGTTCCTCAGGTGATGACTTGATGTGGGAGCAACACAGACCCCTTTCCTGTGAAGCCTCAGCGAGGAGGGCGAGCGTGGAGAGGGCGAGCGTGGAGAGGGCAAGCGTGTCCTGTGTCTTTGTGCTCAGACACAGAAGGGACTGGCAAAGCTGTGTCTGTTGCCACCAAGGGGAAATGAACCCCCACTCACTGTTCAGCCCCAAGTTAAGTGACTCACCCTGTCCCCAGCGCAGCCTTCACCTACCTCACGTAGAGGGAAATGGGAACCATGGTGTTCAGCACGATGATGTATCCCCAGAAGTTCAGGAAGCCGCGGTACGGAGGACTGAAGTCTTCTGCATCGTAGAGGTACCAAGACGAGTTGCCAATCTGCTGCTCCCAGTACGTGTGTCCAATGGCGAGGCCAGCTGACAGCAGGATGAGGACGACAAAGATCTGCAGAGCACACGGAGAGAGCCCGGGACGCCTCAGAAACACCCCAAATCCCCATCTTCCACTTAGAATTTTCAACCTCCCTCTTCACTGGACGACGAAATGAAACGTCTGAGTGCTAAAGGAAAAGGCTTACGGTGTAGACCATGTAGTTCATGAGGGAGTCGATCTTGGTCCTTTTAAATCTCGTCTTCCCACTGTTCTTCATGATTTTGGTATCAGCACCTGCAAGTGAGGAAGGAGAAGGAAGGATCCGTAGGCAGCCAGCGCTAGGGTCAGCGTTTGCCGCCCCTGGGACCCAGAACGCGGTCAGTGTTTGTAGGACAGAGGCGCCCCTCGCCGCTTTGAGCCCGCACGCGCCACCCGTCCCCTCCCGCACCTGCAAAGATGACCATTCCGTGGCAGAGGTCCGTGTTCCGGATCTTGCAGCCCCGCAGCAGAACCTTGTCCGCATCCAGCGAGTAGCTCGTGCTTCTCCAGAGCAGCGTTCCTGCAAACTTGTCCAGGCGGTTGTTGGGCTCCTCGCACTCGATCAGACCTGAAGCAGGAGGAGCAGAAGAGCTCGTTCAGGCTGGAGGAGAAGGATCTGTTTGCTACTTTGTAGAGCTCGGAGGAGGAGGATCTGTTTACTGCCCGACAGTTAAACAAACACACAGCAATTTGCGAGGGTCAGCACGACTGCTGATCAGCACCCAGCCCACGGCCCTGCTGTCTCTAGCCCTGGCTCTCCTCAGGACCGGCGGATGTGCCAGGAAGAGGAGGATTCTGGGCACGGGCCGCCAGCATGTTTCCAGTGTCTTGCAGCAAGCTGCAGCCAGCAGATCTCTGAAGCAGGGCCGAAGCCTTTGTGGGCAGCCTCCCCTTCCATATGAACCTGCCCAGAGCAAGGACTTTCTGCATCCACAGCATCCTTTGGCAGAGTGCACGTCCACCCCTCGCGCAGCAAGCAGCTGGAGCACGATAGGTGTGGGAAGGCCAACAGAAGCCTCTCAATCCGGTCCAAACAGCAAAGGTCTGTCTTCCCTGCCACCCCGTTGCATCTACTGCCCCAAACCCAACACACCGTTAAAGTCTGCCAGTGCGCTCTCCTCCTGAAGGTGTCTGTGCGTCACCTCGAGGGCCATTTTGAACTTTAAGTTGGTCTCACTGAGAAGAAAGGATAGAAAACGTCATGAAAAACACGGAGGCGCGGAGGAAGTTTGAACAGGAGCAAATCCAGCAGGTCAGCGCGCCGTAGGTACCAGCCTCCCGCTCGGGAGCAGCAGCAAAGCCGGGTGTGTGGTGGACGTGGAGCACTCACCACCCACCCAACTAATTCTTGCATTGGCTGCTCCTCTCCAGGAGCAAAACCACACGCTGCAGCTCAGGATCGCCACAGCCCTCTCGACAGCGTTCAGCACTAGCTCTCCTCGCACCTCAGACGACCCCCGTGCTCGCAAAGCAACACGACACACACCCAGGTTCACGCAAGCTAAGCAGCTGCTGTGAAGAGCCTCCCTCTCTGACCGGTTGGAAGAGACCCCTCACACTCCTGTTGAAACAGGAGCTCCGATGACGTTTTCCAGGGCCCTGACAAGCCAGCCTCCACCGTTTCCAGCGAGAGAACTGCCCCCACCAGTGGAACTGGTGGTGATCTGGAGTCAAAAGCCAGCGAGAGTTTGCCTGGTGTGGCTTATCGAGCGGATCTGAAGCAGACACCTGTGGCTCTTTGGCCAGTGGGACAAAATGAACAGCAGGACATCCTGACGGAGAGCCTTACCCATCCAGTTCAGCTGTCTCCACATAGCAGAGACTGTTGGGTTCGGAGCTGGACAGCAGCAAGACATCCGCCTAGAGAAACGAAGAGGTGAGCGTCAGATCACCCCGGGTCGAGGCTCACGCAGGGCTCTGCTTAAACACGAAGCAAATACGTCCAGGGCACTTACAGGCACGAAAGTATTTTTCTTCAGACGAATGATATCCCCAACTTTAATATGTTTCCACTTTGTGTTTTTGAACCTAATGTCAAGATAGTTCAATGAGTATTACTGTTTCATCTGGAACACCGTGCGCTCGCTCGACAGATCTCGGAGCCCTGGCCTCCCTGATGTCCTGGCAAGGTGCGGTTTGCCTTCTGGGACCCGCCACGGAGCTCCGAAGCCAACCTGCCTCTCCTCTTCCCTCGCCACCTGTGTGATTTCTGTCCTTCCCTCCAAAGAAGCTGCTCTTAGCACAGATGCAGTGCCAGGAGTTCAGTTAAGGACTCCCTTGGGCAGTTAGCTCTCCTCTGCCTTCCGTTAGGTTTTCACCCAGGCAGCAGAGAGCAAGAAGCTGAACTTTCCCTGTCATCTACAGCTGAAGATCTGCGACGCAACTTCGTACCGAGGCGGCGATCGCTACCCACAGGCGCAGGAGGTGACGGGTACAGACCTGCCGCCCCTGATGACTTCACACGTCCTGTTGTTGACCTCGTTGTCCATCCTGTGCCGGGCCTGCAAACCAGGAGCAGAGAGCAGAGCTGAGGACGGGGCCTGTTGGCCGCTTGCTTTTGCTTCCCCTACTGACAAAGCGGGTTCCTTACGATGTCGTCCAGAAGGTCCTTGACGGCGGTTATGCCCAGCACCAAGAGTAAGGGCACCAGCGTCGTGTACCAGGACAAGGTGCTTATCTGGGGAATCGCCTGCAAAGCACAAGCACGGGCAGCTCAGGACAGGGCTGTCGATCCAGCTCCGTTCAAAGCCATCTAATAGCGACCTGACTATGGCACGGGGGGGAACCAACGCGTCCGAGAAAGACTTCTAAGTCATACTGAGAAGAGGAACAAAGCTCTTGGGAGTCTGTGCTGCCCTGCTTCAGCATCAGCTTCCCTTGAACAACTGTAGCTGCTCGTGTTTTGTGTGTGGGCACTTCTGGCTCACGAGTGGAAGCTGGAGCCATCATTTTCACAGTAGAGAAACATCTTTCCCCCATGGAACTCCTGCTCCCTGCAGCTAGTTCATCCTAACGGCAGGGGTGGGTCATGTCACCCTCCTGCGAAGGTGGGCTTCGTCTCAGTCCCAGCTCAGCAGAGCAGCACCTCACATTCACCTCTTGGCTAGTACCCGTGAGTCTCTCTCTTACCTGTAAAATGAGGAGGACAAGGAAATAGAAGTTGGCTGCTCTTTTAAACTGCTCAAACAGATTCAGCGGTAAAAACGTGACGGGGTTGTACTTGTAGGTCTTGATGGCATTTCCCTGTGGGAGGGAACCAAACATCATTCACACCAGACCCTTCGGTTCTCCTGAGAGAATCCGAACTGTCTGGAGTCTGCAGGACAGGTAGCTCAGCAAGGACGAGGGCACGCTGGGAGCCAGGGCATCGCAGACAATGCCAGGCAGCCCAAGCCCCTGTCACCAGCTCCACAGACTCATTACTTTGAGGAGTTAAAATGTTAGGAGGTGTTTGTCTTGCTAAGTGAGGTAGAAGTGTCCCCTTGATGGTAACTATGTGTGAGGACCAGACATGCCCAATGGTCCATTCATCAGCCTGTCGCAGTCTGGTTTGATGCGGATGTTGCCTAATACCACACGGAGACCTCTGACACGAAGGTTACACCCATGCAGACATTTGCAGAGCCATGGCTGAGCAGATAAAGCCCTGGAATTTGGACTGAGGACTCCTGGCTTCTAATCCTTTATCTTATCTGAAGCAAGTCTCTGGATAGCTGCATCTGCCATTCACACCCCAAAGCAGTTATCGGTCCCCACCTCTGCTGGAAAGGCTAAGGAAATGCTAATGGTGGTTCTTACACCGATCAGCAGCAGCTCAAAGATCTCCCTGAGATTGTGGCAGTCCTGACCCCGACGAGGGCTCTCAGCACAGGCTGAGATCGAGGAAACTTACTGCGTATTTGCTCTTCTTGAAGCACAGGAACACTGTTCTCTTGAACTGGGGCTGCTCGTGGAAGCGCGGGTCGTTGGCTTTCACTTGCCAGCTGCAGTCTGGAAGAGACAAGGTGAAACGGGTCAGCGCCTGACTGCTCTAAACGGATCTCCCACCTTGGGGTTGTCTCTCCATTGCCACCTTCCACCGGCACCTTCACGACCGACACCCCCTTCCAGAGCTCAGTCTGACAAAGGCCCTTTGCCTTTAGTAACAACACAGACAGAGGCAGGCAGAAGTGTTGATTAGCTCCTTGGAAGTTCTGTGAGGACTGGAGAGCCCTCGGGGCCCCATTTGTTCCAGCTCAGGTCCCTTCTGTCCCCTCTTCCAGTTTGCTTCTGCTACACCTGCAGAGCAGCTCAGCCATCCTGCCTCCCCAGCACCTTCAGCATTTAGCACTGAAAACCTGACTCGAGAGCCAGGGTCCCTAAGGAAAAGGCTTCTAGAGGACTGGCTAACAAACCCTCCATCTCCACCCTAAGGTGCCTGTGCTCAGTCCATGCCCCTCCAAGCCCAGGTTTTGTCTGAGCACTGGTTACTGCCAGAGTGCCTCCTGCTGGCACCATCATTTCCATGCCCCCTCCCTCCCTCTGAGATCCTTCAGATGGCTCCGTGCCCTCTAGCCTGCATCACAGGTAGCCCTAAGCACTGGGTGGCCCCCACCCACCAGTTCAGGCTCTGCCCACATCAAAGAAACTCATCCAGACAGCTCTTAAGGGCCTCAGGAGTGCTCTGCCTGGCAGGAAGGATGAGGCAGGCAGCATTTTGACATCCAGCTGCCCTGACTCATCTGTCACCCATCTCCCTTCTTCTCCAGCCCGCAGTAATTGCCCTTAATGGGCTCTTCTGGGTTTGGTGGGATCGGGTGACCTAGAGCAGGACAGGGTGAAACTCCCTGAGGCGGAGGTGTAGGCTGTGGAGGTGCTCCAGGGCTGCTGTTGGGCTGCTGTAGGGCAACTGTAGGGTGTCTGGGGCTGACAAGGCTGGCTCAGGCTTAAAAACTCCAGCCCTGGCACAAAGCAAAAAGCCACAGCTGTGGTCACTGGGGCACTCTGGTTGCTGGGCACTGTGGTCACTGAGGCACTGCGTCTATGAAACATGGTGTCTGCGTAAGAGCAGCAGAGCGGGGAGAGAACAGCAGTCGTGGTGAGAGCTCAGAACATGTGATGGATTAGGAGAGACTAAGAGAACTGGTTTCATTCTACAGACTGCGTTACTCAGCCGTTGCAAAAACCCCTCCAAACTGAACGTGCGCTAGGTGGTTTCAAAATGAAGACGCATCATCGGTGGTTGTAAAATGAGAGGTGGTCACCTATTGCCACACTGACAGGAAGAAATCTATTAGCCAGGCAGGGGCGAAACGAAAAGCACTGCCGCTGCAGCCCCGCAAAAAGGGTCTGCAGGGGGGTTAGGGCCTTTCCTTGGGCAGGGGTGCAGAACCTGTGTCTAAAACATGCCCTAGAACAGGCTCCTCCCAGTTCTGTTCCTGCGCGGGCGGCAGCACAGGGGCTGCTTTTGACGGGTTTCTTTGAACTCCCACTCACCTTCCCTTCCCGTGACTCGGAAGCGGCTGCGAATAAAGAGAACAACGAGGGCACAAAGCGGTGCTGGAGCTGCAACCTTATCTGCACAAGACTTGGAGAGCAGAGCCGCACGTGAACCAGCTGGATGAGCACAGCAAGCTGGGTTATGCTGGCTCGAGGTTCCAGGCGCCAGGGAAGACAGGGCCACGAAGCTCTGCACGAGCAGCGTGAGAGCGCAGGCGGTGTACGCCAGGGCCTGACGTCACCGTGCGGTTCACCAGCCTCACGCCACGAGCAGAGCTTGGAATGGGGCTGCTTTTCACCCTGACTTTTGCACTGGGGCAGAACCTGCCTACCGAAGCAGCACTGCAGTCAAACAGACCAGCCTCTCTACTCAGGGTCAAGCGCTACCCAAACCAGGGTCCTGCCACCTCACTACCTTTCTTCAGTGGCTCGTGGCTGTCCTCGGCGTCTCTGTTGATCTGGTTCCGTCCTGGCTCGACCGCAGGCTGCTGGCTGTCCAGCTCATCTTCCGTCTCATCGTCACTGTACGGCATCACCTCATCGTTAGGCCGGGAGTCCTCATCGAGGGTGGTCTCTGAATCCCTTTCTGAGATCATGGTGCCGGCGATCTGCAAGCACTTTGGACAAGTTGGGGAAAGGGGTTAAAGCAGCAGCTGCTGGAAGCCAGGTCTCTGAAGTTGTCCTCTGTGACGCCGGCCACCAAAAGCCAAGTTTCAAGTGGTTTTGGTGGGACAGCGCTGAGCACAGGCTCGGTTTGAAGCCCCAGCCCCAGTCCTGAGGCAGTGACTGTCACAGCAAGTCCCTCGTTACCCCCCCGCTGTAGGTAACTGCACACGTCGTGCCCTGTGCTTGTCACACAGCGCCCCGTGAGTGGGACGCGGAGATCAAGCAGCCCACACACACCTGGCTCCCTGCAGCAGAGGGTGACCCGAGCTGGGATCTCCACTTTCCACAACGTTTGTTTCAGTTATAGCTCTCGCTGTGGCCCGGGCTGCTGCAGCTGACTGATCTCGGGAGCAAGACACACCTACGGACGCCCACGGCGCCACTCCTGGGTGGCCAGGTGGGTGCTTGCTGCGTGCCCTGCTGCTGCAATGAGTGCCCTGGCACGAGGGCTCGGCACGTCCTGTTCACTCTAGCCAGGCAATACCCAGGCTTGTGGTACAGAGGCTTCAGTCAGTTGCCCTCATTTGCACAGATCAACACAAACGTGTGTGAGCTGCGTTGCAGGATGGAGCTGAGGCCGTGTCCACACCCTTTCAGCTCTGCCTCCACCTCTGCTGTGGACCTCTCCGGTCACCAGTGGGCCTGCTCCTAACCCTGAGCTCACATGAGCTCCCGGCTCAGCCCGGCACCGAGAATTTGCCGAGCTAAGTGATCACAAGCAGGATAAGGAGCACAGCAGCCAGCTACCAGGTCCCTGCGTGCTGAGCCCCGCTCAAGGAGCCTGGGGGGGTGACAGTGGCACCCCACGCGTTAGCAGAGCAGCAACCATTGGGGCTGACACCGAACCCCGTCGGCATCCACCCGAGTTTCTATTTTTGCAAAGCTCAATTGTCTCCCGCCCTTAATACCTCTTCTGAGAGACATAAATATTCCACGAGCCCTTAATAGGCTGCTCCGGTGCCACGGCGCTGGCGGGGAGCCCGCGGCACTCGTGAGCTGCAGCACGGCACCCGGGCGGTGTTTGAAGGCTGCCGTCCGCAAAGGGAACCGAACCCGGCTGGAACCACCCGAGCGCGGCTTGGTCTCGGGTCAGCCTCTCCCAGGAGCCGCTCCAGCTGCTGCTGGTGAAGACCACTGGGCAGCAAGAGGACTACTGGGTCGCTTGTGGAACCGGAAACTTCAGCGAAGTGACCATCTGTTGTCCTAAACAGCCCTGGAGTCAGGGAATTCACCCGGAGCTGCAGGAGGTTCAGGCTCAAAGTCAGGCACCCGCCTGCCTCACTGTGGTATTTTGGGTCATTTCTCCTCTTCTCACTCCTTTTGTTCTTTCCCAGCTCTCCCGGTCCCCACCAAGGAGAAAACCATCAGAGGCTCTTTGGATTGCTCCCGCTCTGAAACAACTGAGCTCATACCCCTGGAGCACAGAGATTCAGCCGTTAGTCTATTAATCTGAACTCATTAACTGATTAATGATTAATGAGCTAATTAATCTTGCAGAGGGTTCAGCGGGACCGGAGAGAACCGCTGCCATCGCTTTCTGTTGCGGATGCAAAGCAAATGGAAGGAGGGACAGCGCTGCCGGCTGCTGCGGCTGCTCTGGGGGAAGCTCCGGTGAGCTGAATTCACTTCTCCGAGAGCTGGACTGCAGCTGGAAAACACCGCTAACCGCGGAGATCTCCTTAGCTGCTGCCCTGCAGGCAGCACCAGCGTGGCCACTGAGCCACATTATCCTTGTGCAGGACGGGACTGCCAGACCCACCGCTGGTTTCAGGCAGCCCCTCCTCACTCTGAGGAGAGGAGAGGCAGAGGCGTCCTCTCTGCACCCAGAGCATCGCTGGGAAGCATCGCTGCCCGCCCACTCTGTACCTGCCCTGCAGTGGCCAAGGGGCTGACAGGAGCAGGAGCCCACGGCTGGCATGCATGAAGCTACCTGTGAGAGTTGGTGCGGGGCCACGGTCGAAGGAGTCCTCCAGTGACAGGGTGACAAATTGGTGAAGAGTTAAGTTTCTTGACACCTAGTCGGCACGGGAAGGGCCAGCTGGGAGGTTCAGAGGGAGGTGGAGAGCGATCATGAGGTGAAAGAGGAGACGGGAACCGGAACACGCCGCAGCGGAGATGCCACCGAACCCTGAGCCGTGGAAGAGAGGAGAGCGCATCTCCACTGGCACTGGGTGCTGGAGAGTGGACACTCAGAAGCTGAAGGTGAATCAAGCACAGCAGGACACAAGGACTGAGCTGTGCACGTCAAGGGCAGCAAACCCACCCCACCCTGGAGTCTGAATTAGCTGCTAATGCCTGCAAATGCACAAGGGAGCTTCTGGTGCCTGTGGGAGCAGTGCCTGGGGGCCCGAGAAGGGACAGTTGCTGGTGCTTCTCATTGCTGGGAAGCAGTGGGGAGCGCCCAGTTGTGGCACAGCAGGAATAAACTGGGCCAGCAGTCTCAGGAAACCAAGCAGACTGATGTATGGAGAGGTGAAGGGGAGGAGAACAGAATTAAGCACGAGTTTAATTAGACCTGGGTGAGTTTATTTACTAAAAGGGTCGAAAACTCAGGTGCAGATTCCACAGTGCTTGGGTCACTGCGGTTTTCTGCCAGCTCCTGCCTGAGGGCAAGGACCAGCTCACTGGGAATAACTTACACCCTGTAAAAGTCACTGGCTGCACTTGCTTGAAGGCTGTGAACAAGGAGCAGGCAATCTGACTCAAAAGCCTTCTCTGAGGAGCCACTGCACGTCAGAGCGACGCAAGAACTTGGGGTGACAGGGGGTCACCCATCAACAGTCCCTCAAAGCAGCCCAGTTCCATCTGGAGAGAGGAGGATGTGCAGTAAAAGGACTGAAGCTGGTTATTTACAGGGATATAAAACCCTGCGACGTGGAGGTGACGTAGCTGTCAGCCACCAGTCCCGTGAGAGCACGTGCTCGCCTGCAGCCTGTCGTCCTCCCCTGAGCACAATGACCTGCACCACAGCCTCACGGGGTCATGCCACCCCTAGAACAACAGCGTCTCGAACCTGCCCACGGAGTGTTGTTTTAGAGCACATCGATGCTGCAAGCAAGGGTCACAACCCAAACTCAGACAGAGAGACCCCTCTGAGCTGCAGAGACAATCTGACCAGCAGCTGGCTGGTCCCCACCAAGCAAAGGCTGAAACTTGCTCGGCTGCCCAGGCTCAGTGTTTATTGCCCCACGATCGCCGGCCCAGCCATCACGGCGTAGCCCAAACACCGAGCTGTCACGCTCCGTATTGTTGTGAAACAAGGAAATACGTTCTGCCAAACCCACAGGGAAACAGTCTGCTGCAAGCAGCAGGCCCGTGGCTCTGGAGGCGGTGACACCGCTGTCCTGCTGCCAAGCAATACAGAGCGGAGGGCAGCACGGCTCGAAGCGCGGCACAGAGGGGCCTTCTCACCCGGTCGCAGCGGTTCGGGAGGCGGCTGTTAGCTCTCGCTCGTTTTAGGGCACAAGCAGAGGAAGGGCCTCCGAGCTGTGGGGTGAACACACTGCTGCAGTTGCTTAGATGCCACCTGCTTGCATTCGGTGACGCGCAGGGGAATCGGGCAGCAGAGCGCAGCAGGAGCCCCGCTTCTCAGTGACCCGTGCACACATCAGCAGCCAGTTCCTACAGCCAAAGGGGTAGCTGCCGCCCAACTTCCCACCCAGTGGGAGAAGAGCTGTAGGCGAGTGTTCCAGACTGCCAGAGGCAGCGTCACCTCGGGACGCTGTGCGGCAGCCGTCAGCGGACTGGTCGTGCGGGCGCAGTTAATGCCTCTGCAGCCCTCGCTCGCTACTCAGCCCTCGCACAGCAGCAGTCAGAACCCACATCCTTCGACAGCAGGGTATTCTGTTTCTATTCTTGCTTCAGAGATCCCAGCCAAATGCTTTCACAGGGTATCATCCTTCATTAAAAATGAATTCATCAACTAATCTACCTGTAACAGGAGCTTCTGCTGGGGAACGGGCCCATAATCAAAGTAGATTTGCTTCCAAAACAGGAGACAGATCACCTGTTCCTGCAAACAGAGAGGGCATTTTACTGGTAACTTGGCCAAGCTGCTGGAAGCGTCTTCGGAACGACCCGACCTTCCCGCTAATCTTTATGAGGTTTTAAGGAGGAGAACAGCAGTTACTCGAAATACCCCGAGTCAGCACCAACGGAAACAACCCAGGAAGCAGCCCTCGCTGGGAGCAGCAGTAACCTCCGGCCAGACTGCCATGCAAATCACGCGCGTTGCACCCTGCAGAAAGGGAGCCTCTGGAGCTGCACCGCCCGCTCGCAGCGGGCCGTGAGTGGAGCCACCTGCTCACCTGAGCAGTCTCCACCAAGGGCCACCACACAGGACACTGGAGGTGGGGCACCCCAAAGATGAAGCCTCAGCTCCTCTGGGCCCACCAAGCACTTTGCATCAGGAAAATGCCCCAGTGCCTCTTAAGTCAGAACGGATCGGACACTGTGCCCCCACTGCCATGCCAGAGCTGATCACAAGCAGCACGGCTTGGTGCTCGGTGCAGCAGGCAGACAGGCTCTGCCCACCCACCACGGGCTCCTGGCAGCTGCTGCAGAGACGCACCCGGCAAACACAGACCCGCTGACCGCTCACACTGTGCCCCGTGCTCCAATGGAAACAAGCAGGCTGAGGGCATCCGCAGAGCTTGGCTTGTATCAGAGCTCCAACAGCACAGTAATTGCACCTCCAGTGAAGACACTCCGGGTCAGGCAAGCTCCTCTGGGATGCGGCCGCTCAGACCGCACCGGGAGCGTAAGCCGACCACGGCCCAGGCGGTAAGGAGACGCAGCCTGAGCCCACGCACCTTCCCGGCGCTGCGACCCTGGGGAGAGCTCCCACTGGGAACCCACCCAACGCGAGCTGGCCCGCAGCTCCCCCCAGAGAGGGTCACATCCAAGTGATTGTGGCTACGGGCAAATCACTCGCGGTGAGGCAGTGCCCCACAGGCCCCAGGGCGCCGCAGCACACGTCGTGCCTGGCGAGTCCCAGGTCTTCACCACACGCCAAGAGCTTTGGGAGGCTCAGGCTGTCGCTGCCACATGAGAAATCCTTGGAGAACCTGTCTGGTGGGCACAGATCTCATCTGAGTCAGCTCGGTTGTGTCACCTGCCCCTGTCCTTTGCCCAGCCCCAAGCCGCACACATGTGCAAGTGTAACACAACACACGCAGTGCCTCAGGACCGACACGGGTTACCTAGAGTTTACTCTGAAGAGCAGAGGATCACTCCACTTCCGACAGCATCAGCAGCATCCTAACACTAACACCCGGATCAGAAACAACCACCTCACGGAGAGCGGGGCACCCCACTGCTGCCAAGGCAGCGCACGGCCCCTCGCGGCTCTCGTGTTGACAGTTACCACCCCACCCAAGAGCCAGCAGCACTTGGCACAAGCAGAGGCTTAGCTGTCAGCAGCAGCCTCACAGAAATGACCGCAGCGGCAGACCCGGAGCCGACAGCCCTGCCCATGGCTGAGCCAGGCTGAGTGAAGATGAGCCAGGCTGGGCGAGGATGGGTGAAGATGAGCCAGACCTAGTGAGGCTGGGCAAAGGTGAGCCAGGCTGAGAGAGGATGGGCGAAGATGAGCCAGGCTGAGCGAGGCTGGGTGAAGATGAGCCTCGTGCAGAAACAAAACAATCATTTGACCATTATCAGCCCCAGGATTTTCCATTAACAGAGACACAGCCTCTCCATCATGTAAAGTCCAAGTCAAGACAAGTTACCTCTGCAGAAGATAAGAAGGTTGGTGACCTTTGCTCAGGCTGTGGGTTCAGCGTCCTCTGAAGGGGTTGCACCCTGCCTCTTACAGCGGTGGTTGTGCTGTGTCTTGAGGTTCACGCTGAGAACCAGCGTGCCCCCGTTTTACACAGGACCAAACCGACCTGTGCTGTGCACACAGCGAACTCAGGGGTTGCCACGGAGGGATTTTTGGAGCTTTGCACTCAGTTTGCCAGGTATTGCTGTCCCACACCCAAACCTGAGGTGTTTTTAAGGGTGAAACACACAGGTTAGTTCCTGCTGTCGGGACAGGAGACCCCACAGCAGCGCTCTGTCAGTCCAGAGAGCCGGCACCACAGATCTTTCCTGAGCCGGCCTCTCTCCAGCCTGGTTTGTGCTGGAGCCGAGGGACCACATTAGAGACGCAGCCCGGACACTCGTGCCGTCAGCACGTGCAGACCACTGCCTGCTCAGGAAGTGTCCCCCATGTGGGACTGTAAAGCAGGCTCCACCTGCACGGAACACGGTCAGAGGACGGCTCCTCGCTGACCTCCACCTCACGGCACCAGGGCATGGCAGAGCAGCAGAGACTTTAACCTTGGCAAAGGTTTCTTAACAAAGAGAGGGACTTCTGGTCAGTCCTCCAGACCTGCTCATGCTACCTCCTCTTCCTCCTGTCAGGCAGAAAGTCCCTCTGCAACTGACGTGGTGCTTTCCTTCATTTGTTTCCTGTTTACTCTCCTTCCTCTTCCACCCCCTTTTCTTTACTGTAGGTGTTACTGTTGTTTTACCTCTCCCTGTGCGTAAGTGCTCCCTGCTTTGCAAACACAGACGTGCCTGAGCGCGCTGGAGTGCCCGTCGCATGAAAAAGCCATCTCCAGTTTGCAGGAAGGTGTGAGGAAACCCCCGGCCCCAGCCACGCCGCCCAGTCCCAGCGCGAGGCTGTGAGCTCACCGGAGAGCGAAGGCGCAGCGGCGCTGCTGGCAGAGCGCCGCGTCTCCAAAGCCGGGTCCGGGCCGCAGTGAGGACCGTGCTCTTCACCCCTGACAAGTGCAGAAACACAGAGAGGTTAAGTGATTTGCCCAGGGCCACAGGGGAAGGCACAGGCAGAGCTGGGTTTGGTTTCAGAAGCTCCTGGCTAATATCCTGCATTCAATTAGTCGGCACAAAGCATCCTGGTTAACAGAGGCCAGATAAAGGGAAGAGCTGAGCCAAACACCAGCCCCCCTCCTAATTCAAACATCTGCCATCCCCCTCCCCAGTCTACATGCAAGCAGGACACTCCTCAGGCCTGACGTGACTACCTGTGCCACCAAAACAAAAGCTGCCGCCACAAACCAACATGGAACAGAGGTTGCCACTGATCTGAATCCACGCGGAGCGGGCGAGAGGCTCTCTGAATTCACCCTCCCAAAGCACAATGCGAGGGACAGGCTGACTCACTGGCAGAGTCAGAGGAACAGTTTAGGAGCTACCAGAAGCAGTCCTGACGATTCTGCAGGGTAACCAGGAGTGGTTCTGGGACAGCTACAAGAGCAGCCGGGGCTAACGTGAACGTCGCAACAGCAGCACAGGACCTGACAAACACAAAATGACCCTGAACCAGACTTTGAAGAGAAAGGCAAACAAAAACCCAGAACCAAACAGAGGCCAGAGCGGATGCGAGCCAGCGTGGACACTGCAGGGAGTCCAGCCCAGCAGCAGCTCCTGCAGCAGGGCCTGTGGGAGAAGCAGGCTACCTGTCCTCCCACTGCCTCACCCGGGGCTGTTTTAGCCCAGACCCCCGTAACAGGCACCACAGTTACTCATTGCCAGGAGCTAGTTGTTTCCAGGAGCTCCAGGACAGCTGCCTCCTCCAGCTCCAGAACCTTTCTGCTGCCACCTGAGCCAGCAGCGAAAGGCTTCACTGGCGGCTCCATTTAACGGGGCTCCCCCCACATGGAGGGTGCTCATGAAGCTATAGGCACTGTGGGGAGCACGACTGGGATGCTGAGGGTTTGGGGGGTCAGTCTCCCAGGTGGGCAACCGACCGCATGAGTAACTGTCCCATTCTTTTCTGTTTGCAGAACGATGAAGGTTCCTCAGTGCAGGCACCTGTTGCTGTGCTCAAGGCTCTGTAGACTCTTGAATGGTGAGTAACCGCCCCAAAGCCACAGGAGATGTTTCCCTTATTTATAGATGGGGGGGAGGAAAAAAGGCAGAGGCAGAGCCACCAGCCCAAGGCCACAAGTCAGTAAAACACCCAGAGCTGCATTTGCTCCCCGACTTCCTGCCTGGAAAACAGCCCTTCCCTTACCCCTGAGGTTCAGACTGGGGGGGTCAGTCTGATGGTCAGCTGGCACGCAGCTTCTGAGGGGACAGAGGCAGCCACTCAAGGCACAGCGAGGGTTTAGAGCTGCGCTGCTGAAACCTGCGGCAGGGCTGTGCACTGCGGAGAGAAGAGCCGCTCACGTGTGCCGGAGGTCCCAGCAAGCAGGTCGATGCCCACGGCAGCCCGGTCCGTGCCCGTGGAGCCCAGCTGACACCCATGGAGCCTAGCTGGAGACCGCGGAGCCTGGCTGATGCCCACGGAGCCCGGGCAATGCCCAAAGAGCCTGGGTGATGTCCCTGGCAGTCCCGTCAATGCCCATGGAGCCCAGTCAGCGCTCAGAGCAGCCTGCTGGATGCCCGTGGCAGCCCAGTCAGCGCCCAGAGCAGCAGCCCGGTGGCTGCCCGCTGCAGCCCCAGCCCGCGGCCCCCCCGGCAGCCGATGCCAGGGCCTCACTCACCTGGCAGCTGGTGCCGGCAGCGGCCGCCCGCGGGAGCGCGGAGCCGGTGAATATTTAATGCCCGAATACTGATGGGCTGCCGGCCCCGCCGGGCCAATGGCCACGGGCCCCGCCCGCCCCGGCCCCCGCGGCTGTGGGGCAGCGCTGGGGCAGGAGGAGCCGCTCCGAAGCCCGTGCGGGTTCTGCCTGTCCCGCAGCCCCCGGTGCTCCCCGGGCCGCCCCGCTCCGCTCCCGTCCCGGTCCCGCCGCGGTTCGGCCGCTGCACCTGAGCTGGGGCCGGAGCCGGAGCCGGTGCCGCCGCTCGCTCCAGGCCCGCCTGCGCTCCGCCAGCCCC